>JARQOC010000004.1:271012947-271341429 GCA_033576535.1 Allobates femoralis | reverse complement strand
AATAATTAAATAGACATAACTGAGCAATAAAAGAACATTGAATGTAGACAGTGCATACCTAATAATCAAATTTAGTGGATGCCCTAGGTCCAAAAATTTACTATTGATCCACTTTCCAGTAAAATTGTGGGGTTCATTTAGGTGAGTATATTATACATAAGTGTGCTGTCTGTGTAAAAATTAGATAGTACGTATTCAATGAGGCAGATGACGGTTTATCCACGCACAGTAAACAAAGGTAAGCGGCACAATTCAATAGCTTATAGAAATATATAGACTTTGTCTTCTCATTCTAGCAAATAGAGATACTTAGCATCTGCCCCTGTCCTTGTCTATTTGACTATAGTCTCCAGTGTTCTCTTATATTAGACGCCAGTAGAGGAAAGACCCAGTAAGACACAGGCAGTGACTAGCGTAGGACCCACTTACGAGATAATAATAATAATAATATTTATTCATTTATATAGCGCTATTAATTCAAAAGCACTTTACATACATGAGTAATGCTGTGTCTCTTGGAGCTCACAATCTAAATATCCTATCAGTATGTCTTTACAATGATATACGCCTCAACGTTGGCAACTGGGTGGATTATGAACTGGCCACTTCTTTAATGCTAAGTATCTCAATTTGCTACAATGAGAATTCCAATGTCTATATATTTCTATAAGCTATTGAATTGTGCCGCTTACCTTTGTTTAATGTTAAATTTGTGTTTAAGCAGACTAGGATGAGTGCCACATTATCATTATTATTATATCCACACACAGTGTCAGCATGCACTAATCTCTTCCATATTTTGGATGAATCTGTGGGTGTGCCAAAATCTTGCATACCATACCAATCATCCATATTGCATCCAAATTTTATTGATACATTGCAATCATTAACACAGGAAACTATTTAATCTTGCAAATTTTATTAACTGCTGGTGTATAAAAACTGATGTCATACAGATTTAGGCTGCCTTCAGACTTGCAGATGCATCTGCAGCGTTTTGCAGATGCATCTGCAAGCATCTGCATGCAGACCGCGGCCCCTATGTTTATAATGGTGCGCACGGCGGTCTGCAGATACTTGCATATCGCCGTGCGCACCCATTCACTCCTATATGTGATCTGTGCGCAGGCGGATGCCTGCGTACAGCTCACACACTCTTGTCCGCACCAGGGACGCGACATGCTGCATCCCGGGTGCGGACGCGGGACACCGGAAGGAGCAGATATGGTCCGCACCCGAACGCAGCAAACGCTGCCAAACGCAGGCACTATGCGTTCCTATGTTAAACATAGGAACGCAGTGCGCATGCATTTGAATGCGTATGGGAACGCAGCATAAGCTGCGTTCACATACGCAAATGTGAAGGCAGCCTTACAAAAAGAAATATAAGCATGATGAACGGATGGAGCACAGATGAAATTTATCAGATTTTTCTGGATGAAAGTTAGACAATTTTCCTTACGCTCAACTGAACTTGGCTCATAATCTCTACCTAAGTTTAAGAAACATTACTGGCAAAACTGAGATAATGCCTACTGAGATATTCCCCTTCAGCAGGGTATGGCTTGGATGACTTTCTGGACCTAAATCTAATATATAAAGCTGAATGTGTGTATGTGGGTGTGTATGTGTGTATATCCTGGATTGGCATCTACACCGTCGCAACTACAGCCACAAAATTTTGCACAGTCACACATCTGGACCCCGAGAGCGTTATAGGCTATGTTGTGAGGCGAAATTTTAACTCTGCGCGTTCCAGTTCACCAAACAATTTTGCCCCTATCTACATAATGGGGAAAAAGTGACAGTTACCAGTTGACAGTTGTGAATGAGAGGGGCTTAATGATAGCGCCAAAGACTAACAGCACATACCAGCATATAGTCACTAAGGTGGGGCCCCAACATGAGATATTCACCATGCACGGGGACATGTATACACACCACACGCACACAAAGAGTAACAGCAAGTGTATAGTCGCTAAGGTGCAGCCCCAACATTGGATACTCACCACGCACCCGAACAAACACACACACACCACAAAGAGACACACACAAAGACACCCCCCCCCCTCCACAGGGACACACAACAACCCTATAGGGACACATGCACTCACCCCACAGGGACACACACACCACAAAGAGACATACACAACACAGAGACACACACACACACCCCCAAGGGGACACACGCAGCCTATAGCGACACATGCACTCACCCCACAGGGAGACACACACACATACACCACAAAGAGACACACACAACACAGACACACACACAACACAGACCCCCCCTACAGGGACACACACACATAGCCACCCTATAGGGACATATGCACTCACCCCAAAGGGACACACACACACACACCACAATGAGACACACACAACACAGAGACACATACACCCCCAAGGGGACACACGCACCCTATAGCGACACATGCACTCACCCCACAGGGAGACACACACACATACACCACAAAGAGACACACACACAACACAGACACACACAACACAGACCCCCCCCACAGGGACACACACACATAGCCACCCTATAGGGACACAGGCACTCACCCCACAGGGACACACACACACACTCCACAAAGAGACACACACACACCACACAGACCCCCCCACAGGGATACACACACATACACACCCTATAGGGACACATGCACTCACCGCATAGGGATTCACACACACACACCACAAAGAGACACACACAACACACAGACACACACACCCCACACAGACACCCCCCCCCACAGGGACACACACACATACACACCCTATAGGGACACATGCACTCACCCCACAGGGACACACACACACACCACAAAGAGACACAAAAACACAGATACACACACACACACACCAGATACACCCCCCACAGGGTCACACACGCATACACACCCTATAGCGACACATGCACTCACCCCACAGGGACACACACACCACAAAGAGACGCACACAACAGAGACACACACCACACAGACCCCCTCAATAGAGACACATACACATACACACCCTATAGGGACACATGCACTCACTCCACAGGGACACACACATACACACACCCCAGGGACATACACACCACACAGACAGACACAGATGTGCACAAATCACCTCACACAACTGGCCTCATACGTGTGCTATCTTTAATTTCCAAACATAAACATCTGACTAAAAACAGCCAATGTGCAACACATGTGCCATATAGGGAATTAAGGCAGATGTCAGTCACATGAGCTGTCTATTATGTGTATGTGTGATGTAACATATACTGCCCGGCCAGGGGGAGGGATTACTGTTGGCTGGAGATTTATTAGGCTGCTTATAGCAATCAATCACAGCTCAGCTTCTATTTTCCTACAGGTCTTTAATATGGCATATTCAAATTCTATTTTGTTATAGCTAACAGTAGTTATTTATTAACCCGGGCATAGCTGGGTACTACAGCTAGTATAAAATAAATGTCAAATAATATCACTGTCGTCGATAGAAATTAGCCATGAACAAATAAATTAGATGGCAAGTTCAACCATTCCAGTTCATTTGCTGTTAAGAAAAATAAAGTTGTTCAAATATTGGTAGATATCTGGAAACTTAAAGTATGACAATAAAAATGCATGTTCAACCATCAAATTTATTTTAGCTAGCATCACGTTCAAAGGTATAACAGAGCTATGTTCAAAGTAGATCTATAAAAAATGATTACAAATACTGTATAATTATCAGTTCTCAAACATATATGTATTTATTACTCTCACTTTCCCCAGCATGCTTTGTGCCTCGGGGTGATCATCGACTCCGCCCTCTCTTTCAAGTCACAGATCCAAACCCTTGCCACCTCCTGCCGACTCCAACTCAAAAATATTCACACATTCCTTTACCAAGAAACTACACTTGTGCATGCCCTAATCATCTCTTGCCTCGACTATTGCAACCTCCTACTCTCTGTCCTCCTCTCTAGCACTATTGCACCACTCCAAACTATCCTAAACTCTGCCACCCGACTAATCCACCAATCCATCTATTCTGCAGTCTCTCCTCTTTGCCAAGCCCTTCACTGGCTTCCTATTGTTCAGAGGCTCTAGCTCAAAAACCTAACTATGACATACAAAGCCATCCACAACCTGTCTCCTCCATACATCTGTGACATGGTCTCCTGGTACTTACCTACACGCAACTTTCGATCCTCTCAAGATCTCCTTCTCAACTCCCCTCTTATCTCTTCTTCCCACAATCGCATACAAGATTTTTCCCCCATACTCTGGAACTCTCTTCCCCAACACATCAGGCTCTCTCGCACCATAGAAACCTTCAAAAAGAACCTGAAGACCCACTTCTTCTGACAAGCCTACCACCTGCAATGATCCTCAGTCTACTGAACCACCTCACAACCAGCTTTACCCTCTCTTAGTGTATCCTCACCCATCCCTTGTAGACTGTGAGCCCTTGCGGGCAGGGTCCTTTTTCCTTCTGTACTTGTGTGTGCCTTGTATTGCTCATGTTTATTGTACTTGTCTATGTATGCCTCTTTCTACATGTAAAGCACCATGGGATAAATGAAGCTATAATAATATTAATAGCAAAATTCAGATAATGGAAGCTCAGGGTCAATTGTATCTTGTGATCTCATTGCACTTAAAGGAAGTTTATATGTACCTATAGTATGGTTTGCTCTAAGAATAATAATGCAATTTGTAGTTAAGTGTCTTTAGAGTGCTATGTAAATTAGATGCTCTGTGAAACACCTATGAACAGGTAGATCGCCAAATCCAGAAGAGAGTCTGTCAGTCCAGCAAAAGAGGACAGAGTGGGCCAGTCTGACTGACTAATGGGCAGTGCTCCAGACTATGGAACCCCATATATGCACTGAGTGTGAATTAAGGTAAACTGGTAGTCACGTCCATCCCTGATGACTCCAATTACACCATTGTATTGCAATGTGCATTATAGCTCTGTAAATAATATGAAATTATTTACAGTGATGCAGTGATATGCATCTCTGTAAATAATATACAAGGTGGGCCAATTATATGGATACACCTAAATAAAATGGGAATGGTTGGTGATATCAACTTCCTGTTTGTGGCACATTAGTATATGAGAGGGGGAAAACTTTTCCAGATGGGTGGTGACCATGGTGGTCATTTTTAAGTTGGCCATTTTGGATCCAACTTTATTTTTTACAATGGGAAGAGGGTCATGTGACACACCACACTTATTGAGAATTTCCTAAGGAAAACAACGATGTGCTTGGTTTTAACGTAACTTTATTCTTTCATGAGTTAATGTACACGTTTCTCTTAGTTTACAGCCATTGACATGTCGCAGAGGTTAACACTGGAGGAGCGGATAGAAATTGTGTTGATGTCTGGTGAACACAGTACCCAGGTCATTGCAACAGATTTCAATGCAAGACACTAGGGATGAGCGAGTATACTCACTACTATTCGGAATTCACTGAATAGTAGCGGTATTCGGGTACTCGCTACTCTGCGAGTATCTTATGATTACTTGGGAATAGCGAGTAGTCCGATTACTTTCGCAGTGTATCTATAGTTACACTGCGAAAGTCCCCCTAAAAGTGAATAAAAGTTGTTCAAAATAATAAAATTACATACTCACCTTTCCGACGCCTGCATCGGGACCGTCCCAGAAGACCTGCGATCACCGGACAAGGACCTGTGATTTCCAGGCAATCAGATGGCCGGTAGCAATCTGGCCAATCAGATGGACAACACGTCACAACGACGTGATCGCTAGTGGCCACCTGATTGGCCAGATTGCAAGGTCCTGGCAGTACACCTAGGACCTTGCAATGTGGCCAATCAGGTGGCCGCTATCGATCACATGGTTGTGACGTGTCGTCATCTGATTTTCCAGATTGCTACCGGCCATCTGATTGGCTGGAAATCAAAGGTCCTTGTCCGGTGATCGCAGGTCTTCTGGGACGGTCCCGGTGTAGGCGTCGGACAGGTGAGTATGTAATTTTATTATTTTGAACAACTTTTATTCACTTTTAGGGTACTTTCGCAGTGTATCTATAGATACACTGCGAAAGTAATTGGACTCGCTATACTCTCAACGAGTACCGAGTCCTGGGACCTACTCGTTGCGAGTATAGCGAGTCCGAATATTGCGGTACTCGCTCATCCCTACAAGACACCCTACGAGACCACTCATCTGCCTTACTACAGTTAGAAAACTGCATGCCAAATTTCATGAAACAGGTTCAGTGTTGGATTTGCCAAAATGTGGAAGCAAGGAAACTGTCACTAATGAAGAAACATCAGTGGCTGTCCTAGCTTCATTCAGCAAGAGCCCACAGCGTAGCACACACCACATGTCACTGGAAAGTGGCATCAGTCAAACATCCCTTTAGTGGATATTAAGTACTCACAAATGGCACCCTTACAAAATCCAGCAGCTCCAGCATCCCAACGAGGATGACCCAGATCGGCGCACTGAAATTGCAGAATGGGCAAAACAAAAATTGGAACAGGACCCTCAGATTTGACAAAACATTATGTTCAGTGATGAGATAAACTTTTTTGTGAATGACGAAGTTAACAAACAAAACCACTGCTATAGGTCTGACACTAACGCACAGTGAATAGATCCCTCCAAGACTGTTGGAACTCAAAAATTGATGGTATGGTGTGGTATATGGGGTAAAAAGATATCGGGGTCATTCTTCATCAATGGAATGCCACTGGATATCTGAAATTGCTACATGACGATGTGTTGCCCTCTTTTAGCACTGAAACTGGCACTTTCCCTGAGTTTTTCCAGCAAGATTGTGCACCACCACATTATGAGTGTCAGGTCTGAGCATTCCTACATGAACAGTTTCCTGGATAGTGAATTGGTTGTCATGGGCCAATTGAATGACCACCAAGGTCTCCCAATTTGACCCCCTTAGACTTTTATCTTTCAGGTCATCTGAAGGCAATTGTCTATGCTGTGAAGATACGAGATGTGCAGCATCTGAAACAACGGATACTGGAGGCCTGTGCTAGAATTTCTTCTACGGTGTTGCTATCAGTGTGTCAGGAGTGGGAGAAGAAAGTTGCATTGACAATACAACACAATGGGCAGCTCCTTGAACACATTTTATAAGTGGTCATAAATTTGTAAATAACTTATGAAAGAATAAAGTTACGTTAAAATCAAGCACACCATTGTTTTTCTTAGGAAATTTTCAATATGTTTGATGACCCTCTTCCTATTGAAAAAAATAAAGTTGGATCCAAATTGGCCACCTTCAATATGGCCACCATGGTCACCACCTAACTGGAAAGGTTTTCCCCCTCCCATATACTAATGTGCCACAAACAGAAAGTTGATATCACCAACCATTCCCATTTTATTTAGGTGCATACATATAAATTGCCAAACCTGTATAATGTGAACTGTAATGTGAAGATAATGTGTTGAAATAGGTATAAGATAAGATGTGTAGTACCTTGATAAGTATAGTAATGTATAATCTGGTATGCATAATGCATTGTGATGTTTGTTAATGTAATGTATAATCAATGTATAATAATATATAACTGTTTATATAATATTTATTCATTTTTATAGCACTATTAATTCCATAGCACTTTATATACATTTGCAATACTGTCCCCATTGGGGCTCACAATCTAGACATCCTACCTTTATGTCTTTGAAATATGGGAGGAAACCCACGCAAACACAGGTATAACATACAAATTCCTTGCAGATGTTGTCTTTGGTGGGAATTGAACCCAGGACCTTGACACTGCAAACCTGCAGTGCCAACCACTGAGCCACCATGCTACTCAGTTTTTTGGTAGGTTCTGCCCAACATCAAACTGTAGGGTAAGGAACAGTTAAGTGTTGGTAGTAATGTCGCACACAACAGGCTTGAGTACTCAGCGACTGGGCCAGTGGTAAGAGTTCACGGTGGCTGTGGCTGGTGCTGTAGCACTGGCAGACAATTGAAGGGGAGAGTAAAAAAAAATGGAGAAAACAAATGAAAAGAGAAAATAATTAAAGAGTTCTCTTATCAAATAAACAAATGTTTAACTTAAGGCTGTCCGGCCAACGGGTGGTAAAGTCTTTTAAAGGAACAAACCATACCTAACTACTGTATCTATCTATTTATCACACACTAACACTCAGTAATACTCTATGATATCCTACCATACCTACTAACGTGTAACAGTAATAACTTCGAGAACAATTCAGTTCTAGACGGCGTGTCCTTTAGCTGGTGGACACCAACTCACTTGAATCCAGCACAAACACCTAGACAACAAAAGTAAGTATCTGTTGGGAGTTAATAAAAAAAGTTAATAACATTTTTTATAAAAAGTCATGAACATAAACAGGGGGACTTTAACAGAATATTCCAATCTGATTTCTAGTACCGGTCACACCCTTAGATGACACACTCTTCAAAAACTGACAGTTAAGACCTAGAAGTCATCCCTAGAAGGTAAGAATATAGAGAACCCAATAAAAGGTCAGTACCAGCCTACATAAAACAAACAAATCACAAACACTGGTTCCTGTTATAGGTTCAACTAAATCCTCCACCTAGATTCAAAAAGGAGAATGTTCCCAGAAAGAAGTGAGCAGTCAAGCCTAGCAACACCACTGGAAACAAACGTTTAAGGTGTTACACACACAAGACCCAGAAGAACACCTTGAGGATCACCTAAGAACACCCAAGATCTGTTTTAGAAGTCGACTACAAAAAACCCATACACGAGACAAAATCCAATTTAACCAATATAGCTATATACGTGAATGAATTTGGACACCCGTTAGAGAACTACCTATATTGTAGTAGTCCACTCATTGTGCACTACACTGTACCAGCTTTTAATTTTAATTTTAATTTTAATTTAAATTTGATTGTGAATTCGTAATCAGTAGATTTTTAAACTCTAACTCTAGCATTAACCCCTTCCCGACCGATGTCTCAGCGTGTGAGACATGAAATCCAATGCGTTCCCGACCGATGTCTCAGCGTCTGAGACATCAGGGGAACGCTCCCCTGCAGCTCCTGTAAGCCGGGTCATTCAGGTGTCACAGATGCTGCTGCTCTGTGACAACCTGTAGTGGACCCTACAGGGGGTGGATTAACCCCCCTGTGCCCAGGACCCCTCCGATCGGTAGTTTAAAAGTGAAACTGCCGATCGGAGGGAATCATAGGGATTCACCCCTCCAGATCTGATTGGAGCTCTCCAATCAGATCTGGAGGGGCGGATCAGCATGTGCCCACCCCTCCTCACACCCCTCACTCTCCAGGACGCTTACAGGGGCCCCCCACAAACCCCCCAACTGCCCCTCCTCTATTATCATGTATATGCGCTGCCCCCCGGCCACAGTGCCTGGTCCCCTGCTGCAGTAACGCCCCCAGGCAGCCCCCACCTCCGGGCCCTGTGTGCTGCCCCCACCCCTCACCTCATCCGGCGGGCTGCACCCACCGGTGTGCCCACCGCTGTGCCCGCTGCTGCGTCTCCTCCGGTGGTGGGCTCCACCTCCTCTCCCAGCCTCCTCCTCATTGGTGGATCGAGAGGGAGGTAAGTATGTATGTGTGTGTGTGTGTGTGTATGTATGTATGTATGTATGTGTGTGTGTGTGTGTGTGTGTGTATGTATGTATGTATTGATGGATGGATGATGAATTAGAGGATGGATTTATGATGAATGGATAGATGGATAGGTGCATGCATGGACGTGTGCGTACATGGACGTGGGCGTACATGAGCGTGCCATGAGCATGCGTGGACGTGAGTGTGTGTGCATGGACGTGTGCATGCATAAACGTGTGGGTGCGTAGATGTGTGCGTGCGTGGATGTGTGCATGGATGGATGTGTGCACGGATGTGTGCATGGATGGATGTATGCACGGATGTGTGCATGCGTGGATGCGTGTGTGCATGGATATTTGCGTGGATGGATGTGTGCGTGCGTGGATGCATGCGCGGATGTGAGCGTGCGTGGATGTGAGCGTGCGTGGATGTGAGTGTGCATAGACGTGTGTGTGCGTGCGTGGACGTGAGTGTGCGTGGACGTGTGCGGGCGTGGATGTGAGCGTGCGTGGATGTGAGCGTGCGCAGATGTGAGCGTGCGCGATTGCGAGTGTTTGTGGATTCGAGTGTGCGTGGATGCGAGTGTGTGTGGATGCGAGTGTGCGTGGATGTGAGCGTGTGTGGATGAGTACGTGCGTGGATGAGTGCGTGCATGGATGTGTGCGTGCGTGGATGTGAGCATGCGTGGACGTGTGCATAGACGTGTGCGTGAACGTGTGTAGACATGTGTGTGCGTAGACGTGTGCATGGATGGACGTGTGCGCGGATGTGTGTGTGTGTGTGGATGTCAGCGTGCGTGGATGTGCGTGCGTGGATGTGCATGTGTGGGTGTTCGTGCGCGGATGCGCGTGTGTGGATGTGCGTGCGTGGATATGTGTGTGCGTGGATGTCAGCGTGCATGGATGTGCGTGCGCGGATGTGCATACGTGGATGTCAGCATGCGTGGATGTGCGTGAGTGAATGTCACCAAGCGCGGATGTCACCGTGTGCTGATGTGTGTGGATGTGGATGTGCATGCGTGGATGTACGTGCATGGATGTGTGCGTGCGTGGATGTCAGCGTGCGTGGATGCGTATGTGGATGTGCGTGCGTGGATGTGTGTGCGTGGATGTGCGTACGTGGATGTGCGTGCGTGAATGTCACCATGCGCGAATGTCACCGTGCGCGGATGTGTGTGGATGTGCGTGCGTGGATGTACGTGCATGGATGTGTGTGCGTGGATGTCAGCAATCGTGGATGCATATGTGGATGTGCATGTGTTAATATCAGCGTGCGTGGATGTGTGTGCGTGGATGTGCGTGCGTGAATGTCACCATGCATGGATGTCTCTGTGTGCGGATGTGTGTGGATGTTGATGTGCATGCGTGGATGTGCGTGCGTGGATGTCAGCATGCGTGGATGTCAGATTGCATGGATGGATGTGGATGTGCATGTGTGAATGTGTGCGTGGATGATGGGTGCATAGGTGGACCTTCGTTATGGACTACGTCGGATCTTTTTATAATAAAGATGGAGTCTGAATTTTGTTTGTGTTTTTTTTCCAAATAAAAATATTTTTCTCTGTGTGTATTTATTGACTACTTACCAGAGATTCATAATGGCGGGTCTAACATTGGCCCAATATTATGAATCTCGGGCTTAGTGCCAGCTGCCAATAAAAAGCTGCCATTAACCCCTTTATTACCCAGTTTGCCACCGGCACCAGGGCAACTGGAAGAGCATGGGTACAGCGCCAGAAAATGGCGCTTCTAGGAATGCGCCATTTTCTGGGGCGGCTGCGGGCTGCAATTCGCAGCATGGGGGGCCCAGAACGCTTGGTCCTTTCTATGCTGATGATTCCAGCCCCCAGCTGCCTAGTTGTACCTGGCTGGGCCAAAAATATGGCAGACCCCTACGTAATTTTTTTTTCTAGAATTAGTTCTAGAAATAAAAAAAAATTGGCTTCGCTGTATTTTTGGTTGCATCCAGATACAACAAGGCAGCTGGGGGTTGCTGGCAGTCTGTAGCTGCCAAGTTGTACCTGGCTGGACCAAAAATATGGCGGAGCCCCATGTCATTTTTTTTTTTCTAGAATTAGTTCAAGAAATAAAAAAAAGGCCTTTGCTGTATTTTTGGTAGCCAGCCAGGTACAACTAGGCAGCTGGCTGACTGGAATCCTCAGCGTGGAGAGACTCAAATGTTGTGGGTCCCCCACACTGCAAATTGCAACCCACAGCCACCCAAGAAAATAGCGCATTCATTAAAGGCGGCATTTTCTGGTGCTGTACCCCAACTCTTCCAGTTGCCCTTGTGCTGGTGGCACACGGGTTTTCCATATGTGACAGGGTGTCCTCTAACAATTTCAATGGAAAATTAGCTTCAATTGTTAGCGGAAACCATGTCGGGTATGGAGAGCCCCTCCCTGTGTGCCTGAACATTGGACCTCCTCCACAAATGACCCCATTATGGAAAAGAGACCCCCAAAGGAACATATCTAGATGTATAGTGAGCACTTGGAACCCCCAGATGCTTCACAAATTCATCCATAAAAATGAAAAAGCACTTTTTTTTCCACAAAAATTTTCTTTTTTCATTTTTACGGATCAATTTGTGAAGCACCTGGGGGTTGAAAGTGCTCACTTTGCATCTAGATATGTTCCTTTGGGGTCTAGTTTCCAAAATGGGGTCACTTGTGTGGGAGCTCCAATATGGAGACACACGTGGACCCTCCAAACACGACATGGTGTCCGCTAACAATTTGAATGGAAAATTAGCTCAAATTGTTAGCGGACACCATGTCGCGTTTGGAGGGTCCCTGTGTGTCTCCACATTGGAGCTCCCCCACAAGTGACCCCATTTTGGAAACTAGACCCCCAAAGGAACATATCTAGATGCATAGTGAGCACTTTGAACCCCCAGATGCTTCACAAATTCATCCATAAAAATGAAAAAACACTTTTTTTCACAAAAAATTTCTTTTTGCCTACATTTTTTCAGTTTCACATGGGCAAAGGGATAAAATACATCCCAAAATATGTTGGGCAATTTCTCCTGAGTACACCAATACCTCATATGTGGTCATAAACCACTGTTTGGGCGCACGGCAGAGCTCAGAAGGGAAGAAGCAACATTTCACTTTTTGAACGGAAAATTGACTCCAAAATTCAAATTGCGCTCCTTCCCTTCTGAGCCCTGCCATGCACCCAACAGTGGTTTATGACCATATATGAGACATCGGCGTACTCAGGAGAAATTGGCCAACAAATTTTAGGATGCATTTTATCCTGTTGCACCGTGTGAAAATGAAAAAACTGAGGCTAAAAGAAAATTTTTGATACAAAAATTAAAATGTCCATTTTTTCCTTCAACTTTATTTTAGTTCCTGTGAAGCACCTGAAGGGTTAATAATCTTCTTGAATATAGTTTTAAATAGCTTGAGGGGTGTAGTTTTTGGAATGGTGTCACTTTTGGGTGATTTTTGTCTGTACACCCCTCAAAGGGACTTCAAATGTGATGTGGTCACTAAAAAAAGGGTTTTGTAAATTTTGCTGGAAAAATGAATAATTACTGATAAACTTTGATCCCTTATAACGTCCTACCAAAAAAAAATTTTTCTTCCAAAATTGTGCTGATGTGAAATAGGCATGTGAGAAATGTTATTTATTAACTATTTTGTGGCTCTCTGGTTTAGCAGAATAAAAAAATTGAAAATTGCTAAATTTTCAACATTTTTGCCAAATTTTTGATTTTTTCACAAATAAACGCAAAAATGATCGACCTAAATTTAATACTTATATGAAGCCCATTATTTCACGAAAAAACAATCTCAGAATCGCTCGGATCCAATGAAGTGTTCCAGAGATATTACCTCATAAAGGGACACTGGTCAGAATTGCCAAAAATGCCTCGGTTTTTAGGGTCAAAATAGGCCAGGGGGTGAAGGGGTAAACCATTGCTTAATACAATTTTATATTGAACAGTGAATTACTTTAATAAATATCCCAAGAAAGGGACTACTGCAACTGTACATGTGCATTCCTTATTCGACGCCCTAATTATAGAAAAGGTAGCGCTCAGCCTGAAACTTATAAACTAAACGGAATCCAATTGTGGGGAGGACAATACGTGGTGCCACCCGAGGCATGAAACAGCAACCAAAAAACACAAACGCTAGCTCCCATGTACAATCCAAACATCTGAAAAAATATTTTTATTTTGCATACATTATATAAAAGCTTAAAACAAAAAAAAAGTCACATATTAGGTATCCACATGACCACAATAACGTGAAGAATTCATTCAAGAGATTATTTAGTGTAAATAAACAATGGAAAAAAATTATATATATAACATAATTGTTTAAATGTAGAAAATTCAAAAGCGGTCTATTTGGAGCGCTAAGGAAGGATGGAGTACTTAGAAGGAAATTAAAGCATCCAAACCTTTATTAGGGTTCCCTTATATGCCACGATGCGTTACAACAGACTTGCAGTTGTCTTCCTCAGGTTATATCACCTAGAAACATACACCGAAGGCTGATGGACCTATGGTTGCCGGGCGACTGGGATCAACAGCAAAAGGACCTGCGGTGACGAAGTTCTGCCGGTGTTGCGGATCACGTGATGGTTGCTTCCGGAGAAACCACTGAAGCGGCGGCGGTGAAGCAGACTGGTGCCCCGAGGATTTGAACTCTAACTGGCACCCTTCTATTTCTTTTGCATAATTATTTAAATGAACATACAACATAACTGATAAATAATACAATTATTCCTTTATAAAACAAAGTCACAAACAATTATGTCAGTGAGTAAATAAACAGCTCCAGGCTGATAAAATGAAGAAAGACAAAAAAGTTAGTTTCTTCATAAGTCCTTTTCAGGCCTATTCCTCAAAAGCATTGTCCCGTTTTAAGGTATAATTCTATAATCACTCTATGTGACTGCAAACTGGTGAATCCTTATAGTGTGCGCACTGCGCTATGAGTATTCTCTGATGCAGACTGTAGGAGCGGCAGGTGTATGACCATGTATGTGATTTGCAAACATGAAGTCACGTGCTGACTAGACTATTCTGTCTGGAAGTATATATATGAAATACTAGCTTAAGAGCCCAGCGTTGCCCGGGATGGTAACTAATTGTTCTTAGTTATAACAAAATAGAATGATTAATTTGCACATAAAAACATTTCACAACATATTCAATACTACAGATTTGCAGCGCAAATTAACTAAATTATTAACTAATTAATGTACAATATTTTATCTGCAACTCATTCAAGAGCCTTTTGATAAACATCATTTTTGGTTTTTCCTTCCGGTGCAAAGGTGAACAGATTTTTGGCAGTTCCAACTCTTAAACAGGTCATGTAAAGTTGACCATGAGAAAAGCATGGAGATTGTAAATCGATTCCTACTACTTTCAAGGACTGTATCTGAGCCTTGTTAATGGACATTGCAAATGCCAGTCGAATTGGAAACTGGAGGTGTTTAAATTCAAAAGGCAAATCAGATGGAATGAGTGGAATTCTTGGAATGAAAACATCCTCTCCTTTGGCAAATTCTGTCAAAATGGTGTCTTCAATTACATATGTAAACAGGTTCTTAATCAAGAGTCTTATGGGGGTGGGGCTAAACAGAATGAGTGGAGCCATATGCCCCATGAAGGGGCGAGGCTACCCAGAGGGGTGAAGCTATATGCATACATAAAGGGGGCAGGGCTATGAATGCTGTGAAGTTATGAAGGGGAGGGCTATGAAGGGGTGGGGCTATATGGAGAGGTGATGTTATATTCATCCATGAAGTGGCAGAGCTATGAAAAGGGTGGGACTATGTGTGGGCAACATACACACACATACACAAATACCTAAAGTCTGTTTAATACATTAGATTTGCTGTGACATATATGTTCAGGAAACAGCATCAATTGAAGTATTGTTCTCACTAGTCTTTGGTGCCTCAGAGCCTTAAATGTCTGTGCAATTTAAAGAGCCATCAGTGTGATAAATAGTACATGTAGACAGAATTATCTGGTTTACATTTTATATCGGAACCTAGGAGCGTCAGGATATGCTTCTGCACATTTTACATATATTGCTTGCAGTGAACTGAAATAAAGCTACTGTAAAATGAAGCTTTATGTTCTACAGTAAAAAACATTTTCTTGTGCACAGCTATAAAACTACAATTCACACAGGTGATGTTGAAATAGTCATGGTCTGTTACACCGCACCATTCCTAAACATAACAGAATGTCACATTAACTCGAATCTTTGTGATGCTTGACTAACCCCAGGTTTTCACCCACTGTTTTGCTTGTGCAAGTAATCAGTTGACCATTTATGATGAATGATGAATTATTCACTCTACATGTAAAAACATAGCTGTGGCCACTGGGATGCAACACAAGACAAATATATCCAATGACAAATGATTAAACACATGGATGAAAATCTATCTATCTATCTATCTATCTATCTATCTATCACCTATCTACTGTATCTGTCTATCTATACAACTATCTATTTTTACAGATATCTAGAGCAAGAAAATTGGAACTGCACAACAAAAGCAAAAGGCGGGTGCCATGCTTCCGAAAATACCCGTTTCTTTGTGTGAGGCATGGCATCCACCTTTTGCATATACATAGTGTATGAAATGCAGAATTGAATAAACAATATGTTGTTCTGCACATGTGTTCACATAATTAGAAGAATGACTCACCCACAGAGGTATTATTATGAGAATAAAGTGACCAATAAACAGTAGTGTGCACGTCATCGTAGTTGGTAAGCCAATAGAAGATAATCAATTTAAGGAAGGTTGGCACATGCGCACTTGAAGTCCTAAGATTACGTGCACCATTTTGGATAAAAGAGGATATTTCAGAAATAATATGGAAATCACACATGCATCCAAGGAAGAAAATATGATAACTGCCATTTTTGTGCAAGGATAAATATTAATAAATTATTTATAAAAAGCAGAACAAATATATAGGAAAAGGTCACAATATAAAGCAGTGTTTCCCAAACTCTAGTCCTCACAGCCACCGCAGGTCATGTTTTCAGGATTTCCTTAGTATTGCACAGGAGATACGTTGATAATGATTCAATCACCTGTTCAAAACTAAGGAGGTCCTGAAAACATGACCTGTTGAGGGCCGTGAGGACTGGAGTTTGGGAAACGCTGATATAAAGGGTCACTGTCACCAGGTTTTTGCCATCTCATCTGACAGCAGCATAATGTAGAGACAGAGACCCTGATTCCAGTGATATATCACTTACTGGGCTGCTCAGTGTAGTTTTCATAAAATCACTGTTTAATCAGCTGGAGATTAACATTATAGGACTAATCAAGTAGTCCACCATATTCATTTACTTGTTTATTAGTATAATTCACAACCAGTTTTAACAGCAAATTGCCATCTTCGTCAGGTGGGAGTTACAAGGGCATGGGGGATGGTGCCTGATAAGCAGAAATTAGCCAATGAGCACATTGTTACAATCTAAGACTCATTTAACCCTTTCTATGCAACAGGTCAACTCTGGAAATGCTCAATTAAACCTGAACAAGTTTGTAGAATTATATACATACAAAACACAGATAAATTGAACACTCAATACAAATAAAAACAATGTGGTGAAAATGTGCTAAAACACCTCATATGTTACACCGATAGCAATGTCACATTGTACTATAAGCTCCATTCAAATTATTCATAAAGAAGAATGATTATTGAGGATTACCGTATATACTCGCGTATAAGCCGAGTTTTTCAGCCCAAAAATTGGGCTGAAAAGTACCCCCCTCGGCTTATACACGAGTCAGTGCGGGGGCTGCTGTATACAGCGGTATAAAGCAGCCCCCGCATCCCCAGTAATGCAGGGCCCCCCCCTCATGCTCCGGTCACCTGTAAAGCAAGTTATACTTATCAGTGTCCCGCTGCCGTCCGCGCCCGCATCTGCCGACATCGCGATCCTCCATCTTCATGTATCTTCTTCCTGCTTCTGTGCGCGTCGCAGGCAATGATATCATTACCGGCGACGCGCACAGGAAACAGGAAGAAGTCGCATGAAGACGGAGGATCGGGATGTCGGCAGATGCGGGCGCGGACGGCAGCGGGCACTGATAAGTATAACTTGCTTTACAGGTGACCGGAGCATGAGGGGGGGTCCTGCATTACTGGGGCTGCCTGTATACTACCACTGGGGCTGCTGTATATAGGGGCCCTGCATTACTGGGGCTGCAATACCACTGGGGCTGCTGTATATAGGGGCCCTGCATTACTGGGGCTGCAATACCACTGGGGCTGCTGTATATAGGGGCTGCAATACCACTGGGGCTGCAATACCACTGGGGCTGCTGTATATAGGGGCCCTGCATTACTGGGGCTGCAATACCACTGGGGCTGCTGTATATAGGGGCTGCAATACCACTGGGGCTGCAATACCACTGGGGCTGCTGTATATAGGGGCCCTGCATTACTGGGGCTGCAATACTACTGGGGCTGCTGTATACAGGGGCTGCAATACCACTGGGGCTGCAATACCACTGGGGCTGCTGTATATAGGGGCTGCAATACCACTGGGGCTGCAATACCACTGGGGCTGCTGTATATTGGGGCTGCTGTATACACCACTGGGGCTGCAATACCACTGGGGCTGCTGTATATAGGGGCTGCAATACCACTGGGGCTGCTGTATATACCACTGGGGCCTGCTGTATATCATACTGCTGGGGCCGGTATACCACTGCTGGGGGCTGTATACCTGTGCTGGGGTCCACCCTCGGCTTATACGCGAGTCAATAGATTTTCCCAGGTTTTGGGGGCAAAAGTAGGGGGGTCGGCTTATACACGGGTCGGCTTATACACGAGTATATACGGTACTTACTTTCTCAGATGATTGACCGGAAAGTCATATAAAATAAAAGTAGAATAAATTTTTTTTAAAGCAAATAATAATAGTATTAAAAACACGTATTAAAACACAATAACTAAAAATGTCATACAATCAAACTTTATAAAATAGAAACACTAAATATCATGTGCGATCACTTCGCTGTGTTCTCAATAGTTAAATTCAAGCCCTCAGTGTTCAGCTTACAAAGTTTATAAATCCAATAGCTTTCTTTTTTGATCAAAACATTAAAGCGATTCTGTACGCTATTATGCATTCTGTACGCTGTACGCATTAAAGCGATTCTGTATGCAATAATACACAACGGTAAATTAGCTGGACTCTTTTGATGGAATAAGCAGTAATATTTAGAGACACTATGCTGAAGAAAACTATTGCATATATTTTGACGGTATTTGTTCTTCCTTGCATGAACTGTCTGGATGGTCCGACCCACATATTGTAAGCCACAAGGGCATTGCAAAAATATATTACATATGAGGACTGGCAATCCAAACGGCTTTTGATATTGAAACTCTACCCGGTTGTTAGTGATTGAAATGTTGTGGTACCACCAGAGATCATTCCACAACATAGACATTTTGACCTATTGCAAGGAAAACAACTCAAATTTACAAAAGGGGGGCCTGTTTCATTCTTGTTTTTCAATTCCAAATCAGTATTACTTGGAGAAACCACACTTTTCAAGTTCCGGCTTCTTCTCTAAATGAAACCTGGCAAATGTTTCGCCAGAATAGGGTCTGCCTTCAATATAAACCAATGTGTCTCTATCAGTTTTTGGACCTTTATTTGTGATTGATTGAAGGTGGTTATTAGATTCAGATTTTTCACTTTATTCCTAGCAAGAGTTGGTTCAGACGAAATCCTAGCTATACACGAATCTTGAGAAAGGTGCTGAGTTTTTTTTGAGGCTTCCGCAAGCAATTTTCCCAGATAGCTCTTATGCAGAATCCTCCGTTTAAGAACTCTTGATTCCTCAATGAAATCCTGATCCAATGAACAATTCTTGCGTACCCTCCAATAGTGCATGTAGGATATATTCTTAATCCAACTGGGGAGGTGCCTACTGTCAAATTTATGGTAGCTGTTCACATCAACCAGCCTAAAATGTGTTGAAGTGGACTCCTCCCCAGTTCATCAATCTTAATATTGAGGTCCAAGAATTGTATAGAGCTATTTGATATAGTAAGTGTGAATTTAAGGCCCCAGTAAATGTTATTAAGCTCATCAACAAAATAATGAGCCTCTGTCTCCAGTCCATTCCAAAACAGAATCAAATCATCAAAGTAAGGGCGATGAACTTTAATATGGCCATTAGCCAGGTTGGACTATGCGATGAAGACAGATTCGAACCAACCCATGAAAAGGTTCGCAAAACTGGGTGCGAACCTTGTCCCCATCACACGGCCCTTGACCTGTCTTTAAATACCGCCATCAAAACATCAAAAGAAAACTCATTATTCTTTAGAACAAAATCAATTCCTGATAATAAAAAGACTCGTTGTTCCTCGGGTAATGAAGCATCAGACCTCAGATAAAATTCAACCACTTGTAAATCCAATTAATGGGTGATGTTGCTGTAAAGCGAGGCTACGTCAAGGGTAAGCAGGAATCAACCTTTTAAAGGAGGTAGTTCTCTTAAACACTTGATTAGATCTGATGAATCTTTAAAATACGACTCCAAACTCACCACAAAAATGTTTGGAGAAATAGATCTATATAGTGGTAGAGGTTAGCGGTTATAGAATTAATGCGAATTAATGCCCGATATGATGGGGTGACCGGTAGTGATGGGCGAATCCTAAATTACTCGGAATCGCTTGACTCTAGCGAGTCCGAGCACAGGACTCGCTACTCGTTGTGAGTCTAGCGAGTCCAATGTTAATGAATGGGGAAGCGAGTAATAGCGAGTAGTGTGAGATTTACAAATCGCAAATGTGTCTCGGAAGCTTCAGCCTGAAGCAATCCTAGTTTTGTCATTTATTTGCATTGGACTAGTTTACTTTGCAACTGTAATCGCTGGGAAACTCGCACAGATAAGAGTCCTGCTTTCTCCTCTGTGCTGGCTGCCACAGCTCCAGGGTCCTAGAGCCCGCCTGCTGCCTGATGTAGCAGTGCTGAGATTGTTCTCAGTCTGCTCATTCCCTGTGTACAGACATGAATGTCTGTGCACAGAGATGATGTAGCAGAGCTGAGATTGTTCTCAGTCTGCTCATTCCCTGTGCATATACATCTATATCTATGCACAGGGATGAGCAGAGAGGACATCGCGTTTTGGACTGCGTCGGACGGAAGAGGATTTTTTTAATTAAAGATGGAGTCTCTAATGGCTAATTTTTTTATTTCTAATAAAAAAATTTCTCTGTGTTGTGTTTTTTTTAAAACAATTTTTAAATGTCAGGCCACGTTTGACCCAGCCACTAAGAATCTCCAATAAAGGGTTAAAAAAACACAACACAGAGAAAATTTTTTATTTGAAATAAAAAAAAAAGCCATTAGGGACTCCATCTTTAATTAAAAAAATCTTCTTCTGTCCGACGTAGTCCAAAACGCGATGTCCTCTCTGCTACATCCCCTGTGCATAAATATAGATGTCTATGCACAGGGAATGAGCAGACTGAGAACAATCTCAGCACTGCTACATCATCTCTGTGAGCAGGAGGGTTCTAGGACCCTGGAGCTGCACAGAGAAGACAGCTGGACTCGGCTCGCAATGTAACAGCAGTTATTTGCGAGTTTCCCTGCTATCACTGGCACAGTAGCCGAGTCTAATGCAAACAATGGCAATCCTAGTTTTGTCAGCGTTTCTGACAAAACTAGGATTAATATTGATTTGCATTGGACTCGTGCGAGTAATCACTGGGAAACTCGCAGAGTACCGAGTCCTGCGAGTCCCTTACTACTCGCCGAGTAACGAGTCCTAGCGAGTAGATTCGCCCATCCCTAGTGACCGGGGTTTTTTTTTTTGCGTTTTTATGCAATTTACGGAGAAAATAAAAAAATGCAACTTTGTACCTTGGGATGTCAAAGAATCTTTTTTGATTCTTATTTAGGATACCGTTCTCCCATTCTCTTTTAATCAGCATATCATAGGTCAAAAAAATCGAGACAGAGGGATCTGACTCCAACTTACAGTAATATTCTTGATCTCCCAAGATTCTCAGGCCTTCCCCTATATATCATTCTCTGTCCATAATTACAATTCCCCCCCTTGTCAGCACTCTTAATCCCAATATTGGTATTTTCTTTCAGGAAGATTAGAGCTCCTCTCTCTTCAGATGTCAAATTATCTGCTCTTTTATGATGTTCAAAGGAGCGTAGTTCCTTTAACACTACCTGCTGGAAAGTTTCCAGATGGGCCCCTTTATGGTGTAATGGATAAAAATTTCTGGAACTATCCTTCAACTGTACATGTCGAAAGGGGGATACTGATGGAGAACATTCCACCATATTCTCATCCTTCATACATGGTGAAATGGTTCTACTTTTCTTCTCGATAATAAAATGCCTTTTAATCGTGATCTTTCTAATAAATTCATTCAAGTCTATGTATAACTCAAACATATTTAATCTGATATTAAAGCATAAAGAGAGACCCTTCTTTAAAAGGGAAACTTCACATTTACTTAAGTTGTATCTAGAAAGGTTGAACATACCTGTTGTGTTTGTTTCAAGACCTTCAATAGCTGGTTCTATTAAGAGACTGCTTTTGTCTTTTTTGGGGTTTGAGTGTCTTCTTCCTCCTTGTTTTTGCAGCTTCCATCTGCTGCCCCTACAACCACGCTTTCTTTCTTTCTTTTCGGGTGGCATCCTGGAGCCACCCGAAAAAATTATGTTATTTTAGAGTCTTTCAAACCTATTGATCCTATATCTTTATGGATCGTAACCGCACTAGATAAGTCTGGTGTACTGGCATTACTGGTTTGTTCTATTATTGGTTGGGTTAGCTTCAGTGTGGAAAAATGACTTATTAATGGTGGTGGGCCTGTAAGGTGATCCAAAGAAGTAGTACCCTCCTTGATACCCAATCCAGGGTCTACTATTTCTGTTGGTACTTGTTGTGCTAGCAGACTTAAGTTGGAAACTAAATTACTTAATTCCTTTTGGGTTTCCGCCATTATAACTGCATTAGATCCAACATCCCCTTTCACAATATCAGGATGTGAGGTGTCTTTATTTTTATTCGCAAGACATTGTTCAGCAATAGTGATTCGCGAGTATGCTTGTGACTACTCGGTACTTGCATGAGTATCACTGTACTCGGGCTACTCGGCGAGTACCGAGTAATCTCGCGATACTCGTGCTGTACTCGGGGTCCTCATCCCTGCATGTTGGCGCTCTTTAGAGAGCCAGCCCACATGCACGGATTGGCTGGCAGTCACTGCAATGCCACAGCCATGTTAGTTGTGGCATTGCAGTGATTGGCCGGCCTGCACAGCGTGACCGAGCCTTTATAAGACCCGGCCACGATGTGCTCTGCACACAGCCATCCAGACAGTCAGTGTAGGGAGAGTGTCCGCTGCTGCTTAGGGACAGATTTGCGGCCCTCATAGGTAGATCCGGAGCAGGGCTGCAAACTGCTGCTGACTAGAACAGTCCTTTTCAGGACTAATCTGGGAGGATAGAGGCAGGGTGATCCAGATCGGAGACCAAGCTTTCCAGTGACCAGAACAGTCCTCAGGAGACTGTTGGAGCTGACTGGTTGTATACAGGCAGGGTCCAATATCCAGCTTTCCTATGACCAGAACAGTCACCAGACTGTAGTACTTGACTAGCTCTATACAGGCAGGCTCTAATATCCAGCTTTCCTGTGACCAGAACAGTCACCAGACTGTAGTACTTGACTAGCTCTATACAGGCAGGGTCTAATATCCAGCTTTCTTGTGACCAGAACAGTCACCAGACTGTGGTACTTGACTAGCTCTATACATGCAGGCTCTAATATCCAGCTTTCCTGTGACCAGAACAGTCACCAGACTGTAGTACTTGACTAGCTCTATACACGCAGGGTCTAATATCCAGCTTTCCTGTGACCAGAACAGTCGCCAGACTGTTGTACTTGACTAGCTCTATACAGGCAGGGTCTAATATCCTGCTTTCCTGTGACCAGAACAGTCACCAGACTGTAGTACTTGACTAGCTCTATACAGGCAGGCTCTAATATACAGCTTTCCTGTGACCAGAACAGTCACCAGACTGTAGTACTTGACTAGCTCTATACAGGCAGGGTCTAATATCCAGCTTTCCTGTGACCAGAACAGTCACCAGACTGTTGTACTTGACTAGCTCTATACAGGCAGGCTCTAATATCCAGCTTTCCTGTGACCAGACCAGTCACCAGACTGTAGTACTTGACTAGCTCTATACAGGCAGGGTCTAATATCCAGCTTTCCTGTGACCAGAACAGTCACCAGATTGTTGTACTTGACTAGCTCTATACAGGCAGGCTCTAATATCCAGCTTTCCTGTGACCAGAACAGTCACCAGACTGTAGTACTTTACTAGCTCTATAAAGGCAGGCTCTAATATCCAGCTTTCCTGTGACCAGAACAGTCACCAGATTGTAGAACTTTACTAGCTCTATACAGGCAGGGTCTAATATCCAGCTTTCCTGTGACCAGAACAGTCACCAGACTGTAGTACTTGACTAGCTCTATACAGGCAGGGTCTAATATCTAGCTTTCCTGTGACCAGAACAGTCACCAGACTGTAGTACTTGACTAGCTCTATACAGGCAGGATCTAATATCCAGCTTTCCTGTGACCAGAACAGTCACCAGACTGTAGTACTTGACTAGCTCTATACAGGCAGGGTCTAATATCCAGCTTTCCTGTGGCCAGAACAGTCACCAGACTGTAGTACTTGACTAGCTCTATACAGACAGGGTCTAATATCCAGCTTTCCTGTGACCAGGACAGTCACCAGACTGTTGTACTTGACTAGCTCTATACAGGCGGGATCTAATATCCAGCTTTCCTGTGACCAGAACAGTCACCAGAATGTTGTACTTGACTAGCTCTATACAGGAAGGCTCTAATATCCAGCTTTCCTGTGACCAGAACAGTCACCAGACTGTTGTACTTGACTAGCTCTATACAGGCAGGCTCTAATATCCAGCTTTCCTGTGACCAGAACAGTCACCAGACTGTAGTACTTGACTAGCTCTATACAGGCAGGCTCTAATATCCAGCTTTCCTGTGACCAGAACAGACACCAGACTGTAGTACTTGACTAGCTCTATACAGGCAGGGTCTAATATCCAGCTTTCCTGTGACCAGAACAGTCACCAGACTGTAGTACTTGACTAGCTCTATACAGGCAGGGTCTAATATCCAGCTTTCCTGTGACCAGAACAGTCACCAGACTGTTGTACTTGACTAGCTCTATACAGGCAGGCTCTAATATCCAGCTTTCCTGTGACCAGAACAGTCACCAGACTGTAGTACTTGACTAGCTCTATACACGCAGGGTCTAATATCCAGCTTTCCTGTGACCAGAACAGTCGCCAGACTGTTGTACTTGACTAGCTCTATACAGGCAGGGTCTAATATCCAGCTTTCCTGTGACCAGAACAGTCACCAGACTGTAGTACTTGACTAGCTCTATACAGGCAGGCTCTAATATCCAGCTTTCCTGTGACCAGAACAGTCACCAGACTGTAGTACTTGACTAGCTCTATACAGGCAGGGTCTAATATCCAGCTTTCCTGTGACCAGAACAGTCACCAGACTGTAGTACTTGACTAGCTCTATACAGGCAGGCTCTAATATCCAGCTTTCCTGTGACCAGAACAGTCAGGAGACTGTTGTAGCTGTATACAGGCAAAATGCGCAAGGGCGTTGGCAAAGGACAAGGAAGTGGACGTGATGGTGGTGCAGGCAGAGGCCGAGGTCGTGTGCAAGCACTGATTTCGCAACAACAAAGTGCCACATCTACTCGCTCGCACGTCCTGTCCCAAATTCTTGGGGCCCGCAGCAGTACACCGCTCTTGAACCAAGACCAGTGTCAACAGGTTGGTACTTGGATTGTGGATAATGCTTCAAGTCAGATTGGCACCTCCACAAACACCCTGTCTTCCACACGGTCAAGTGTCAGTAGCCGTGATACTGCACCGCACATTTCCCAACCTGATCCTCCTTCCTACCATTAGGATGAGTACACGTCCACGGACATTACTGATCCCACACCAGGACACTCGGAAGAGCTGTTCACGTATCCATTCGCAGAATCTGGCCTCTCGCCAGCTCCAGTTGAAGTGGGTGATGAGATGGTATGTACAGATGCCCAAATATTTGAGCAGCCACGTTCTCACGAAGGGAACATTGGCAACGTGTCTCAACAAGGGGTGGACGATGATGAGACACAATTGCCAGGAAGTCAGGAGGAGGATCAGAGTGCGGAAGAGGAAGACGACATGTTGGATGATCCAGTAGCTGACCCAACCTGGCAGGAGAATATGCAGAGCGAGGACAGCAGTGCACAGGGGGAGGGAGGCGTAGCATCCCAACAGGCAGTAAGAAGCAGGGTCGTATCCGCAGGCAGAAGGTTGGCAACCGTTCCCCGGAACAACAACACGACACAAAGTGCCTGTGCAAATGTTAGGCCTTCCCGAGTCTGGCAGTTTTTTAAGTTGGCTCCAGATGACACTAAAAAGGCCATTTGCAACACCTGCCATGCCAGCATCAGCAGGGGTACGAAAACTAGCAGTCTGACCACCACCAGCATGATCAGGCACATGTCAGCCAAGCACCCGACTTTGTGGGAAGTACAACAGAGTCGAGGAGCGGTGCTTGCTGATGTCAATGCTACGTCTTCACGTGTTGTGCGTGCGAGCCAATCCCCTGTCCATGCTGGCCGCGAACAAGCCTCCGGCCCTGCACCTGACGTTGCCCACGCACAAATAACACCACCATCAAGCACGTCCTTGTCCCAGCGCAGCGTTTGATTATCCATTCAGCAAACCTTTGAACGCAGGCGCAAATACGCTGCCAACGCCCCACATGCCACAGTCCTAAATTATCACATTTCGCAACTGCTTGCGCTAGAAATGTTACCTTTCCGGCTGGTGGAGACGAAAGCATTCCGCGACCTGATGGTGGCTGCTGTCCCACGTTACTCGGTCCCCAGCCACCACTATTTCTCCAGATGTGCCGTCCCCGCATTGCATAACCACGTGTCACAAAGCATCACACGTGCCCTGAACAACGCTGTTTCAGCCAAAGTCCACCTAACCACAGACAAGTGGACAAGTGCTTGTGGGCAAGGCCGCTACATCTCCTTGACGGCACACTGGGTTAATATTGTGGAAGCTGGGACCCAGTCTGAGTGAGGGACGGAACACGTCCTTCCCACACCAAGGATTGCAGGCCCTACCTCTGTCAGGGTTTCACCCACACTCTACAGCTCCGGAATGTCATGCTCCTCAGCCTCCTCCTCCTCCTCCTGCGCATCCTCATCCACTTTACCCTCCACACCAGTCCCAAGCTGGAAGCACTGCAGCACTGCCTCTGCGAAGCGGCAACAGGCTGTGCTGAAGCTAATATGCATAGGTGACAAACCCCACAATGCAGAAGAGGTGTGGACAGCTCTGAAACAGCAGTCAGATCACTGGCTCACACCTCTGAACCTAAAGCCAGGAAAGGTCGTGTGTGACAATGGCCGGAACCTGGTGGCAGCTTTGAGGCGAGGGAGGCTGACGCATGTTCCATGCGTGGGCCATGTGCTCATCCTGGTGGTTCAGCGGTTTCTAAAGTCATACCAAGAGCTGTCTGATCTGCTGGTAAAAGTTCGCCGCCTGTCTGCACACTTTTGCAAGTCATCTGCTGCTTCAGCCGGCCTTGCCGGCTTTTAGCGCCGTTTGCGTCTTCGGGCCCACAGACTGGTGTGTGATGTCCCACGCGTTGGAATTCAACGCTGCACATGTTGGTCAGGATATGTGAGCAGAAGAGGGCAGTTGTTGACTACCTGCATCACCTAAGCCGTCGGGAAATGGGTCAAACTCGACACATAACACCTGAGGAGTGGAGATGGATGTACGAACTATGTACCGTCCTCCAAAACTTTGAGGACTCCACCAAGATGGTGAGCGGCGATGACGCCATTATTAGCGTCACCATACCGCTACTCTGCCTTCTAAACGGTCTCTGCTGAAAAACAAAGAGGATGCTTTGCAGGCGGAGCGCAATGACTTGGAGCGAGAAACAGTAGTGGGTGTGGGTGATAACACACAGCCCAGCCTCATCTCATCACAACGTGCAGTGGAGGACTATGACGAGGAGGAGGATGAAGACATGGAGCAACTCTCTGGCAAAATTGAGGATATGACATGCACACTAGTCATACCCTCGCTTCAGCGTGGCTGGCCAGAGGAGATGAGGAGGAGGAGGACAGCATGTTCAGTCATCGTGTTGGTCAGGATACTAAAGTGATGGCTGTTAAGAGTCTGGCGCACATGGCTGACTTTATGGTAAGCTGCCTGGCTCGTGACCCTCGTGTTCAGAACATCTTGGCCGACAATCAGTACGGGTTGGCAACACTCTTAGACCCACGCTACAAGGAGAACTTTATGTCTCTCATTCCTGAGCCGGAGAAGTCAGGCAAAATGCAGCAGTTCCAGAAGGCCATAGTCACGGAAGTAGGCAAAGCATTCCCCTCACAAAACGCTAGCGGCATAGGTCAGGAATCGGTGGACAACCAAGGCGTATGGCCGAGAGGGGCACAAGTCCAATCCGCCAGAGGTAGGGGAACAGTCTTTATGATGTGGGACAGTTTTCTCAGCCCCTCACGTACCACAGCCCCTGAGGTGCGGGGTAGTGCCACAAGAAATGCTAAGTTTGGCCAGATGCTGAAGGAGTACCTTGCAGATCGAACAACTGTACTGCGACATTCCTCTGTGCCTTACAATTATTGGGTCTCCAAGCTGGACACGTGGCATGAATTGGCTCTCTACGCCTTGGAAGTCCTGGCCTGCCCTGCCGCTAGCGTTTTGTCAGAGCGTGTTTTCAGTGCCGCAGGTGGAATCATATGAAACAGAAAAAAACAGCACTGTTGCGCCACACTACTAAATTTCACCACAATGTGGTTCTATTAAATGAACACTAACCTTTCCAGGTTGTGCAAGAATCCGCACAACCAGATTAAACGTGTAGGGAGATAGGGTCCATAAAGTTGATGATCATCAGACCTCTGTGTGAAGAGAGGATATTTTACACTCCTTGAGTTGGTAGAAATCACTTGCTTGTCTCCTCAGAGCCGGCTGATCATGTGATGACCAGGTGGAGTTTGGATGATGCACTGCCAGGTCCTATGGACTTGCCCAAGCTGCTCGCTACACCGCACTCCCCGAAGGGAGAATAGGTATGAATGATAGCAGGTGGAATCATTACTGATAAACGCACCCGCCTGTCAACTGAAAATGCTGACAGGCTGACTCTGATCAAGATGAACAAGGGTTGGATTGGGCCAGACTTCACCACACCACCAACAAATGACAGCGGAATTTAAATTTTGCTATGGGAATTTGCCATGTACCTCCACTCACCCATGGGTACACACTTCTGGACTTTGGCTAATTGCTGGACTGCTCCTCCTTAGGGATGGGCGAGTCTACTCGCTAGGACTCGTTACTCGGCGAGTAGTAAGGGACTCGCAGGACTCGGTACTCTGCGAGTTTCCCAGCGATTACTCGCACAGCAACTAGTCCAATGCAAATCAATGGCAATCCTAGTTTTGTCAGAGACTCTGACAAAACTAGGATTGTCTTTGACTTGCATTGGTCTCATTACTGTGCAAGTAATCGCTGGGAAGCTCGCAAAGTAACTGCTGTTACTTTGCGAGCCGAGTCCGGCTGTCTGCTCTGTGCAGGCTGCCGCATCTCCAGGGTCCTAGAGCCCGCCTGCTCACAGAGATGATGATTTTTCAGAAAAAAAATTACATGGGCTTCGCCGTATTTCTGGAACCAGCCGGATCCAGCAGGCAGCGACGGGCTGCCCCCAACCCCCAGGTGCCTATTTGTACCTGGCCAGACACAAGAATATAGGGGAGCCCTTTTTTTTTATTATTTCATGAATTTCATGAAATAATTAAAAAAAAATGCGTGGGGCTCCGCGCAATTTCTATGTCTAGCCAGGTACAGCTAAGCAGCTGGGGGCTGGAAAACGCAGTGCAGGGAGGCCCAAGCTTTCTGGGCACCCCCCGCTGCAAATTGCAGCACACAGCCGCCCCAGAAGATGGCGCGTTCATTGAAGCGCCATCCTCTGGCGCTGAACCCCGCTCTTCCAGCGGCCTTGGTGGTGGTGGCACGCTGGGTAATAAAGAGGTTAGGGCCAGCTTTGTATTATCAGCTGGCCCTAAGCCCGAAATTTATGGCGGTCACGCCGATGTTAGACATGACTGCCATGAATTTCTATTAAATTGTTTTAAAAAAAACACAACACAGAGAAAATTTTTTATTAGAAATAAAAAAAAAAAGCCATTAAGGACTCCATCTTTAATTAAAAAAATCCTCTTCCGTCCGACGTAGTCCAAAACGCGATGTCCTCTCTGCTACATCCCCTGTGCATAGATATAGATGTCTATGCACAGGGATGAGCAGACTGAGAACAATCTCAGCTCTGCTACACACAGGAAGAGCAGGCGGGCTCCAGGACCCTGGAGCTGCGGCAGCCTGTACAGAGCAGACAGCCTGACTCCTTACTGTGCGAGTTTCCCAGCGATTACTTGCACAGTAAACGAGTCCAATGCAAGTCAATGCCAATCCTAGTTTTGTCAGAGTCTCTGACAAAACTAGGATTGCTTCAGGCTGAAGCTTCCGAGACACATCTGCGATTTGTAAATCGCACACTACTCGCTATTACTCGCTTCCCCATTCATTAACATTGGACTCGCTAGACTCGCAACGAGTAGCGAGTCCCGGGCTCGAACTCGCTAGAGTCAAGCGATTCCGAGTAATTTAGGACTCGCCCATCACTACTCCTCCTTATCCTCATGTGCCACCATGATGACCGTTACAATAGTTAGGCTGTTGTTTCAGGTAAACCCCCAGTGGTAAATTTTTTCGCCCATTCTTTTAGAATGGGCATTACAACGACAGGAGACCCGCTCCTTTTAAATGGGAAAAATGTTTTGAGGCCCTCATGCACGTCTCTATCCAGGGACAATGTGGAGCCTCCCAATTTTTGGTTGCCCTGCCATAGGGCAATACTACAATACACCCACTCCAGGTTTAAAGGCCCTCATGCATGTCTGTATGCATGGGTCATTGTTGAACCTCCCAATTTTTGGCTGCCCTGCCAAAGGGCTATACTACAATACACCCACTTCAGGTTTACAGGCCCTCCTGCACGTCTGTATCCAGGGACAATGTGGAGCCTCCCAATTTTTGGCTGCCCTGCCAAAGGGCTATACTACAATACACCCACTCCAGGTTTACAGGCCCTCATGCATGTCTGTATGCATGGGTCATTGTTGAACCTCCCAATTTTTGGCTGCCCTGCCAAAGGGCTATACTACAATACACCCACTTCAGGTTTACAGGCCCTCCTGCACGTCTGTATTCAGGGTCATTGTTGAACCTCCCATTTTTGGCTGCCCTGCCAAAGGGCTATACTACAATACACCCACTTCAGGTTTACAGACCCTCCTGCACGTCTCTATCCAGGGACAATGTGGAGCCTCCCAATTTTTGACTGCCCTGCGTAAGGGCTATACTACAATACACCCACTCCAGCTTTACAGGCCCTCATGCATGTCTGTATGCATGGGTCATTGTTGAACCTCCCAATTTTTGGCTGCCCTGCCAAAGGGCTATACTACAATACACCCACTTCAGGTATACAGGCCCTCCTGCACGTCTCTATCCAGGGACAATGTGGAGCCTCCCAATTTTTGGCTGCCCTGCCAAAGGGCTATACTACAATACACCCACTTCAGGTTTACAGGCCCTCATGCATGTCTGTATGCATGGGTCATTGTTGAACCTCCCAATTTTTGGCTGCCCTGCCAAAGGGCTATACTACAATACACCCACTTCAGGTTTACAGGCCCTCATGCATGTCTGTATGCATGGGTCATTGTTGAACCTCCCAATTTTTGGCTGCCCTGCCAAAGGGCTAAACTACAATACACCCACTTCCTTACAATGGGCACTTCAGGTTTACAGGCCCTCATGCACGTCTCTATCCAGGGGCATTGGTGAACCTCCAAATTTTGGACTGCCCTGGCAAAGGAAAATACTACAATAGACCCACTTCCTCAAAATGGGCACATTATGTCAAGACAGGGCTTCATGTACGTCTCTTCTCAGGGTTATCGGAGTACCGCACAATGTTTTCACGTAAAATCTTTCATGTAATCACAAAAAGTAACATACACCAGCTGTATCTCACTATTGGGTATGTGCCCTTAACATTTCCACCCTGAATATTCATTTTGGTGTCACTTTGGAAGGTTTTCTGGTGACTCCGTAAAATTGGCGTGAAACTCGGACAACATTGTTCACAGCTGTGACTTTTGGGTGAGAAAAGCTTCCAGGGGTCTTCCCCATGGTGTTGCCATGTCATTTCAGCACTCTTCTGAGACTTTTGTGACATTTTTAAGGTTTCTACATGCTGCCGGCAGTCATTTCATAAAAATACTCTGGTCTCCCATAGGATAACATTGGGCTCGGTACTCGGGCCGAGTACACGAGTATCTTGGGATGCTCGGCCCGAGCTTCGAGCACCCGAGCATTTTAGTACTCGCTCATCACTATTCAGCAATCAAAGTCACAGCATTATAACCTTGAGTAACCACTGGTTCAGAAAAGGATTCAGAAGTAAGCTCCCCTTGGTTGCCTAATGTACCCCTAGATGAACCCGATTGTGAAGACAGATTAAGGGAAGAGGGTTCGTAGAATATTGCCTCACCTAATTTATTTTGACCAGGTAATACTACCTCTTCTGGTACCTGTGATCCCAAAGTGGCAACTTGTGATGTGGAATCTGGATGTAATGTTTATAACGATAGATCAATCTGTGTTGCTTCTTTATTTAGTGTTAGTGCTATGACACTTATAAATCCAAAATCTAATTGGGACTACAAAGTGATATTAACTTCAGATTTTTCTAATGTGTTGGAGAATAATTCCTATTATAGGTACAAGGGATGTCAAGTGTTAAGTGCCCTAGTGGGGTTGGGATCCACACCAATCTCCTTTGTTAGCTTGATGGTCCCTATGGTATCAGTGGGTTTCTTATCTAGTTTTGGGGTTATAACAACCTGTGAAACCTCCTTCCTCATTTTATTAATATTTTTTATCTTTGTTAGTCTTATTGGAGCACCCTTGTAAGGATTTCTTATGTTTTTCATAAATCTCCCTCTGCTTGTTCATTTTTAACATGCAAAGGGAGTCATTTTCTTTCGGTTGTTTAATCACTGGTTCCTGATTGACTTTTGGTACTGTATTTTCAGAGACAAGTAGAATTGTTGTGTCCATGAGCTCAGGCAAAACCACTGTCTCTTTCCTATTCTGTGCATATTTCTGTGCTTTTTTCTAATTAGATAATCTTCAAATTTTTGTAGATATTGTTTTAAAACTTCGAAATCCCTTGACAGGGAATAAAGATCTAGATTAGCTCTCAAGTCTTGTAGATCCTCTAAAGCTTTCAGGGCCAAGTCTATCCTCTTCTTTTTTAATAAGTTCATCATGCCCACTCAACAACTGATAAGAAAATCATCCCAAGCTTGTGTTGATATCCCACTATTATATAGACTAGGAGATAAAATACTTGCAATGTTTTTAGATTTCCTGGCCAGGGGACTTCATCCCTATGCCAGTATTTTCCGCAGTGTGTCTTCCTGATACAAGATTGGTATATGTCTCCTTACAATTTTCACAATGTTTTTAAAATCGGTACTCTAGGGGGTAGAAAAGGTGAGCGGATTGTGATCAAAATTTTTACCTTATTTGTTTCACCAGTCAACTTTTTTTCTCTCAATCACCATTTCAGATTGAGGCATCTGTATGTTTATGTATTCCTATAATCAACATTCAGGAATTATGAAAATCAAAGGATAGAGAAACAGGTTACTGATATGTAGATAGTGAAGAAATGGAAATTCATTTCTCCGAACATCTCAATTTAGTCAGTATCAAGTGTGAGCACCATACCCAATGATACACTCACTTATTTACCCTTGTACACCAACAATGATGTTATTAATGATTTTCTGAACAATGGTCGGCCAAGCTGAATAACAATGATGTCCACAATGTTTTCAATGAAATTTTTTCCCAACCTTACTATACCTTTTAGAAGGCATGAAAACAACAACTGTAAGAATGTGGTAAATGACTATTCTAGCTGCAAGCGTCTGGTCTTTAATGCAATATCTGCATAGGTGTATAGAGGCCCATTTCCAACAACCATCACTCCAGTGTTTTAAGAGTATATTGTGTTTGCTAACTGTGTAAGAAGGCTAATGGATGTTTATTTGGTAAATTCAAAAACGTTTTTCTCATTAATGTACACTCTGCACCCCATCTTGACTGAAAAGAAAACAGAAATGTAATAATTTTTGCAAATTTACTTAAAAAAACCTGAAATATCACATGGTTATAAGTATTCAGATCGTTTGCTCAGTATTGAATAGAAGCTCCCTTTTGAGCTAGTACACTCATGAGTCTTCTTGGGAATGATGCAACAAGTTTTTCACACCTGGATTTGGGGATCCTCTGTCATTCTTTCTTGCAGGTCCTCTCCAGTTCTGTCAGGTTGGATGGTGAACGCTGGTGGACAGTCATTTTCAGGTCCCTCCAGAGATGCTCAATTGGGTATAGGTAAAGGCTCTGGCTGGGCCAGTCAAGAATGGTCACAGATTTGTTCTGAAGCCACTCCTTTGTCATTTTAGCTGTATACTTAGGGTCATTGTGTTGTTGGAAGGTGAACCTTTGGCCAAGTCTGAGGTCCAGAGCACTCTGGAAGAGATTTTCATCCAGGATATCTCTGTACTTTGCCGCATTCATGTTTCCTTTAATTGCAACCAGTCATCCTGTCCCTGCAGCTGAATAACAGCCACATAACATGTTGCTGCCACCACCATGTTTCACTGTAGGGATTGTATTGGGTAGGTGATGAGCAGTAGACTTGATTAGGGAGTTGGGGAAGGCGGCTCTCAAGATAATTACTCCAAGGATTCCTGACACCTGTTAGTGGTATGGTAGCCACCCGTGCACATGCTGAATATAAGAAAGGATTGGCGTCCGCTTCTGCTTGAAGTGCTTTATTTGTGCAAATATAAAAACATCACTTATCCCGTGGGGTACGCTAGACGTGTTTCGGGGTACACCCCTTAATCATAAGCATAGTAAAATGACAACACAACTTCCATTATATAGCATACAAACACTCCCACCCATATGTATGCAATCACAATTAAAATCCAAGCACGTTAACTCATTGTAATCATGAAACTTGATCCAAGGCAGAAAACTTGCCACAATACCACCCCCTTGTTATAATTTCTTTGTTTTTATTTCCACAAAAACAAAATAATATATATATATACATATATATATATATATCATATATATAAAACCCGAAGGCCACTTCCTGTGGAATCTGGCCAACTTCCGTGACGGCCTGCGCCCTGTGTCACAGACCGGAACCGGAAGTTCCAGACCCACGAGCGGTGAGCGCGTAGCGCTCACCGCGAGCCGCTGTCAAACCTGAATAGCGGCTCGCAGTGGGCGCTAAAGCTCCACCGCCACCCCCACACAGAGCCGTGTGCTCCCACCCAGGGCCGCACCGTCCACTGGACAGTGTGAGCCCTGAGTCCAGAGCGCCGGCAGCCAGGGGGAGCGGCATCACATAAGGGGGCGGCGCCACCAACATCAGCGGCGGCCTCAGCAGAGACGGACGCTGTAAGAGGGCGCGCGCCCTGTGGCACTGTAGGCTGCAGGGCGGCGGCGCCGAGCGGACGCTGCAGGGCCGCCGGGGCTGACACCGGCCTCCGATCGGCTCAGGTGGCAGGGTGGCTACATGTACCCTCCCACCAACATCCGGGAACCGGCCCGCCCCACACTCCGATGTGCGGCCTCCGCCGGCACCGCCCACTCTCCTCCTCCATCAGGGACCACACAGCCCCGCTGACAGCCCGGTGCTTGTTCTGCCTCCCCTCTCCTGTGCCCCACCAGCCTCCCCTCTCCTGTGGCCCCCCAGCCTCCCCTCTCCTGTAGCCCCCCAGCCTCCCCTCTCCTGTGCCCCCCAGCCTCCCCTCTCCTCTGCCCCCCCAGCCTCCCCTCTCCTCTGCCCCCCCAGCCTCCCCTCTCCTGTGCCCCCCACCTCCCCTTTCCTGTGCCCCCCACCTCCCCTTTCCTGTGCCCCCCCAGCCTCCCCTTTCTGTGCCCCCCCAGCCTCCCCTCTCCTGTGCCCCCCCAGCCTCCCCTCTCCTGTGCCCCCCAGCCTCCCCTCTTCTGTGCCCCCCAGCCTCCCCTTTCCTGTGCCCCCAGCCTCCACTTTCTCGCCTCCGCCTCCCTCCCCTCTTCTGTGCCCCCAGCCTCCCTTCTGTGCCCCCCAGCCTCCCTCTTCTGTGCCCCAGCCTCTCCTCTGCCTCGCTCTCTCCTGCCTCCGCTCTCCCTCTGCCTCGCTCTCCTCTGCCTCGCTCTCCCTGCCTCGCTCTCCCCTGCCTCTGCTCTCCCTGCCTTGCTCTCCTGCCTCTGCTCTCCCTGCCTCCCTCCCCCCCCCCCCCCCCCCCCCCCCCCCCCCCCCCCCCCTCTCCCCTGCCTCCGCTCTCCCCTGCCTCCGCTCTCCCCTGCCTCCGCTCTCCCCTGCCTCGCTCTCCTCTGCCTCCGCTCTCCTCTGCCCTCCAGCCTCCGCTCTCCTCTGCCCTCCAGCCTCCGCTCTCCTCTGCCCTCCAGCCTCCGCTCTCCTCTGCCCTCCAGCCTCCGCTCTCCTCCAGCCTCCGCTCTCCTCCAGCCTCCGCTCTCCTCCAGCCTCCGCTCTTCTCCAGCCTCCGCTCTCCTCTGCCTCCGCTCTCCCCTGCCCTCCAGCCTCTGCTCTTCTCCAGCCTCCGCTCTCCTCTGCCTCTGCTCTCCCCTGCCCTCCAGCCTCCGCTCTTCTCCAGCCTCCGCTCTTCTCCAGGCTCCGCTCTCCGCTCTCCCCTGCCTCCGCTCTCCCCTGCCTCCGCTCTCCCCTGCCTCCGCTCTCCCCTGCCTCCGCTCTCCTCTGACCCCTTTCTCCTCTAACCCCTCCAGTTTCTGCCTCCTCCGTCCTCTGCCTCCTCCCTCCTCTGCCCCCTCCAGCCTCTGCCCCCTCCAGCCTCTGCTGCACTCACTGCTGACACTGAGCCACCGCACTCACTGCTGACACTGAGCCACCGCACTCACTGCTGACCACTGAGCCACCGCACTCACTGCTGACCACTGAGCCGCCTGTATACACACAATTAATTTCACAGCACTCCCCTATTACTAAATAAACTATATATAGATTCTAGACTACCCGATTCTTTAGAATCGGGCCACCATCTAGTATATATATATATATAAAACTTACAGCAGCACTTAATCCCTTATAAGGGTGGTGCAAATCAGTCCAGAGTTTAGTTCCTTCACCCCCTATACAGACCAATAACGACTGCAGCACTCCAATATCGATGTATATTGCCTTTAATGGCCTTTAGTCATCTCTATGGTGGACGTTTCGGTCCTCAGACCTTCTTCCAGGCTGGAAGAAGGTCTGAGGACCGAAACATCCACCACAGAGATGCCTGACGGCCATTAAAGGCAGTATACATCGATATTGGAGTGTTGCAGTCGTTATGGCTCTATATATATATATATATATATATATATATATATATATAAAACTCTTGTTAAACCTCTTATGTATTACACTAAATTGCGTTATAACCATATTATGAAACAAACCGTAATTATTAACCATTATCCCTATGGCTGAGGATATAATATAATGTCATTTTTATTCCCAAAACCTTTAAAAGGTTGTTGTTTATTTTATATCATTATATTAATCTCTGTTTATAGCCAAAAAATACACCATTAAGGGATCTACTTAGATCCACCACGATGCTATAATCCCCGACTGTAAATATATTAGAGGTAAAATCTGCAGATGTTTCTAAGAACTAGGAATTCTTAGCTAAAAATTGGGAAGGAAACTTTACCATTTTCACTTGGATCCACATTATATTGTCAGATGCCTATGATTTTTATTCACCTTTCTACTCAAAGGAAAGTTACTGTCTCCAATATATATTATAAAGTATGGATGCTATTATAAACATTAAGTCACATGGCAGTATAAGAAAGCTATATACCATGAAACTACTATATCTATTCCAAAAAAACTACTCTATCCTGGTTATATTATACATCATTGATATTCACATATAAACTGTTCCCCATTATAAAATTTTTCTTTGGGTTTTTATATGTATATAGAGATTTGTTATAATAGCATTGGGGAACCATAAGTGCAGATTATACAGGTACTATTGCAAGTTGTTTTAAGAAATGATGTGATAATTTTTAATTGTCATTCACAGACAATATCTTTCCTATAGTAAAAACTAGGCACTATGTACTATGTGCAGTATAATTGTATGACTGGAACCCCCTCCGTGTCACGGCACAAACCACATCGCAAATGTTATAAAGGATAATGCATACAATTGCTAAATTGCCATTCACAGGTAATATTCCATGTCTTTACAAACTAAAAACTCCATGCGATATGTGTAGTACAATTTCCCGACCGGAATTTCAGTAAAAATGCCACAGGTCGCTGCTCTGTTTCAGACCTCCAGGATAAGGAGAACCCAGCTCCAATATCCAATAAAGTTCTCTATTATGTACTTCCCTTTCCCAGTCTCCGCCCCTATACCGGCAGAGGATCCTCTCAATGCCTCTTACTTTAAGTGTGGAAATATCCCCATTGTGTTCCTCTTTGAAATATCAAAAAGGGGGGAGACATGAGGCGCAATAGTGCCCTATCACTAGTGACACTGTCTGTGTGAGTTTATCTATAGTTATGCACTCACCTTGTCCAGTTGTGTGCCCCACAACTGGTTTATGAGCATTTGGTTTTTTAGCTGCTGCAGGACCTCCACCAGCCACTCGCATGTGGAAAAATGTTAAGATCTTGGGAAGATGGTGTGTCACGGTCCGTGCTGCTGCCTCAATGGAATCACAAGGAATGTAAGGTTCCAACAAGTCACAAGGAATGCAAGGTTCCAAAAGTAACACTCTCTTTTATTCCACCAACGTGTTTTCGGCGCCTCTCCTGGCACCTGATGAAGGTGCCAGGAGAGGTGCCGAAACACGTTGGTGGAATAAAGGAGAGTGTTACTTTTGGAACCCTGCATTCCTTGTGACTTCTTGGAACCTTACATTCCTTGTGATTCCATTGAGGCAGCAGCACAGACCGTGGTACACCATCTTCCCAAGATCTGAATCTTTGAAATATCGGGAGAGGCCAGTAAGACTGGTGCGCATGGAATTAGAGAACGGATTGGATGCTGATATATGTTCCGATAGGTGTTTCTTTAAAGATCTAATAGTGCAACCTACATATTGTTTATTGCAAGATGTACACATAGCTAGATATACTATATGTTTAGTATTACAGTTTATAAGTACGTGTAGGAAATATTTTAGTGTTCTTATTATCACAAAAATTATCAGTCAAATCAATAAACCTGCAAAGACCGGACCTAATGCCCCCACATCTATAACATCCTTTAGTGGTAAGCCAAGTTGGTTTATCAGCTGGATTACGGTACTTTTAAAAATACTTGGTGACACCACACTTGCTATATCTCTGCCTTTCCTAGCCACCAATATATTACTGTATATTATAACATCGTGGTAGATCCCTTAATGGTGTTTTCTTTCGCTATAAACAGAGATTAATATAATGATAAAAATAACAACCTTTTAAAGCTTTTGCGAATAATAGTGACATATTATATCCTCAGTCATAGGGATAATGGTTAATAATTACTGATTGTTTCATAATATGATTATAACGCAATTTAGTGTAATACATAAGAGGTTTAACAAGAGTTTATACATATTTCTTTTTGTGGAAATAAAAACAAAGAAATTATAAAAAGGGGTGTGGTTTCCTGTATATTTATTATAACACTACCCTATGAATAAAATCATAATATATATATTTAAAAAAAACAATAGAATATAAATTAAAATGACAGGAACAATATAGGTATTGAATTATATATTACACTAAATAACCAATATTAATTGAATGTTAAATATTAAAAATCCGTTGTTATAACATAAATCTATCAATTATAAACTGTTGTAATAAAAGAAACTAGACTGTAAAAATTTGCATATATGACTATGAAGAATTCAGTCATAAGTATTTATATATATTTTTTCTTGTATAAAAAATGTTTACAGCTTATCTAAGGAACATTGTGATCAATGTGACATTTCTATGGACAAAAGTATATGAATACTGTGTATTGTGGCAGGTTTTCTGCCTTTGATTAAGTTTCATGATTACAATGAGTTAACGTGTTTGGATTTTAATTGTGATTGCATATATATGGGTGGGAGTTAGGGATGAGCGAGTACCTTAATATTCGTGCTCGCTATACTCGCAACAAATAGGTAACGGTACTCGTTACTCTTTGCGAGTATTGCGAGTACGAATACTTTCGCATTGTATCTATACATACACTGCAAAAGTAGCCTAAAAGTGAGTAAAAGTTGTTAAAAAATAATAAACTTACATACTCACCTTCCTACACCTGCATCAGGACCGGCAGAGAAGACATCCAATTGCTGGAAAAGGACCTGTCACTACCAGCCAATCAGATGGCCGGTAGCGATCTGGCCAATCAGATGGAGCCACGTCACAACTACATCATCGCTAGGGGCCACCTGATTGGCCAGTTTGGAAGGTCCTGATAGTACATCTAGGATCTTGCAAATAGGCCAATCAGGTGGCCACTAGCGATCACGTGATTGTGACGTGGCACCATCTGATTGGCCAGATCGCTACTGGCCATCTGATTGGCTGGTAGGGACAGGTCCTTGTCCAGCGATCGGATGTCTTCTCTGCCAGTCCCGCTGCAGGCGTCGGAAGGTGAGTATGTAAGGCCATGTTCACACACAATTTGCGTTTTTTTTAGCACTCCTAAAACCACTTGCGTTTTTTTAAGAGTGCCAGAAAATGTGCCTTGTGTGTGTGAAAGGTTTCAAAACGTTTTTGCAATTAGTCATTTGTTCACCAAACACCCAAATAACAAAAAACACATTTGTGTTTTTGCTGAAGGAATTTTTTTTTCCGTTTTCCTGCCGACCAAGGGAAGGGGGGGAGTTTGGGTGCTATCAAAAAAATTTTTTTATTTATTTGATTATATAGGGGGTGCTATTGGAAAATAATTTTTCCTTTTCCTATCGTTAACGCTGGTGTCTACATGTGCCCTGCGTTAACGCTTGCGTTTCCCATAGGGGCCCATGTTAAAAAACGCATGCGTTTTTGGGGAAACACACCTGCGTTTTTTTCAAGCACCCAAAAATGCTGCATGCGTGGGAGTGTTGGTATGTTATATAATGGAAGTTGTGTTGTCATTTTACTATGCTAACTAGCTACCCCATGGGATATGTTATATTTTTATATTTGCACAAATAAAACACTTTAAGCATATGCGGACACCGATCCTTTCTTATATTCAGCAAGTGATGAGCAGTGCTTGGTTTTCTCCACACATATCGCTTAGAATTATCACCAAAAAGTTCTATCTTTGTCTCATCAGACCAGAGAATCTTATTTCTCACAGTCTGGGAGTCCTTCATGTGGTTTTTTACAATCTCTATGCGGGCTTTCATGTCTTGCACTGAGGAGAGGCTTCCGTCAGGCCATGCTGCCATAAAGGCCTGAATGGTGGAGGGCTGCAGTGATAGTTGACTTAGTGGAACCTTCTCCCACCTCCCTAATGCATCTCTGGAGCTCAGCCACAGTGATCTTGGGGTTCTTCTTTACCTTTCTAACGAAGTCTCTTCTACCACAGTTGCTCAGTTGGGCTAGACAGCCAGGTCTAGGAAGACTTCAGATGGTCCCAATTTTCTTCCATTTAAGGATTATGGAGGCCACTGTGTTTTTAGGAACCTTGAGTGCAGAAATTCATTTGTAACCTTGGCCAGATCTGTGCCTTGACACAATTCTGTCTTTTAGCACCTTGGGCAGCTTCTTTGATCTCACGATTCTCATTTGGTCTGACATGCACTGTGAGCTGTGAGGTCTTATATAGTAGGTGAGGGCCTTTCCAAATCAAGTCCTATCAGTTTAATTAAACACAGCTCGACTCCAATGAAGGAGAAGAACCATCTCAAGGTGGATCACAAGAAAATGGACAGCATGTGACGTAAGTATGAGTGTCTGTGCAAGGGGTCTAAATACTTATGATTATTCATATTTCAGTTTTTCTTTTTTAATAAATTTGCAAAAATGTCTACATTTCAGTTTTTCAGACTAGATTGGGTGCAGTGTACATTAATGAGAAAAAAATATGAACTTACAAAATGGCTGCAAAGAGTAAAAATATAAAGGGGTCTGAATGCTTTCTGTACCGACTGTATATAGTATATGTATATATACAGCTCAATAAGAAGGGCTGCAGCACTCCAGTTTGATGTAGCCAAGTTTTTTTAATCCAGCTTCAGGCACAGTGAATTGCAGTGTTTCAGGCAGACACACCCTTAGTCCAGCCGTTTCATATATATATTTTTACTCTTTTTTTCTCTTTTTCTCTTTTTTTCTCTCTGTAATATGTAGCCATGCAAGGTCTTCCAAACAACCAAACTTTTTTTTGCTTTTTATTTTTAGTACTCTCATGTACTTATATTTCATGTATTTGCCATCAAATGAAAACCTTGTCAGTTTATTTCCAAGTCTTTTGTTATGTTCGGCGTGTCTTCAATTTCTGCTACAAGATGTGTATGTCAAGCTCAATTTTATAGCCTTGGAACTCTTCCCATTCTTTAACAAATTCCCATTTGGATGCTTAAAACATTATTTCATGAGTGTCTAAAGTGTTTGTATATGATTACTTACTAATAATAACACATGGTAAGAGCATTAGACATCTTTAAATATGTTTAAAGAAATGTTTAAATGTCTGAAAATGAATCACAGGTTTTTGGACCCTAGATACTTTGAATGTTTAGGATTAGTGCACTTCCTGCTCCTCTCCTTCCTTCCTTGATAGGACAGTATCAAAGATTCCATCAGGTAAAGGTAGTTGTCTTGAATGTTCTTTACACCAATGTGCAATCAATTAAATTTGAACCGCTCTTTTCAGTGCCTGATTGTATCTCAAACCCATATCATATTACTTTCAATTTCTTCTGAAGCTGCAGGCTGGAAAAATGCCAGACTTTTTTATGTTTAGTTCTATGTTATCAGTACTTTGACGTTTATTCTCTAATCTATTACTGCCATTTTTAGCAATACATTCACATACTTGTGATGCATTCTTTGCAAATTATAATATAAAGTCTAAAGCACTAGTAGAATTTATGCAATTTGTAAATAGTCTGAAGGAGCAAATCTTTTGAGTTTTTAATTCTCCAAATTTTTGTAAACATTTTGATACAGGATAAATTGGACTGCAAATTACAAGTACTCCAATTGCTCTGACAAGGCATGTATATCTAACTGAAGTCTTCTAGAACTGTAGCCAACTCCTATCAAGCACTTTAAGACTATGGCTATTGTCACACTTAAATCTAGAATTACGTTCACCGCATCCAGATCCGGATGTGGTGAATGCAATTGTCTTCCGACAAGCAGCAATCCGGGAACCGGATTGCTGAAGCCGCAATCCAGTAACCAGATTGCTCAGGATGTGTAATCCTGAGCAATCCGGTTACCGGATAGTTTGCTCATCCCTGCTCCCGCAGGGATGAGCAAAGTGTTCTGTGCGTGCGTAAACTTTTTATTTTATTAATAAATGTTTCTATAATGTCTCTAGGGGGTGCCCACTCCCCCTAGAAACCTTCTACCCACTCAGGTGGGCATATAGTGCTTGAATCAGTTATGTACAGCAGCTGACTCCTGTCAGCTGCTGTACAGTTGTATCAATGAAAGCGCCGGGCTCCTCTGAGAGCAGCGCACATACTATAGCTATTGCTATAGTATGTGCACTGTCCAAGGTCCTGAAGCAATTTACAGTAGATCTATGGTCAGCGCTGCCCATAGATCTTACTGTATAAGGCTTCAGGACCTCAGACAGCACACATACTATAGCAATAGCTATAGTATGCGCACTGCTCTCAGAGGAGCCCAGCACTTTCATTGATAAAACTGTACAGCAGCTGACAGGAGTCAGCTGCTGTACAAAACTGATTCAAGCATTATATGCCCACCTGGGTGGATGGAAGGTCTCTAGGGGGAGTGGGCACCCCCTAGAGACATTATGGAAACATTTATTAATAAAATAAAAAGTTTACACAAACACAGAACACTTTGCTTATCCCGGCGGCATAAAAGCTCAAAATCGGATCAGGTTTTAAAAAAAAATCTGGTTTTGACCCTAGCCTATGTGCATACCTAGCGTTTTTGGTGCATTCTGTATGCTTTTTTACTTGCAGTTTTTATTAAATTCTTTAAGGCTGGTTTCACACTGCAGTTTTTTCCCTGATCAGGTTAAATCAGGTTTGATCAGGTTTGTGTGCCAAAACCAGGAGAGGAACCAGGAGAGGAACTTGCAGAGAAAAACTATAATTGCAAGATTGACGCCTGTTCTGAGTTTTGGAGACACTCCTGGTTTTGACGCACAAACCGGATGGAACCTGATCAGGAAAAAAACTGCAGTGTGAAACCAGCCTAAGGCTAGGGTCACACTTGGGAAGCTGCATCCAGTAAATGAATGCATTACTGGATCCAGTTTTTCCCCCTGTCTGTTAGGAGGCATTTTTACCGGATCAGGTACCTGATCAGGTACCTGATGGTACCTATATGTACCATCAGGTACTGGATCAGGTTCCCATAGGGTCCCATGTTAAAAAACTGATCAGGTTTTGCTAAAAGGCCAAAAAATGTTGCAGACCCTATTAAAATCTGATTTCTCAAAAACTTGATCCAGTAGATTTCACTTTGGCAAACAATAGTTAACATTGGAGTCTATGGGTCAGGTACCTGATCAGGTTTTCAGGATGAAAAACTGATTCCAGTAACTGGATTGAAAACGCAAGTGTGACCCTAGCCTAAGTGGAAATGCATCCCAGCAAAGTTTATGGCCCCTTTCACTTCAAATGCTTTGCTGCATTTTACTTCATTTGTGTTTCTATGCATTTTTACAGCTAAAAATGCATCAAAACGCATGCGTTTTTGCCCCCATTGATTTTAATGTAAACGCATATAAAAACGCATGCAAAAACGCATGTGTGTTTTCAAAAACATCACAAGCAACGTTTTGGTCTGCTTTTGCGTTTTTGAAAATGTACATGCGTTTTAGCATTAGATGTGAAAGGGGCCTATGGGATTTTTGAAGTGCTATGCCAATCTTTCATGTTTTTTCACCTACAGATTTTGGTGCATAAAAAGAAGCAACATTCTCATTTTTTGTGTGTTTTTTCCCTGCATTTGTCTCAAAACCTATATTATAAAAACACAAAAGAAATGCAAAGAAAAATGCACCAAAAATGCTAAAAGCACAGTGTTTTTCTGCAGCATTTTGCCTCCCAGGAGATGTGTTTTTTTTGGTGCAGAAAAAAACTGCTATGTGGGCACATAGCCTAAAGCCAACTCAGCCTGTGCTTTGGTCAACTTCCAGGATACAGTGTGCTGAGCATCCTGTCATTGGGTCCTATATACTCCCAATGGCGTGATGCGATATGGAGGCAGACTGGGCGGATGAATAGGGACCCCAGGTGCAAAGGGGCCCCAGCTGTATTCCCTTAGGCTAGGGTCACATCTACAGTTGGGCTTGCAAATCCTGATCCGGTTTTGAGCATTAAAAATGGAATGAGGAATGAGGGTTGTAATTTTACTATCAAATGATAGTATAAATGCACACGGTGAAACCGCATCCGGTAATGAATGTGGTTACCAGATTGTGCCTTTTAAGTGTGAGCCTAGCCTTAGTCTACTGCTGTATGGACCCTTCAGTGCTACATGCATGTTCATTTCCAGCAGCATACAGTAGAAGATGCAGAGTGCATGCCCTTATTGTGTGCCTGACTTCTGCCTCCGCAATGGTGCTACGATTCAAATAACACCAGACAGTGCTGCACTCAGCTTAAGGCTGCATTCAGACTGTGTGTTTTTTTTCTCTTCTCTTCTGATGCATTTTTAGCTGTAAAACAGGAGTTGTAAAAAAAAAATGCACCCAAAAAACATCAATTTTTGGATGCGTTTCTTGATCCGTTTTTGACTGCTGTGTTTTTTTCCCTATTTTGAAGAGCTCCTATGGGAAAAACGCAGAACAAAAACGCTACAGAAATTGACAGTTCCTTCTCCTAAAGAGAAAAAACGGATCATTTTAAAAGAGCACAGTCTGAGTGTCAAAAATGAAAACCCATAGACTTGTCATTTGAGTGATCTGTTTTCTGCAGTGCACTGCAAAATAACGGATCAAAAAATGGATTAGAAAATGCACAGTCTGAATGTAGCCTAAGCAGAGATATGCACATAGTTGCTTTCTTTCTCCTGTAATGCTCTTACCTAGCATTGCGCTGCTCATTTTATGCTAATTTTAATTTATAGTTCCATCGCAGGCAGAAGCAGCCAGGTCAGTAATAAAGACTTTGTACTGCATCCTCTCTTGTCATGAAGATGGTGATCCATCCTCACAGTGACAGACTTAATCTGCACAGTATCCTGTTAGCTGCTGTTCAGCATCAGGACCTTATTATGCAGCCTGAAAGTGACACCTGACCACTGATATAGTCCTGACATTGCACAGCAGCACCTGTCATGACGCAGTACAGTAGCTATGTTACCACCCATGAAAAATGTTTCCTCAGCCAACAACACAGCACTGGTCACCTCCAAAGTAATGTTAAAAAACGAAGATAGACAAAAAAATCACAAACATAAAAGTTTTGTAATAAATATATGATAAATGCTATCACTCATCAGAATCCTGCAGAGCTGCTGTGTGGTATGCACTGGCACAAGGGGTGATGACTTATACCATGCATCATTGTATGTTTTTCTGATGGTGCTCTGCTCAAGACTAGAGATGAGCGAACTTTCCCCAAACATGTTCATCAATTTTAAGTTCAGCACGAACATTGAGGATTCAGTTCGTGATTGGAAAACCCGAGCAATTTAATACAAACTCAGCGAACGTGCCTTTGTTTTGGGAAAAAGACAGAAATTTTAAAATAGGAAAAAATAGTTGCGGTTCTGATAGCGCTAAGGAAGGAGGGCAAGGGGAAATTGTTATGATGAACAGACCTTTATTAAAAACACGGTCCCTCAAACTCCGCTACGCGTTTCGACGTTACCGTCTTCTGACTGGTTTGAGCAGGCAAATAAACAGGAGCCATAGAGATAACACTATTCATAACATCACACCCATCATCTAGTAACAAAGGTGATCTGTTGAACACCATTATGTCTCAGGGATAGACCCTGATTCTAAAGATCAGAGTGGACATCTGGTACATTGATCTTATCCCATCATTAACATCATTAATAACATCATATTTGGGGGATTAGTCAGAAAACACTTTGTCCCGTTATCGCCCTAGAAAGGGTCAACAGGGTAAATCAATATGAAATGGGGACACCTGGGGTATATGTGTTGAAAACTCCTTTGCTAGGAAGGGAAAATACAGGGAGAGATTAGGGGTACTATCATATATATCCCCCCTCCTCCCCTTTACATGTATCTTCTGATTGTATAGGACATATAGTCCCATTTTTAATATTATTAATAAAAGTTATATTTTAGGTAATACCTTTGTTAGATGATACTAAACGTTTTGGAAGGATATTCTCTGTTCAGATGAGACAAAAGTAGAGCTTTTTGGGCAAAGGCATCAACATAGAGTTTACAGGAGAAAAAAGAGGCATTCAAAGAAAAGAACACGGTCCCTACAGTCAAACATGGCGGAGGTTCCCTGATGTTTCGGGGTTGCTTTGTTGCCTCTGGCACTGGACTGCTTGACCGTGTTCATGGCATTATGAAGTCTGAAGACTACCAACAAATTTTGCAGCATAATGTAGGGCCCAGTGTGAGAAAGCTGGGTCTCCCTCAGAGGTCATGGGTCTTCCAGCAGGACAATGACCCAAAACACGCTTCAAAAAGCACTAGAAAATGGTTTGAGAGAAAGTACTGGAGACTTCTAAGGTGGCCAGCAATGAGTCCAGACCTGAATCCCATAGAACACCTGTGGAGAGATCTAAAAATGGCAGTTTGGAGAAGGCACCCTTCAAATATCAGGGACCTGGAGCAGTTTGCCAAAGAAGAATGGTCTAAAATTCCAGCAGAGCATTGTAAGAGACTCATTGTTGGTTACCGGAAGCAGTTGATCGCAGTTATTTTGGCTAAAGGTTGTGCAACCAAGTATTAGGCTGAGGGTGCCAATACTTTTGGCCCATTTTTGGAGTTTTGTGTGAAATGATCAATGTTTTGCTTTTTGCTTCATTCTCTTTTGTGTTTTTTCATTTAAGACAAAATAAATGAAGATAATATTACCAAAGAATTTGTGATTGCAATCATTTTCAGGAAGAAACTGAGGATTATCTGACAGAATTGCAGGGGTGTCAATACTTTTGGCCACAACTGTATATGAAGTTTTAATGCATCAGGTTAGAGGGTTGGGAAAAGTCGTATTGCCATCGGCTACAACAGGTATTGCAGCAAATCTGTTACGAGGAGGTCACACTATGCATTCACTGTTTGGGATACCAGTTCTTGTCAACGAAATAGCCATTTCCAGAATAAAACAAGACACATTTGCTGGAAAACAGTTACACAACGCACATCTGTTGATACTTGATGAGTGTACCATGGCACTCAAATATGCTTTGACCGTAATTGACAGACTTCTGCGTGAGGTTATGACTACAAATGGTGCTGAAAAGAATGAAATTTCATTTGGAGGTAAAGTTTTTGTCATTGGTGGAGATTTTAGGCAATGTCTTTCAAAGTTATACCAAATGGAACAAAAACAGATGTTATTGAGTCCAGCTTAAAAATGGCTGATCTTTGGCAACAGTTTACTCAACTCCAATTCATTAACAACATGTGGTCTTCAGACCCAAAGTACAGCAATTGGATTCTTAAATTTGATAAACTTGGTAATGGTGAACTTAGCAACGAATACAATCTAGAAGATAGGAGAAGAAATTATTGAAATACCAGAAGACATGTTGTGTACTGCCTGCATTGTAACTGATGTTTTTGGACAACCATTGAAATTGATGTGAACAACCAAACCAGTGTTGAGAGTGCCTCAAATGTTGCTTCGGAATCTAAATACAAAAAATGGTCTATGTAATGGAACTTGCCTTATTGTTACTGGACTCCATTTATGTCCTTCAGACAAAGGTCTTCCATTTAGGCTTCGGCGTCTGCAGTTTCCAATAAAACCAGCTTTTGCCAAGACTATAAACAAGTCACAAGGTCAAACTCTACACCATGTTGACATATAGCTACCGCAGCCAGTTTTTGGTCATGGACAACTGTACGTTGCATTTTCTAGAGTTAAAATGAGATCCAACGTCAAGGTGCAAGTTCTTGACACCCCTTTAGAAGGACATTTGCTTAGAGATAGTCCAAAGGTTTGCACAAGAAATGTGGCGTACAAAAATATTTTAGGTTGATTACATTTAATAATAATGTATATATTGTAGCAGGAAAATACTATATATTCATTGCATTATTAGTCTGTTACATAGATATTTAATATATACACATAGATAGATAAATACATATGAAATATCAAAAATTGGAACAGCACTATCACTTAAAAAACGGGTGCAAGCTTGTCCTACCGTCACCAAGGTATTATAGATAAGATCAAAAAAATGGACAGCAGCACATCCTTTTCAAATCACAATGTGGATTATTCCCGGACTGCGATGTTTCGGCTACATCAGCCTTCCTCACTGCTTGATTCAGGGACCCCCTTTTAATCTTAAATTATTCTGCTTTTCCCTGTTCTTGTGGTCTTCCAATATGGTAAAAATTTGATTGAGGTGGTCCTCATGGTTTTGGAGACTGGTTAAGGAGGAATTAGCATGTTGTATCACTGCCAAATGTGTGTTCTTAAGCGTCTCAACCCAATATGGGAGAGATCATGCTTGATATCTGTGAGGTCCTTACCCAGGGGCTCTAGAATTTTGGCAAGAATCCTTTTAATAAACGACCTCGTGACTTGTATACTTTTGGTTGATTCTTCCGTATCTACGTCACTGTCGGGTTCTGACTCCGTGGGGTCATCCACCATTAGTTGACAAGAAGATTTACAGGTAGCTGACATATTGGCTTGTTTTTTGTGGAATTTATCTAAGTCAGCCTGTGTGACAGATCTACTGATTTTGGTTGTTATCTTAATAATAATAATAATAATAATAAAGCTTCATTTATATAGCGCCAACATATTCCGCAGTGCTTTACAATGTAGGGGTTAGAGTACAGAAAATATAATACAGTAAGTAATTACAGTAGAGAACAAATACATTACTATAATTGGATACAAAACAATGGGAATAGAATCAATGTAAAAAAGAAAATACAATAAATAAAGCAAGAAATTAAGGTGACCCTGCTCAAAAGAGATTACAATCTACAACGGGATAGGGGTTGCACAAGGTACAGGGGTTTATTGCAATCGTGGTGCAGGCATCTTGAGGAAATGGGGCACAGAAATAAGCTTACATGGATGGTCATCAGACAGTCTGTGTAGACCTCTCATCTGAAGCCATGCAAGTTGTGGATAGTCCTGATTTCTTGGGGTAAAGCATTCCAGAGGATTGGTGCAGCTCTGGAGAAGGCTTGGAGCCGGGAGTGGGAGGATCGGATTAGTGCGGATATTAGTAGAAGTTCATTTGAAGAACGTAGAGAACGGGTGGTGTGATAGACAGAGATGAGGGAGGAGATGTAGGGGGATGCTGCACTGTGAAGATCTTTGTGGGTGAGAACAAGCAATTTGAATTTGATCCTGTAGTGTACGGGCAGCCAGTGCAATGATTGGCACAGAGCAGAGGCATCTGAGTAACGATTGGCCAGATAGGTGATCCTGGCTGCTGCATTAAGGATGGACTGGAGAGGAGAAAGTATGGTGAGGGGGAGGTCACTTAATAGAGAATTGCAATAGTCAAGGTGGGAATGAGTTAGGGCCACGGTGAGGGTTTTTGTTGTTTCCATGGTGAGAAAGGGGCGGACTCTAGAGATATTCTTCAGGTGTAAGCAACAGGAGCGGACGAGAGATTGTGTGTGGGAGGAGAAGGAGAGATTGGTGTCAAACATAACACCCAGACAGTGAGCCTGCTGCCTAGGCGTTATCGTGGTGCCGCAAACTTAGAGAGAGATGTCCGATTTAGGGATGTTAGTGGATGGGGGGAGCAGAAGAAGTTCAGTTTTGGAAAGGTTTAGTTTCAAATAGAGAGCGGACATGATATTGGAAACTGCAGCTAGACAGTCATTGGTGTTCTTTAATATCGCAGGGGTAAGGTCAGGGGCTGAAGTGTATAGTTGTGTGTCATCAGCATAAAGATGGTACTGAAAGCCAAATCTGCTGATGGTGTGTCGAATCGGGGCTGTGTAGAGATAGAAGAGGAGAGGGCCAAGGACTGAACCCTGAGGGACTCCAATAGTGAGAGGAAAAGGGGAAGAAGTGGAGCCAGCAAAAGATACACTGAAAGAGAGGTCAGAAAGATAGGAGGAGAGCCAGGAGAGAGCAGTGTATCAAATAAAAAGAAGGGGGGGAACAAGAGGCGCTATAGTGCCCTATCACTATGGCACTGAATGTAGAGGTAGTGAAACAAGGATCCACTCACCTGTGGCAGTTGTGACACCCACAACTGGTTTGAAGGCGTATAAATGTTGGTTTCCAGATGGCTGCTGCAGGACTTCCACCATCCACTCAAATGTGGAGACACATCGGATTGCAGGGAAGAAATGGTGTATCACGGTCCGCGCTGCCAAAATCACTCACTCCAAAGAAATGCACATGAAGATGGAACTTCAAAGGAACTCTTTTATTACCTCCTATGCGTTTCGGTGCCCTCCTGGCACCTTCCTCAGGGATACCACCACCCCACCAAACCACTCATATATATAGCACATCTCATATTGTAATTAGTGGGAGTAAACATCAATAATGACATCATCATCGTCATCAAACAGGGGAGGGTCAGAGATTTTGGCGCAAAAAACTTTTAAAAACCAATGTTCCATAAATAATTAATAACATAGTATGCCCACACATTTCAGCTTTGATCCTGATCTTAAGACTTATTTTAATGTAATTAATAAACTATTTTTTGAATTGTTCATTACTGATGTTCCACAAATGAGATTGTGAGAAATCACATGAAATCCGGAGGCTTTTAGCTTCGGTTTTTTCCTTCCATCTGCATTCTTCATCTGTCCTCTAGAGAAAAATAAAACATACATTGATTTTAGGAATTGTGGGAGCAAAAACAAGAGATCTACTAATCTGGTTATTTCTACAACAGATTAGGTGGCGCTTGTCACTGATGATGATTCACACCTATCAATCCATCAGGACCTGCCGGTTCTATCCCCCAGAGAGCAGAGTAGAATGCTTTATGTTAGGGAGCAAAATTTTTTTGTCTAGCCCTTTCAGACAGTTTTTACAGGCGTTTCCGCTGGTATTTTGCTGATTTTTTTACACATTTCTCTTAATTGGATTTTTTAAAATGTGTAGGCATACTATGTTATTAATTATTTATGGAACATTGGTTTTTAAAAGTTTTTTGCGCCAAAATCTGTGACCCTCCCCTGTTTGATGACGATGATGACGTCATTATTGATGTTTACTCCCACTAATTAACAATATGAGATGTGCTATATATATGAGTGGTTTGGTGGGGTGGTGGTATCCCTGAGGAAGGTGCCAGGAGGGCACCGAAACGCGTAGGAGGTAATAAAAGAGTTCCTTTGAAGTTCCATCTTCATGTGCATTTCTTTGGAGTGAGTGATTTTAGCAGCGCGGACCGTGATACACCATTTCTTCCCTGCAATCCGAGGAGAGAGCAGTATCCTTTATGCCAATGGAGTGCAGCATAGAGAGTAGGAGCTGATGGTCGACAGTGTTAAAAGCTGCAGAGAGGTCAAGGAGAATAAGCAGAGAGTGGTCACCATTACCTTTTGCTGTCAGAAGGTCATTGGTCACTTTGATGAGGGCAGTTTCTGTAGAGTGAAGGGGGCGGAAACCAGACTGTAATGGATCTAGAAGAGAGTGAGCAGAAAGGTAACGGGTGAGGCGGGAGTAGACAAGGCGCTCCAGGAGTTTAGAGACGAAGGGGAGATTGGAGACTGGTCTGTAGTTATTTGTGCAGGATGGGTCGAAAGTGGTTTTCTTTAATAATGGAGTAATGATCGAGTGTTTGAAGGAGGAGGGGAAGATGCCAGAAGAGAGGGAGAGATTGAAGATTTTGGTTAGATGAGTGGTGACGACTGGGAGAGAGGGACTGGAGCACTTGTGAGGGAATGGGGTCAGTAGTGCATGTGGTGGGACGAGAGGAAGAAAGGAGCCTGGAGACTTCTTCTTCTGTGACTGGGTCAAATGTGGAGAGTGAACCGGAGGAGATGTGGGGAAGAATGGGGGTGGCAGCGCTTGGAGGCTGGGAGCTGATTTCCTGGCGGATGTTGTCTATTTTCTCCATGAAGTAGGAAGCCAGGTCATCAGCACAGAGGTCAGTGATGGGGGCCTGCACTTTAGGACTGAGGAGAGAGTGAAAGGTGTCAAAAAGTTTTTTTAGATTGTTGGATAGTGAGGAGACCAGGGTGATGAAGTAGGCCTGTTTGGTAAGGTGAAGGGCAGAGTTGTAAGTTTTGAGCATGAATTTATAGTGGATAAAGTCTCCTAGTGAGCGAGTTTTCCTCCATAGACGTTCAGCAGTCCTAGAGCATCGCTGGAGGAATCGCGTTTGTGATGTGAGCCAAGGCTGTTTTGTTCTCTGTTTGGAGGTTCTGAGAATGAGGGGCGCTACTTGGTCCAGTGAGCTTCTGAGAGTGTCATTGCAGTGATTTACTGCCTGATCTGGACCGGAGATTGAAGAGATTGGGGACAGAGATGAGATAAGGGAGTCTGTGAGTGCATGAGGTTTAATGGCCTCTAGATTTCTGGATGTGTGATAGGTAGGATTGGGCTGTGGTGGCCGAGGGTTAGTGAGTGAGAAGGAGGGAATGTTGTGGTCGGAGAGAAGAGGTGAGTTATCTAAGGGGGAGGATGAGCAGAGCAGGGTAAAGACCAGGTCAAGGGTGTTACCGTCTTTGTGCGTCTCAGAGGTTGAGAGCTGTGAGAGGCCAAGAAAGGTGGTTAGAGATAGGAGCTGGGATGCAGATGGGGAGATGGGGCTGTTTATGGGAATGTTAAAATCTTCCAGAATAAGGGTATGTAAATCTAAATCTGAGGACATGAAATGCGGGAGCCACGTGGCAAAATGGTCGAGGAACTGGGTGGGTGACCCTGGGGGGCGGTATACCACTGCTACTTTGAGGGGGAGGGGATGGAATAGCCTAATGGTATGTACCTCAGAAGAAGGGAATGAGAGTGATGGGGCTGGAGGAATGACCTGTAAAGTACACTGTGAGGATAGGAGAAGGCCAACTCCACCACCATGTCAGTTCCCAGGTCTAGGGCAATGAGAGAAATGTAGGCCGCCGTGAGAAATAGCAGCAGGGGAAGCAGTGTCTGAATCCTGGATCCAGGTTTCTGTGAGGGCCAACAGGTTAAGAGAGTTGGTAAGGAAGTAATTGTGAATGAAGGGAAGTTTGTTGCATACAGATCGTGGATTCCAGAGAGCGCAGTTAAAAGAGGGAGATGAAGGAGCGCAAGTGTTGGTAATAAGGTTAGTGGGGTTTCTATGTGTGGTGGGAGAGGGGTTGAAGTTAGAGGGCAGACCAGGGTTGGGGGAGATATCACCTGACAGGAGTAGCAGCAAAAAGAGGAACAGCAGATAGTTTTTAGATTTAGGACTTGGTTTATTATGACAAATGTTAGAATATGGTGGGCTGAGAATCCTCAGTAAACTGAAGATGGCATGGGACCTGTACATAGGGTAGGGCAAGAGAGAGTGGCTGATGTGGATGAGTGGTGATGGAGGGGGGATAGGGTGATACAAGTTGGTGGTGATGGCACATAGAAACACAAACAGTGAAGTTAAAGACATGGTAGTGATTAGTAGAGAATAGAGTAATTGACATTGTTTGAGTGGCTATCTGTCAGTACCTTCCAGTCTATCCCAGTCAATTCCGGTCCATTTCAGGTCTATTTCATATCTGGACACTTTAGATAAGACACTTTCACATCAGACACGTCTGCATCAGACTAGGAAAGGCTCCTAATATGTTCAATGATACTGATTTCAGGTGTGGGGAAAAGGGAGGGTAACTGGTGTCCATTAAGCCATGGCCAAGCAAGGCTGTACCAAATGGTCACTCACAGGCATATTTGAATGAAGGATCATAAACAGCCATTAGGGGGGGGGCAGGGGGAAGGACAGCTACATTGATGCTGGAATCAGATATTTTCAGCAGACAAAATAGATCAAAACAGCATTAAAGTTTGGTGCTGGTCCATACAGTCAAACATACCCCAGATATTTTCAGCAGACAAAATAGATCAAAACAGCATTCAAGTTTGGTGCTGGTCCATACAGTCAAACATACCTGTAGAGAAACACAGACCATTTAAAATTCTTTGAGGGTCAATTGATGTGTTTTCAAAGTGTCCCTTCAGCCCCTCACACATAGTTAAATCATATCATGCAGCATAGTATCAGCCCCCACTAAAGGTGATAGGTGGGTTCTATTGATGATATTTATGTTAAATGTTCCTGATGCTTTGGAAGCAGGGATGAGGGAGATCAAGTCCCTATGTGATTCTGGAGGCCATTAGGTGCAGGGAGTGGGGTAGCCAGGTAGTGCAGGGAATTCCTAATGAATAGTGCCCTTAGTGCTTTGTGCTTTGTCACTGGATCAGGGCTCAGGTAGCTGTCTCAGGGCCTATGGGTCTTAGTACACATGCTGCTAGACAATAAAGAGGTGGAGGTTCACTTGAATGATCCCTCATGGTCTTGGGCTGCTTGTGACTAGGGCACCTCGCCGCCCACACTGCATGTCGCCTGGTGACTGATGGTGCGGGGCTTCGCCTCCATAATGCCCGATCCTGGGGTTCCCCGATTACTAGAGGCCGCAGATCTACCCGGAAGTGCACACTTCATTTGTGCCGCGGGAGCGCTCAGGGCCTAAGCATTAAACTCCAGCAATGAAGGTACCCAGGGCACCAGGTATTGAAGTGGGTCCTTTGTTCATCTCAGGTGCTTGGTGAGAGTTGGCGCCGGGGCGAGAGCCACAGGTGCTGCTGTGCTCTCACGGTGTGTGGCAGCGGGAGGAGAGAAGGGCTTTGCACCTGGCTCTCCAGCGATGGGTCCAAGCGCTGGGAGGACTTTAATGCTGTTATGGCTCGGTCCCAATGTCTCCTGACCTGGCTGTGATGTTGATTGGGGTTTTTAGGTATTTCAGGAGGCTGGTTTACACAGATGGAGAGCTTGAGGTGGAGAGCTCTCACACACGTCGTTGTGGGACCGTGGTCATCTTGGATCTGGAAAATGTGTCCTCTCTATGCTGTAGAGTGTAAGCTCTTATGGACAGTGGAATCCTCTTACTCCTGTGGAGCATAAGCTTTTTTGGAAAGCGGGACCTCCCTATACTGAGGAGTGTAAGCTCTTATGAACAGCGGCGTCCTCTCACTCCTGTGGAGTGTAGGCTTTTTTGGACGGTGGAGTCCATAACTGTGTTTCTGGACTGTAAATTGAAACCTCGTATTGTCATCTAGATTTTTTATGCTTCGCCGATGAAGTGTATCCTTTTATGGTCAGCAAGATTCCCTGTCCCCTCTCTCCCCTAGGTGTGTTTTGCAAACAATTGCCATCCCTCCAGAATTGAAAATCACATGGATTTTTTTAGAGGAAATCAAATTTGGGGGGAATATTTGGCAAAGTTTCATAATTAAAATTTCAAAAGACTTGGTAGTAATGATGTTGGAAAAGTTAAATCTGTTTTGTGTTCACAGACATTTAGATATTATTTACGAATTATACATAGAATAAATAAAGACTTAAAAATAGATTTGGATTAAAACATTTGTTGGATAGAGGCATGCGGAGGGACATCAGTCCCAAAAAAAAACATAAAACACTACTAATGAACATTATTTGAATTGAAGACACATTTTTGGTGTCATCTAATATGATTTGGAGTCCCTAGGTTAAATTAATTGAGGATAATAGCACTTTTTAATTCTTTTCTCACTCTTGCCTGTGTGGGAAATGAAGGCAATAAGATCTATGCAAAACATCATTTGGAATTGTAAACAGTATTGGATTATAAATGTTATATATGGTCTGTGATGGGTAGTTTGTATATTGTGTGGGGAAAAATATTTAACTTTAACTAGTAATGTCAGAAACCACTGATTATGAAGTGGACTTGCATTAGTTTTGTTTGATATCCTAATCTTTAAATTAGTAGCAGATTTATATTTCACACACTTTTCTCATTAAGAAAAACATACTAATACTAAAGATGCAAATGATTAAGGGAAGTTGTAACATATAAATTATGATACGAGTCGTTTATTATGTTATCTGTCATAATAATTATGATATTCTTTTGTATTCTGCATCTAATATGTTGTTCTTGAATTATGTACAGAATTATAAGGTGAAATAGTAAAAATGATCTGTAAGTTATATAATTTAGAAGCATTAAGATGCCACACACTTGTATGATAAAGTTTGTCATGCAGAACTGTGAATGACAATGACACAATTGACAAGAGCCATAACTAATGTATTCTTTGAGAATGCAAGAATGTGACCTCTCAGGTGAATCTATTTCTTTGTCTTCACGCTGTCACGACGTATTGTTTTGTTATCACCACCTCTTTGTCCATGGCTCAGTAAGTTCCTATATTTTAGAGCTGTGAAATTTCCTCTTTGGGCAATCATTAAAAAGTGAATGTAATAGAATGTCATGGTTAATCAGTTGTAACCAACTTGGCCTTTATTGATCCCGTTCTCATAATAAATATGACCTGCAGTAGCCTACTCCTTGATCCCTTCACATAGTTGACGGGGACATGCTGACAGCCTTTCATCACTGAGCTTTTAAAAAAGTTTTTGCCTTGTACCATTTGCAGAATATTCAGTTGTATGAAGCATTAATAATGAAACAGTAGTAGATGCCTTTCAACATTGATCATGTTTAGTCCTAAGCATCAATTTCAAATACTTTGAACTCATACAGATAGTTATCAGTATGTGTTTCAAATCTAAAACAAGCAAAAAAAAAAAAAAATGACTTCAGATTACACAAATCATAATTTATTGTCCAAAATCATGTACAGTTGAAACCAGAAGTTTACATACACTATATAAAAAAACACATATGCATGTTTTTCTCACTATCTGACATGAAATCAGAATAATCATTTCTCGTTTTAGGTCAATTAGGATTATCATAATTATTAATATTTGCCAAAGGCCAGAATAATGAGAGAGAGAGAATATTTAGGGCATTTTTATTACTTTCAGCAAAGCCTCAAGTTTACGTATATTTCATTAGTGTTCAGTACTATTGCCCTTAAACTGAATGACTTGGGTCAAATGTTTTGGATATCCTTCCACAAGCTTCTCACAATAATTGGTAGGAATGTGGGCCCACTCTTCCTGAAAGAACTGGTGTAACTGAGCCATGTGTGTAAGTCGCCTTGCTCGCGCCTGCCTATTAAGCGTTGCCCAAAAAAATTCAGTAGGATTTAGACCAGGGCTTTGTGATGGCCACTCCAAAACATTGACTTTGTTATCCTTAAGCCACTTTGTAACCAGTTTGGCGATATAATTTTGGTCATTGTCCATTGGGAAGACCCATTTCCACCCAAGCTTTAACTCCCTGACTGATGTCTAGAGATGTTGCTTCAATATTGCCCCATAGTCTTCTTTCCTCATGCCATCTATTTTGTGAAATGCACCAGTCCTTTCTGCAGCGAATTATCCCCACAACATGATACTGGCACCCCCATGTTTCAAAGTTGGGATGGTCTTCTTAGTCTTCCAAGCTTTCTGTTTTTCCTCCAAACATAATGGTGGTCATTATGGCCAGATAGGTCAATTTTATTCTGGTCATACCACAGGGCATGTCTCCAAAAATTTAGGTCTTTGTTCCTGTGTGCATTGGCAAAAATGAATCTCTTTTTTATGCTTCTTTTTTAGTAATAGCTTCTCCCTTGCAGAGTGTCTTTTTACTCCATGTTGATAGAGTACTCATTTCATTGTAGATAATGACACAAACTTTCCATCTTCTGCCATTATTTTCACAAGGTCTTTTGCTATTGTTCTTGGATTAATGTGCACATGTCAGATCCAAGCATGTTCATCTCCTGGACCCAGAACCAATCTCCATACTGAGCGGTATGATGGCTGGACATTCCCATCTTATTTGTAGTTGTGTATAATTGTTTGTACAGATGATTGAGGTACCTTCTGGTATTTGGAAATTGCACCATATGATGAACCAGACTTGTCCAAGTCCACAATTCTCTTCATTATATCTTGGCTGATTTCTTTAGACTTTTCCATGATGCTACAAAAAGAAGCAGTTGTTTCAGGTGTGCATTACAATACATCCACAGGTGTGTCTCTAATTAACCCAGATGTTGCTAATAAACCTGTCACTTTTGTTGACAAATATATCAAATGTTTACAGTGTTGACCCTTATTTTTCAAGACGTCTTCAGTTCACCTCAAGATGCTAGATATCAGCTTCTGGGCCAAATCCTTTTGGATGGCATCCCATTTTTGCCTGATTGGAGCATAAAGTTCATTCACTTTTTGATTCTCTTTGGACTAGGGACCCCAATATGTCAATGTTTGTTCACAGAATCACTTAGTTATCACTTTTTCCTTGTGATATGGTAGTCCATCATGCTGGAAAAAGCATTTTTCATACCATGATCATCCTAGATCATTGGGAGAAGATGCATTTAGAGAATGATGAGATACCATCCTTATTTATGGTAAAATATTTAGGCAAAATTGTGAGTAATCCACTCTAATGTATGAAATGCAACCACACACATAAATAGATGCTTTACCATTGACATGACACAAGACTCATGTAGCAATTACCTTTTCTTCTATTCCAAGTATCCCAAGCAGTTTAAAGCTCAACATCAACAGAGAAAACAACTTTGCAGACAAACCCCTTACTCCAGCAGACAACTGGGGTGAGGGGTTTTCTTTGATTAAGCACACTTAAAACTTTTAGGGAAATCTTAAAAAATTATAGTAAAATGAAAGAAAAGTGAGCATCCTGAGACTATTCGTTTATGGAATTGCTTTTTATTGCATACCATACCACAAATGAAAATGAATAAGTGGCTAAGTGGCTGGGTGAACAAAATGTTGACATTTTTAGTTGGTCTAGAAACTTCACAACTTTGAGTCTCAGTGAGAACTGGTGGTCAATCCTTGCATGTGTGCATTATTTCATGGATTGATTGATTTTATAATAGAAGTGTAAAGTCGTATGAAATGCTCATAATTGTACTACAGTAACTATAGAAACATCTAAATAAAAGATCTAACAATTTAAAAGCAGCAAACTTTGTGAAAAACAAGATTTGTATCCGTCTTAGAATGTTTGACTATGGATGTAAATATGAAATAATACCCAGATATTTTTTCCCCTTTTATTGGTCATGTCCTTGTGTCAAAGCTGTTTGCATAACCTCTTAAACTGATAACCCACAATGTGTAAAGAATGAATGAAAGTTAGTGCATTTATTTCGGTGAGGCCTTTGATTTGATTCACAAAGTTCTCTATGGGTTTCTACTGTAAAGTCTCTTTGCACCAGGGCTTAGGGCACTTAGTAAACCACTGACATCATGTCAGGTAATGCATGTTGTGGGGCTGTGATGGGAAGATACTCATAGAGGAAGATGAGGAGCTTCATAGAGGACCGAATAGGGGTCTGCTGCCACAATGCGATGGAGAAGAAGTGAGATATTGATTTTTTTTTTATTCAGCTCCAATGTTTATGTTCTAACCCCAAAGAACAATAAGTAACATTCGACTTACCTACTATATAATCGTCAAATGGTGGCTGTTTGTCTGTAACTGAAATTCCGCATCGCTGATTGGTCGCGCCAGCTGCCCACGACCAATCAGATCAGTGACAGGCGCAGTCCGGCCATGAATTGGCACAGGATTTGAACCATGCTTTACTGATTGGTCACGGCTGGCCAGTCGTGACCAATCAGCGACAGGCGCAGTCCGGCCATTAATTGGGGAGGTGAAAGTGACACTAATGCCACCACTACCATGGGAGATCAGCGGCGCTAGCCGCTGATCTCCTGATGGTAGCTGCAGGCCATCACAAAGATCAGCGGCGACGCAGCCAGGAGATGACCGCTGTCAGCCAGTCATCTCCCGGCTGCTTACAGCAGAAGAACCATGACCGCCATATTGGAATGCCCAAGTTATGGGTATTCTGATATGGCAGTTGGGATTCAAATCCCTCACCAAGCCACATGCCGCGTCACTAATTGGTCACCGCCAGCTGCGGCAACCAATCAGCGAAGTTGGATTTAAATCACGCGCCAAGTGCGCGCCGCTTCGCTGATTGGTTTCCGCGCTCAGCGGTGACCAATCAGCGCTCTTGGCACGAGATTTAAATCCCACTTCGCTGATTGGTCGCCGGGGCTGGCAACGACCAATCAGCGAAGCGGCGCGCAGCTTGGCAGGGGATTTGAATCCTGGGCCACGTAGTGCAAAGTGCGGCGACCAATCAGCGAAGCGGGATTCAAAACCCCCGCCAAGCCGCAAGCCGCTTTGCTCATTGGTTGCCGCTGAGCGCGGTGACCAATCAGCGCTCTTGGCTTCTGATTTAAATCCCCTTCGCTGATTGGTCGCTGAGTCTGGCGGCGACCAATCAGCGAAGCAGCGGGAGATTTACAGCTGGCTCAGCTCAGTGGTTAGCACTGTATGGTGGCTCAGTGGTTAGCATTGTATACTGTGGCTCAGTGTTAGCACTGTATATGGTGGCTCAGTGGTTAGCACTGTATGGTGGCTCAGTTGTAAGCACTATATGGTGGCTCAGTGTTAGCACTGTATATGGTGGCTCAGTGGTTAGCACTGTATATGGTGGCTCAGTGGTTAGCACTGTATTTGGTGGCTCAGTAGTTAGCACTGTATGGTGGCTCAGTGGTTTGCAATGTAAATGATGGATCATTGGCTAGCATTGTATGGTGGCTCAGTGGTTAGCACTGTATGGTGGCTCAGTGGTTAGCACTGTATATGGTGGGACAGTGGTTAGCACTGTATATGGTGGCTCAATGGTTAGCACTGTATGGTGGCTCAGTGTTTAGCACTGTACATGGTGGCTCTGTGGTTAGCATTGTATGGTGGCTCAGAGGTTAGCACTCTATGGTGGCTCAGTGGTTAGTACTGTATATGGTGGCTCAGTAGTTAGCATTTTATACGGTGGCTCAGTAGTTAAAACTATATGGTGGCTCAGTGGTTAGCACTATATAATGACTCAGTGGTTAGCATTATATGGTGGCTCAATGGTTAGGATGGTATGGTGGCTCAGTGGTTAGCACTGTATATGGTGGCTCAGTGGTTATTACTGTATATGGTAGCTCAGTGGTTAGCACGGAATGGTGGCCCAGTGGTTAACACTGTATGGAGTCTCAGTGGTTAGCACTGTACGTTGGCTCAGTGGTTAGCACTGTATGGTGCTCAGTGGTTAGCATTGCATACGGTGGCTCAATGTTAGCACTGCATGTGGTTGCTCAGTGGTTATCAATGTATGGTGGCTCAGTGGTTAGCACTATATATGGTGGCTCAGTAGTTAGCACTGTATGCTGGCTCAGTGGTTAGCACTGTATGGTGACTCAGTGGTTAACACTGTATGCTGCCTCAGTAGTTAGCACTGTATGGTGACTAAGTGGTTAGCACTGTATGCTGGCTCAGTGGTTAGCACTGCATGGTGGCTCAGTGGTGAGCATTGTATGGTGGCTCAGTGATGGGAAGCAGGCACAGAGGAGCCAGGGGCACAGGGGAGGGAGAAAGCACAGGGGATGCAGAGGCACAGGGGGAGGCAGAGTCATAGAGCGAGACAGCACACACAAGGGTAGCCAGTGCACACAGGGGCTGAGAGCACACAGAGCGGAGAGAAAGGCACAAGTAAGACAGAGCGCACAGGGGAAGAGACAGCAAAGACAGGAGAGAGCGCACAAGGGCACACAGGAAAAAAGACTGCCCTTCCGATACAATAGCGTAGGGCCAATTTCTATTTTCTAGAATACCCGATGCTTTAAAATCGGGCCACCATCTAGTATTGTATATAGTTGATGCAAATTGAGTTTCTTGACTAAACAAAACAAACTGATGAATAAGAATGTATCCTTTATTAAAATGAAGTGTTTTTTTTATTTCTAAAAAACTTTACTTTTTCCACTTAAATATATTGATATGTGATCTTTTATAGAAAGTTAATTCATGCTTCAAGTGTATAAAATTTTTATTCCATGTCCCTAGTAAATTACGCTTAAGATGTTCTTTAACAAAATATATAGTCTGTACGTACGTTCTTGAGGTTTATTGAATAAACAATGAATTTTCTGAAGAGTGAAGATCTTATTTCCTTTTTAAAAGTCCACAGATACAATGAGGAGAGTACAGGTGGCGAGCTTATTTTACTTGTGTTTTTAATATGTAGGAAAAAAGTAAGAGCAGGACACAGCATTTAATGGGATCATTAAAATGATTGTAAACATGCCGGTTCAAGCAGATGTGCTCTCTTTTTCTGCTGATATACATTTAATTTCTCAGTAATGATCAAAACATTTGTCAGACTCTAAATAAGTTTAAAGAATTGTCTGCAGTATACCAGAAACTGCTTTCCACAGGAGCCAGGACAGCAATAAAAAAACCAGACTTCCAGATTTGATCCAATGTCTCCCCTATTTAGTTTGATTAACACATACTTAACTTGGTATTTCTATCTGCATTTTATTGTCGAGGAGTGTATGAGGATTGGATATCCTTGGTCGTCCTCCGGATTTTAAGAGCATTCGCAAGTCTATTGCTTGTAAGTATGGATTAAATCTTTGATCTACATTGTACTTTGCTCTGTAATATTTTCCACTTGCTTTGAAATGAAAATAAAGGCATTAAGTGTGCAACATAAAAATGAAACTTCCATTGTACTGCTGGATCGTTTCTATACAAAATAGGTGATTTGGTTTATGAGTAAAACAGCAGATACTATGTGCAACATGGTTCCAGAATAATAGTTCTTAGATTTCATTTCTTTTTTTATGGCTTTATCTGGGTCCAAGCATAGGATTATATGAAGTGCTCGTCTCAATCCTAATGTACACTTTGCTACTATTGTTCAGGTACAAATTTCAAATAACCACCTCAAAGTACAATACAAAATAATATTGTGGTACTGTGTTAGCCTGAAAAATTGGTGTAAATACTTAAGTCCCCCCCCCAAAAGTGAGAAAAGTATTCAAGGAGTGATACCTTTATTGGCTAACCAGAAAAATTGTATTTGCAAGCTTTCAAGACTAAATGGCCCCTTCATAACACAATATTACAAACGAATTATTGAGACATGTAAATGTCTCATTTAAATGTCTCAGTAATTAATTTGTAATACGCCTGATGAAGGGGCTATGGCTGGCTTCACACTGCAGTTTTTTCACTGATCAGTGTCCATCCAGTTTGTGTGCCAAAACCAGGAGAGGAACCAGGAAAGGAACTTGCAGAGAAAAAGTATAATTGAAAGATTGACACCTGTTCTGAGTTTTGGAGACACTCCTGGTTTTGGCACCCAAACACTGATGGACACTGATCAGTGAAAAACTGCAGTGTGAAGCCAGCCTATGTTAACTCTGGAAGCTTACAAATATAATTTTTCAGGATAGCCAATAAAGGTATCACTCCTAGAATACTTTTCTCATTTTTGGGGGGGACTTAAGTATTACCATCAAGATAACCACCTCAAAACTTATATCAACATTCAGAAACCTTTCCTTAAAAGAGTTTGCATTACCCGAACGACATCCAGACAAATGGCAATCTATGTAACACTTGATGTTCTAATTCAAGATATTGGAAATCAGCATGTGACACAGCGGCTGCCTCTATGAGACAGCTAATTTTTACACAAGGCAAAATGTCTAAACAGACTATAAAAAGATGAAAAAACCCATTGGTGAGATAAAGGTAAAAAAAAAAAACTTAAAGTGTTTCCAGAGGCTCTGTCTAGATTTTTTTGCAAAAAACGGTTGTATAAAGGCTCAAAGAGAAGTAGATATGGCCTGTAATGGGGCCGTCACACGCGTCAATATCGCGTGCAATATCACTGCTGCACATGACGTTGCAGCGATATTGACGTTTGTGACAGGGCGCATCAACCAGCGATAAATCGCTGGTTGATGGTCGCCAGGTTTTAGAACCTGCTCTACAACCTGGCGATGGTCGCTCAGTGGACACGCAGCATCGCTGTGTGTGACATTGGGAGACGAGCGAGAAGCCAGCTCCCAGCGCCTCTTAGCAAGCGCTGGAAGCTGATATCCATGGTAAAAAGTGGGTAACTAAGTGCCGAACTGCGCTTAGTTACCCGCTTGTTTACATGGTTAACAGCGATTGCTGGTGAGTTTGCCTGTGTGACAGCTCACCAGCGATCAGCCTTCAATGTCGCCAGCGATGAGATCGCTGGTGACATTGATGTGTGTGACGTCCCCGTAAGCAGCCTGGAATATGTCACTCTGAAGCAGATGTTGAGCTGTCCAGAATTGTCATTGAAACTTTTAACTGTTATTAAAGGGATATTCCTATTCTCATAAATAGGCATTTATGAACATTGCTTGCAAATACAAACAATTTTACCATTTACAGCTTATGAAAATTTCCAGCTGTTCATGAGATATTAGTACTTTTCTGTTTTTTGCCTTGGAGGCTGACCATAAATGCTAAACTGCAAAACATGTTCTCAAACATTTTCTATTTAGCTTGAAAACACATTTGTGAAGCTGGCCAGGATTGATGGAGTGCACTTAGAGATGAGCAAAAGGTGGTAGTAAGAGCTAGGGGGCTTCAAAAGGAAGCAAAATGTAGGACAATTATACTTACTAGTTTCTGCACTGCTGTAATTGCCTCTGTGTCCATTCATTAAACCTTATGTATATTCCTTAGCTTCCTCCACCCACCCACTGTGCCAGCATCTGTGATTGGTTGTCCTCATACTAGTATAAAAATAAATAAATAATTGAAAAAATGCTGTGGGGTCCCCCATATATTTATGCCTAGTGCATATAAAGCCGATGGCTGGAGGTTGCAATCCGCAGCTGTGTGGTTCACCTTGAATGAATAACTGTGGGATAGAACGTGCAATAGGGTCTTATCTGATAAAAATGGTGAAAGCTAGGCTGAGATGAAAAGGCTCACCTTAGAGGGTTGTGTGTCTCACACAACCAGTATAAAAGACTCCAAACAGCTGCTGCAGTATCAACAGGCCGAAGCAATAGCAGAAAAAATAGAGGAAATATGTGGGCTCCAACTGTGCTACTGTACAATCGACCATGTAGCAAGGAAATCGGTAAAAGCAAGTGACTTTATTCAATGCGTTACAAGGTGTATTCCTCACCCCTTAATCGGGACAACCTGACGTTATCTTGATGAAGGGGTGAAGAATACACCTTGAAATGTGCGCTTCACTTTTTCTGAGTTAGAATAATACATGGGACCAGATGGCATTTTTAAAAAATTATTTAGAGTTTGGGACTAGTATACTGAGCCTATGGAGGCCCATAGTTATTAGACCCTCCCCAGGCTAAAAATAGTAGCCAGCAACTGCTCCAGAATTGCCGCATCTATGCACCACAATCATCATGAGGCTGCCAGCGGGAGTGGGGTATGGCGCAATCCCTGCTTAAGCTTTTTAAATCCTGATGTCAAGGATTGACAGTAAAATTTATCTAGTCAATAGACATGGACTGATCTCCAATTCACCCACACCTGTTAATTGCATGTGTCAGCTGATCAGATCAGCCGACATATGCAGGAAAAGATTTGGCTCAGACTGTTTCCACATCCTGGTATCTCCAGGTTGTCGCCCATTATATTCAGCATCATGGTATCCTGCTGCAAACTCAATAAGTCTATATTGACCCCGGACAACTTCTCCCATAGGGATTGGCTCCTTAGAAATGGTTACGGCCACCTTTTAGACAGACATCCTTAATCTCCAGCACCCTGTCTCTAGTAAGCTCATCACATTCACACTGGAGGGATGAGTTGCTTTACAAGAAGCCACCAAGGGTGAAGGTTGAATATCAGCACCAGATGACTTACTCTAACTTGCGTCCTTTGCCTACTTACCGGCTGCCTAGACTCACTTGTCAGGGTGACACAGAGGGTGCAATTTAATTAGCAGAAGGGAGTTTAAATTTCCTGTTGCTCCTGATTCTCTATCATTTGTGGGGGTCTTTCCTACTGATTTTACACTGGAAGCCATTTTATAAACTGGGCCCCACCCTTAAGGAGTAACAAGAATTTTACATAACTACAAGGGACCAGGGAGCAGTCTTTTCCCTTAGCCACAAAGTGGCTACATACACATTAACACAATGTACCCTTTATAGTAGGTTGACAGCAACCCAGACCCTCCAACAAGCTTATAGGGGCAGGGTGGAGCAGAAGTATATTGGGAAAGTGTTAGCTAGGCATAGTAAGAAAAAAAGGGGATCGCAATAGTAGTGGAAAACTATTTAAAGGTACTCTGTGAGGTCATTTTCAGTTTGATACTAATAGTACGCTTGAATAGTGCATGAACAGCCCTTTGGGAATATGTCAAAATCGTTAATGTACCCTTGGTAGTTCTCTAGCTATAAGCACCTTCACACCCAGCAGGCTTCTGCTTTACTGGATTATATCCTAAAAATTGGACAAAAAGTTCTAACTGGGTTTAGCATAATAATAAACCTAAAAAAAGCCCCACACATACCACCACCCAATATAATAGGTAAAGTAATATTGTGAGTAAATTAAACCCAGTGAAAGTTATTAATTATGCAAATTTTATTCAAAAAAGCAAGCGATACATATACAAAAAGAGAAATGAAAAATTATATACACAAACAAAGTAACTACCAGGGTGACAGAAAGATACCAGTCCAACTGAGGAGCAATAGTAGGTCAAAGAATAATACAGAGAGGGCCAATGCTATGGTGTCCACAGGAGTATTCAAGGAGTAACAAATCTCCTATCTTTACACCCTACACAAATACTTTCAAGGGTAGAGGTTAGCGTACAAATAAGTTTAATAAGTGGTCCATCTATCAAACATGTGAAGCTAACTAGCATACACAGAGATTTCCGGTCTGACACATGACATATCACCATACAAATTCAATATGCCTATGCTAACAGTTAACAGAGTAATATAGTATCTGCAGCATTACATAACTCTCTCCCACAGAGGGTGAATTCTGTGTTGCATTTCCGCCCCAGCTACAGCCAGAATAGACTATGGTTACACCTACTCAGCACAAGGTAAGATAGATATATCTATAAAGCAGTATATAGTATTAAAGTGCTTGCTGTATACATACCCTGTGCCATTGCTGATTCAAGCTTAGGGGGGAGAAAGCAACACCACACCACGCAAGACCCCTCCTGTACTCTCAACGCGTTTCGCCGCTACCACTGCGGCTTCGTCAGGAGGCGTCTGCTTTACTGGTCCGGCTCTTTACTTTCACTGCTGAATAATCCTCAGCATGTAAATGTTCATTTATTATTCACTCATTTTCAGGCTGGCATTCACTCCCTTTCTTTGTGCTGTGTCTCAGTTTCATTTTCAATTTCCTGTGATGCTTCTGAGGGGGAGGGACTGCAGGCAAAAACCTTGGTAAGCTATTAGATATGGCAATCTCCATCATTTGTTTGCTCTGAGTACAAGCCATGCTGTCTGTGAGAGATTTTATTGTTTATTTGAACATTTGGGTTACTGCAAACAAGGAGAGCAGACAAAAGGATACAGCCCTCCCCCATGTGAATCATTTCTACTGAACTTTCTTAGTGAGCAGTGCAGTGATGACACTATATGAATATTCATTCCTTGGGGAGTGTCAAGCAGATAATTAAGTAATCACTCACTTTGATTGACAGATGAAATTAATATCTTTATTTGCAGTTTACATAGGATAGATGGGGAGTATAAATAAAAGAAAAGCATGAATAGAAAGAGCTTCACCAGAAGAATTAGAAAATTATATACTTTGGATATGGATTTTTGACATGATAGATTCACTGTTACTTCTTTTTGATATTTGATGTAATAATGTGTCACATGTCAGTTGAGTGAGCTGATAATGCACTATACCTGAGAGATACGGGCTATAGATTACAGGTGTCATATTGCTGTCCTATAGCTGTCATAACCCTCTCCTATGGCTGAGGTTTAGCCACTTAAACCCTGCAAGTCACAAACACTGGCATTTAGATTTCACAACTGCTAATGCATATGTGCAGTTGCTTCCATTGGTGGATCAACATTGGTGTAGGAGATTTGTATGTTATTTTTATTTTTCATTTGTCAAATACAGTATTTAGGAAAGAGCTGTCCAAGAAGTGTATAATCACTTTAAGTGAAAACATTTCTGAGCTTACCTGGTTAAAATGTGTCAGATAATATTCTCACCCCATACAATATGTAATATGAATTTTTATGTTTTTTATACTTTTAGCTAATCAATAATTGACATTTCCTTTTAACCCTGGAAAACCTATGAAGATTATTGATTATCTCATCTTTTTCATTGAAGTTCTGCAATCTTAAAAAACAATATCTTATTGTTAAAAGTTCTTGAATCAAAATGAGCAATACTGGGTTATAGTCATTTTTTGAGGAAAGAAAGAAATCGATCCAATGTCAAACTGTTCATATATTTTCATACAGGTTGAAAGTGTTGTCATTGGTTTTAAATGTATCATTTTATTAAAAAAATAATTACTCTCTAGACAGGTTGTGAAAATTGAAAAGCAAGAAGAAATGAAATACATATTTTGTTGAAATAGGTTTTTGAACATGAGTCCAAAAGATTTTAAAATGTAATAGGTTTGGCAATTCTGACACATTCATTGGTTTTGAATTCTTTCTCATCAAATATTTAAAGGGATTGACCAGGATAAGAAATTGAGTCTGATTTCTGTACACATTCTGACATTGCAGCTATTAAAGAGAACATGTCACAATTTAAAAAGTCTGTTAAGTCTGAGAGCAAGATGTTATAGAACAGGAGGAGCAAAAGACATTCTGAATTGTAAAGTTCGATAAAATCTTTGGGCACATCATAGAAAAAGAACCAGTATTACTTGCTTATTTGGACCTTGGAACATTTGTGGTTGGTCCAGTTCAGTCACTGACAGCCATGTGAGATTACATATAAAAATAGCTTTTAGTCACTTTGTGGGCTTTTGTAGGCATATCAAGAGCAGTGATATCTATCATTGTAAATTAGGCTACATCAAATCTTTTTCCACATATTATTCTGCACAGATACTTCTACTCATAATATGCTGCAGTCACATAAGATTGGTTGTTCGACAAGAAGTTTCCCTTTGGGAACCTGACAGAGGAATTTCTCCTTAAGGCACAACTACAGCAGTGTTTTTTTGTAATTGCACTGCTGGAGTGGTGGTATAAATTTAAGTCCCCTGACCCCAGTCTTATACTCATCTTCTGGAAGATAAATCATTTACCAACACTACTCCAATCCCACAGCACCATCTTGTGCCTGTAACTTCTGACTGTCTGGAGGTCAGAATTACATCATAAGAGTTCAATGACTTCATGAGAGGCCAAACAAATCTCCATAGAAATGTATTGAATAGTGATGGAAACTTAAGTTGGGCATGGTGTTCTCCAATTTGTGAGCGGAACTGACAACTCCAGCTGGATAACACAGACACCTACACTGTCAGACTGCACAAGACTCGGAGTGGCCCATGGGGGAGTCACTGGATCCTTCCATAAGACTTGACTCCAACAGTTTCTCTCTTCTCAGCATGCAGCACATACCTTCAGGCCAGAGGCCTGAGGCTTATTTTTTACATTTATAATTAGAGATGAGTGAACCTTGTGAAGTATGGATTTTGTTCAGTTCTCGCTGAAGAGGCATATGTTTGCTGAATTGTCCGCTGAGCAGTTTGCCGAACTTCCAAACCCCATTTAAATATATTGGAGGTAAAATCAAGGGCTTAGAAAACACCTTCAAAGGGGCCCAAAAACTGCCAAACAAAGCTCAAACCATATTACAGAGGAACAAGGCTGTTTTAGCACAGTCAGTATCTTCCTACACTATTACTTTGCAAGCCTCAGGGCCGCTGTCACTATGCTTCTGGGCCCAATCATGATTAATAAAACTCAGACATCCTCATGACTTTCCTGAGGTTGTCTCAGGTTACACAGCGGGTATCACAAAGCAGAGAATCCCACTGTGTGACCTGAGATAAAATCAGTTTTATCAGCACTCATAACACTAGTTGTCTTATGAGAGCTGCGATATCACATGAGACTTAGCTGATATATCTCCCAGGCATTGTGAGACAGAATGTGTGAGGAGTGGTGACTCAGGGAGTAAAGCGCAGCTCAAACTTGCAGGGTAGTCCCTGTGTAACCCCTCGAGTATTTATTGCAGTAATGTTTGTGATGGCATTGATTGTCACACCCTCACCAGTTCCTGCGTTCCTGCTCTCACAACATATGAGGGATGTTTTCTGTGAACGTGACCCCACCATATTGCTGAAAGTGCCTATGGTAGATCATTTGATGCTCTTTTGAAACAGATTTTGAGAATATGCATGAAAATCTGCATGTCTATCTGGAAGACAGCAAAGTCTATGAGAGTTTAGAAGTGTTGTGCTAATGTGTTTTTTTTTGCTTGAATATTTGGTGCAGATTTTGTGGCAGAAAAAAGGAATTCGACGTATATGTGTAAGGAAAAAAAGCAAGGTGGGCAGAGCACTTCTTTCTGACAAGTCATACTTTCCCGGCCTCAAGATAGACATACAGATTTTGATGAAAGAAGTGACAGTCCAGCTCCCGATGAATAATGCTCAAATAAGGATTTATTTAACAAATAAATTTCCAGTTGTCAATACAGCCGGTCTTTCTTCACATTTCTACGTGCGCTGCCAGGACGCAGGTCCATGCATACCGAACATTCGAGGGGTGAGCTGATTGCCTTTAACCTTATTACAGATTTTGATGCAGAATCTTAAATTCGGCATAAAAATGCATTAAACAATGTACTGGGTGCACAGGGCTTAAGAGGGTCCAGAGAGATGTAATTATGGCAAAGGGGCTTGAGGAGTCTTCTTGCCCCCTGCTACTTCCACATAGACTCCGAGGGCAGGGGTGGCCCACTACAGTCCTCAAGGTCTGAAAGAAGTTCAAGTTTTCAGGATTTCCTTAGCATTCCACAGGTACTAATTTCATTACCTACAGAGGTGATGATATCAGCAAATTGTGCAACACTAGGTAAATCCAGAAAACACTCACTGTTTGCAGCCCTTGAGGACTGCACTTAGCCAGCACTGTTCTACAGGAGTGTGTGTAGTATCTTGCATTTCCATACCTCAGACTGTCAGGCCAGAGGCCTGCGGCTTGTTGACCAGTCTCTCTAGGGTATTATCAAAGCCCCTGTTTGCAGATATAGTCCAGCACGCAAGGAGTGAAGTCCAAAATATTTACTGTAGCACTGTAGTGTATAATAAGTCTTAAACATACATACTGTATATGAATATACATAGTATATAGAACAAAGACTCACAGGGATTACCGGACTCTATTAAAATGGTGGAAAGTCCATGAAGGCCAGAATACATTAAGGGTCTTGAGTTGAAGCTCAAAGGCTGTATGCATGCCCACTAATCTAGCAGGGGAAAGTGCAAACAGCGCTAAACCTGGGAAGGGGAGAAATAAAATTAATGAAAAAAAACATGCCTTGATGCTCGAAAAACTGAAAAACAGTTCAAACAGTCCTTCTCCAGACAAAATGCCAATTAAGGGAGCGACGAGTTAGCGTCCCAATAACATGCACTGTACTTGGTGAAAATACTCTCCAGCTTTCTCCACTGCTGGATGGTCTCGGGGTGTTGCACGGGCTACTCCTCCAGGGGCATTCTCTACCACCACCTGCCCCCCAGCATAGTTCATAATACCATACCTTTCATTCATTCACTTTCAATCCTCAATTACCAAACAAGCACGCCCGCCTCGCAAGCTCTCATGCTCCCACCTGCTAACCCTCGGCCTACTCCTCCTCCTTGCCGGTGACATCTCCCCCAATCCTGGCCCCCCCCGCAACATCCCAACAACAACCTTCATCCCGCGACCCACCGCCAACCCTCGCAACCTCACACACCACTTGCTCTCGCAACCCACCAACATCAGACCCATTCCCCCAACCCATGCCCCACCTACCGCTCTACCCGGCGCACTCTGGAATGCCCGCTCAGTGTGCAACAAACTCCCCGACATCCATGATCTCTTTATCTCCAGGAAACTGTCATTCCTCGGCCTCACCGAGACCTGGCTCACCCCCTCCGACACGGCCTCCCCTGCTGCACTATCCTACGGCGGCCTCAGCCTGTCCCACACCCCCCGTCCCTCTGGCAAACAAGGCGGTGGAGTCGGCATACTGCTGTCCAACTCCTGCACCTTCAGCCCCATCCCCCAGCCCCCATCCGTCACTGTCCCCTCCTTCGAAGCCCACTCAGTCCGAATCTTCTCCCCCTGCAACCTCCAAATAGCCATCATCTACCGCCCCCCCGGACCCACCGCCTCCTTCCTTGACCACTTCACCACCTGGCTACTTCACTTCCTCTCCACTGACATCCCCTCCATCATCATGGGCGACTTCAATATCCCCATTGACACTCCCCGCCCAGCCGCCTCCAACCTTCTTTCCTTGACCACCTCCCTAGGGCTCTCTCAATGGTCCTCATCTCCCACCCACGAACAAGGCCACACGCTTGACCTCATCTTTACCCGCCTTTGCTCCCTCTCTAACCTCACAACCTCGGTACTCACACTGTCCGACCACCATCTCTTGACCTTCTCCGCCCTCTCCTCCCCTGCCACACTACTCCCTCTCCGCAAACTTGATCACCCTCGCCGAAACCTAAAAGATCTTGATCTTCCTTTATTCTCTGAATCACTCCTCCCTCTCACCGACATACCCTGCGCTGACGACATTGACATTGCCACCACCCTATACAACACCACCATAACGAACGCTCTCGACCTAGCCGCCCCCCTCACTCTCCATGCTCCACGCATTAACAGGCAACCCTGGCACACCACCCTCACTAAAAACCTGAGACGGGCGTCCAGAGTCGCCGAGAGGAGATGGAAAAAGTCTCACACCCCCGAGCACTTTGCTCTATTCAAGCAATCCATCACTGACTTCAAGACGGCACTCGCTACCGCCAAGCAAGTGTTCTTCTCATCCCTTATAACCTCTCTGTCCCGCAACCCCAAGCAGCTCTTCAAAACTTTCAACTCCTTACTTCGCCCACCTGCTCCTCCCCCTTCTCCCCTCATCTCTGCTGAAGACTTTGCGACCTTCTTCAAGCAGAAGATCGACAAGATCAGAAGCAGCTTCGGTCCACTATCCCCACACCTCCCCTTCCCACCTACACTGCCCTCCTCCTCCATCAGCCACTTCCCCCCCATAACTGAAGACCAACTCTCCTCCCTCCTGTCAAAATCACACCTCACCACCAGCGCCCACGACCCGCTCCCATCCCACCTCATTCCCAACCACACCTCCATTTTCATCCCAGCCCTCACCCACCTCTTTAACCTTTCACTTAGCACTGGTACCTTCCCCTCGGCCTTCAAACACGCCCTAATCACGCCCATCCTAAAAAAAACCTCACTTGACCCTACCTCTGTCTCTAACTATCGCCCCATATCTCTTCTCCCATTCGCCTCTAAGCTACTTGAACAACACGTCCACTCCGAACTGTCCTCTCACCTCTCCTCGTGCTCCCACTTCGACCGCCTACAGTCCGGCTTCCGACCCCTCCATTCCACCGAAACAGCCCTGACCAAAGTCACCAACGACCTACTGACCGCCAAGAACAAACACTACTACTCCATCCTGCTACTCCTTGACCTGTCTGCCGCCTTCGACACGGTTGACCACTCCCTTCTTCTCAGGATCCTGGAATCCCTTGGCATCACCCACCTTGCCCTCTCCTGGATCTCCTCATACCTAGCGGACCGGACCTTCAGCGTCTCCCACTCCCACACCTCCTCCTCCCCTACCCCCTTTCTGTCGGAGTCCCCCAAGGTTCGGTCCTGGGACCCCTACTTTTCTCCATTTACACTCTCGGCCTAGGGCAACTCATCGAGTCCCATGGCCTCCAGTACCACCTCTACGCCGACGACACCCAAATCTACCTGTCCGGCCCCGACATCACCTCCCTACTCTCGAAAATCCCTCAATGCCTTTCCGCCATCTCATCCTTCTTCTCTGCTCGCTTCCTTAAACTCAACATGGACAAAACTGAATTCATAGTCTTCCCCCAAGAAATTCCACCCCACCTCCCAACCTATCCATCTGCGTCAACGACTGCCCCCTCTCCCCAGTCCCCCAAGCCAAATGCCTCGGGGTAATCCTTGACTCCTCCCTATCCTTCAAACCCCACATCGAGGCCCTCACCACATCCCTCCGGCTCCAGCTCAAGAACATCTCACGGATCCGCTCCTTCCTCACCCACGACACCGCTAAAACACTCATCCATGCTCTTATCATCTCCCGCCTTGACTACTGCAACCTCCTTCTCAATGGCCTCCCGGCTAACTCCCTCACACCTCTCCAGTCTATCCTCAACTCCGCTGCCCGTCTCATCTATATGTCCTCCCGCTACTCCCCTGTCTCCCCCCTCTGCCAAGCCCTTCACTGGCTCCCCGTCTCCAAGAGATCCCAATTCAAAACACTAACCATGGCGTACAAAGCCATACACAACCTGGCTCCACCATACATCTCCGACCTGGTCTCCCGATACCTACCCTCACGCAACCTCCGCTCCTCCCAAGAACTCCTCCTCTGCTCCCCCCTCATCACCTCTTCGCACAACCGAGTCCAGGACTTCTCCCGGGCATCTGCCTTACTCTGGAACTCCCTACCCGAACACGTCAGACACTCTCCTACCCTGAGTAGCTTCAAGTGTCACCTGAAGACTCACTTGTTCCGTCAAGCCTACAACCTGCCATGAGACCCAGGCGAACACCCCATACCTGACATTCCCCCATCCTACTGTATCCTAACCCACCCCTCATAGACTGTGAGCCCTCGTGGACAGGGTCCCTGCCCCTCCTGTACCTGTACGTCCTGATCGCCTAGATTTAGTGTACTTGTTCTTGTCTCCCTCAACCTCATGTAAAGCGCCATGGAACCTAATGGCGCTATATAAATAAATAATAATAATAATAATAATAATAATAATAATACCTGGAGAAAACAATGGAGGAATTAGGGGACAACCATCCCCTCTAGGAGAGACAGGAGCAAGTTGGGGAAAACCGACAGGCCCTGTGGGTTTGGGTGCAGCTAGCTAGCTAACCAAGGGAATCCTGTCTTCCACCTGATGCCACATTCTCTCCCAGTTGACCTCCTCCTGCCACTTCTCAAAGTAAGTCATCATCGGTGGCAACCCGACTTATGCCAACCTTGAACCATCACTTGCAGTTTGTGTGGAGTCTTCTGGGAAGATGGTCATGCAGCAGGGTGGACTGGTTGACATAGCACTGATGCCCAGTACCTTGTTTGTCTTTGAAGCCAAGCCTCCTCTGCTGGAAAAATGCCATCACCTGCCTCGGGTTCATTGATTGGGAAGTGATTGGCCTTCAGCCCATAAAACAACTATCAGGTGATGTTATCATCAAGCTGAGGCTTCTCAAGAAAGGAGACAGGATGGGGTGGTTCATGCTGTACAAGATAGTTGTTTGAGGCTGTAGGGATCTGTGCATGGCATTTTCCTGGTCATAAACCTCTGGCAGGAGTGCTACACATGGCTGTGAAGCAGGGTCTTCTGCCCCTTCTACCTCCTCCTCTTCCTTATCCTCCCCAGCCTCCTAATCATCCTCATCATGCTCTTGGTCCTGGAGAATTTGCTGATACAGTTGCTGTGGCACTGGCTGCAGGTGTAATAACGCCAAACATGCTGCAAGATACTCTGGATTCTGACACATTGTGCTTTTGGTTGGCATGAGAAATGGATCACCTAATGACAGTGAACTTCCTCAGGTCCTCCTCTGTTATCCAAGCCCAGCAGTGGATCTGGAGCTCACTACATATGACATCCAATATGGGTAGCGCCATGGTGCTCCAAGTTTCATATACTAGTGCATCTCAATGAATTAGAATACCATCAAAAATTAATTTATTTCAGTAAGTCAATACAAAAAGTGAAATGCATATATTCATGCTGCCGTACTACACGAGTCATCAAAGGGTGAATATATTATTAATTTACTAGTCAACGTGTTTCAAGGCTTCCAGAAATGTCCTGAGACATGGCAATATGACATTGATATTTGATGATATTCTAATTCATTGAGATGCATTATTATGTCCATGTTGTCCTGTGCCAATTCTAGTGTGCCAATTATTTTAAAGCTGCCCATGATGAGCTTGGCCGTTTTACACAGTAGTCTTCTGCCTGGTGGCTTCAGGGGGTCACAGGGGCTATTCCTCCAAGTACATTCTCCCCCACCACCTGCCTCCAATCACACCCTATCATAGTCACTGCTGGAGAAGTGGACGGAGGAATTATTCGACATCCACCCCCTCTTGGAGACACAGGAGGATATCGGGAAACCCTGAGAAGGCACCTGTTTCTCTGTAGATGGATTGCTAACAAGATCAAGGATGGCCTGCAGCCGATGCTTCATCTTCTTGATGTCGGCCTCCTGTTGCCAATCTTGGAATTCGTCTCCAGTAGCGAGCCAACTTATGCCTACCGCAAACCACCCTTTGCTGCCCTTCACTTTCATGAAGGTGACCACCTCCCCAACATAGAGGGTGCGGAGTCATAAAGGCAGATGGACAGGCAGATGAACCAGTTTATGCAGCACCTGTCACTAGAGATGAGCCACCACCCTGGTGTTCGAATTCGATTCGTCGAATTTGTTGTGTGTTTGTCGAATGTTCATCGAATGTTCATCGAACACCGTCAAACACATCGAACACCATTGAAAATGAATGTAAAATATGTTTTAATGTTAGTACCGGGCGGGGGTAGCAACTACAGTGAGGGGGGAGCGCAGCACCGGGAGCGGGGAGCAAAAGATACAGGCAGGGAAGCCAGTGGTGAGAAGAGGACTTCACTGCCAGCTTTCCTGCTCTGTGCTGCGCTCCCCGCTCCTTGATGCCCCCTCCCCGCTCCCTGGATATGCTCCCCTGCCCTGTCCTAACTTAGGAACAGGCGGAGAAGTGGCAGGGGGAGCCATGCGGGGGCATCAGGGAGCGGGGAGCAAAGTACAGAGCAGGAAAGCTGGCGTTGAGGTCTCACCACTGGCTTTCCCGCGGGTTATTTCAAATGATCAGCTGATGCAGATCAGCAGTTCATTTGAAGAAGCCACATTGTTGTCAGGGAAAGGGTCATGTGAGTTCATGCAGCATGAACTCGCATGACCTTTCCCACGCCTGGGTGCTGCACAGCTCAGCTACATCTCTGGTAGAAGTTCTCTACCAGAGATGTAGCTGAGCTAAAGAAGAAAACCTGATTGGACTGAAGAAATTTTTTTTAATAAAGATGGAGTCTAAATGTTGTTTTGCTATTTTTTTAATAAAGAAATTTTTCTATGTGTTGTCTTTTTTTTTTTAAAACCTTTACTAGAAATTCGTGGCAGTCATGTCTAATATTGGCGTGACCCCATGAATTTCTGGCTTAGGGCCATCTGAGAACACAAAGCTGGCCTTAATTCCTTTATTAGTCAGTGAGCCACCACACCAGGGCCCTGGATGAGCTGGTTAAGAACCAGAAGATGGCACTTCTCTGAACGCACCATTTTCTGGGGTTGCTGAGGACTGCAATTCGCAGCATGGGGGGGCCAGAAAGCTTGGGCCTCCCTGCGCTGTGGATTCCAGACCCCAGCTGCCTAGTTGTACCTGGCCGGACATGGAAATAGCGCGAAGCCCCACATGTTTTTTTTTTTATTATTATTTCATGAAATTCATGAATTAATAAAAAAAAGGGCTTCCTTCTATTTCTGTTTCCAGGCAGGTACAAATAGGCACCTGGGGTTTGAGGCAGCCCATTCCTGCCTGCTGTACCTGGCTGGACACAAAAGTACAGTGAAGTCCACGTCAAATATTTTTGGATGGTATCCAAGAGTCTAAAATCTTCCATAAATGACACAGGTTGGGGTGATTCATGCTTTTAAGGATACTTTCTGGCAAAGGAAAGGAGCCCACATGGCATTCTCACAGTCGAAGACCTCTGGAGAGGGTGTTACATAAGGCAGGGAAAGAGGGGCTTCTGCCACTACTACCTCCTCCTCTTTCTTCTTGCCCTACACATCCTCCTCTTCCTCGATTTTCCAATCCTCAGTTTCACGCAGGGGGGGGCGGGGTACCCAGAAGTAGGATAGATCTGGGCATATGGGGTCAGGGGGAGCCTGCTCTGGCCCTGATACTGGGGTCCCTGACTCGCCCTGTACTCGGAGGTACCTCTGAAGGTGAGGAGGTCCGAGCCACCAGCCTAAGACCCTAAAACTCTTCAGTAGCCCTAGGCATAAGCCCCTATATCCACCCACGGACCACGGAACCCAGCAGCTTTCAATGGAGAAAGAAACAGCAGCTTCATATCAGCGTCTGCTCACAAGTCACAGTCCTGAAGTGAACTGAATCAGCAACACCAGGTGGATGTCAGCTGACCCATTTATGGCCGAGGGGTGGGGAGCAACCAGCCCAGGCATGCCCCTCAGCTCACCTAAGCATGAGTCATATTCATCACACACACCTGCACTCTGAGCTCCAGCTCATTAGGTTCCTCTCACCACACTGAGAGGCTTAATTCAAACCACAGCAGCAGCACTTCCATACTACAAGGCAGTCAATATGTAACACTCTGGCTGCAGCACCAACTGCAGGTTTAATAAAGCCAGGCATGCTGAAGCAGCCTGCCTCTGACCTGTGGTAGTCCGACTCCTGGCTGGCATATGGAACAGCTGACTTCCTGTCTCTGAGCTGCATTCTGGTGTGACATCTTCAGGCATGAGGAAATAGCACTGGATTCTGACCTTGCTGCATATCAGGCCCAAAGAGGGGAGCATGGTTGTACTCCAGCTCAAATATGTATATGTATACATCTCCTCTGCCAGCTGTCCAGTTTTGGTGCAGCATCCTTAGCCCTTGGTATGGTGAGGAAGATCAGGTCCTCCAGAGCAGGCTTCTGTTGGGGTGAATCCATGACATCTCCAAAGTGCATACTGCAGGCACATGGTATTACAGTGTTGCTGCATTGTACGGCTTCCGCAATGAAGTGTCTTTCCTTTGGCTAGAGGCCCGCCCCTTCCAGTGCCTGGACAGAATCGCTTACAAGATATTGTTTGCAGAATTTTGTTGCCTAGCTCCTCATTAAGCCCTCCATGGGGTGGAATGCAAAAGGCACCTACCTTACAAATCCCTATCCCCATGCTGCAGTTAACACCTGGCCTTGTGGATAGAGGAGTTTCTTTTGAAGCCTGACAAATTTGGAGATAAGAAAATATTTTTTTGAGCTCACCAATTCATCTGGAATGCTTAGGCTAGTGAGCAATGTATGGACAGGTGCAAGATTAATGCTATAATAACACACTTGTGCACATGCCAAAATTTGTATTCTTAATGTACGGAATAAAATTAAATAAAGAAGCAGCATCCATTATATGGTGTTTATGACTGTAAACAGATCTATAAGACCATGTATGTTAATCATATAATGGACGTATGCTATTTTTATCTAAATTTCTATCAGATAAGTGTTCACAAATAACAGAAGTATGAGCTGGAATGCAAGGAGAGCAAAAAGGGTCTTACCCGTGTATTACTGGAGAAAGGATAGTAGTGGAGGTACTAACCTGATATGGTTGTGCAAGTCACAACCAACATATAAAATGCATCAGCTGCTGCAATGAACCCACAAGGTCAACATAAAATAAAGGAGATGGAGGAATGGGTTATATCTACACGCTGCTGATAACAAATCCGAAGAAGCAGTCAGAAAACTGTACCAAAAGATTTTCAATATCTATGCATTTTATGGGCATCAGCCCACTTCTCAGGACAAAAATCTTCAAGATTTTTTGTCCAGAATCAGATAAGTGTAGAAGAGGTGGTGTTACATGCTGCTGACACTGCAATAATGTTCTGTTCTGTAATCAAAAAAATAAAAAAATATATATAAACAAATAAATAAAAAATAATTTGAAAAATTTGAAAAAGTAAAAGATTTTAAGGCTCCTAGATTTCACAGGTACTGCCACTTCTGACACTGTTCCAACATTTCACAGCATGCAAACTCAAGGAAGCTTAAAAACTTTCAAAGCTCTATTAAATTCTACAGGTTGAAAGAAAGCGATAGACCTGATTGCTGTGAACAAGACCTAACCTTAGGCTAAGGTCATCTTCTGGCGAGCATTTTGGCCCCACTTTTTTCCCCAAAAATGAAGCTTTCGGCAATTCTTTTGTAAATTGCTCGGGATTCCTGATTACGAACCAAAATGTCAATGTTCGTACTGTATTTGAAATCGGTGAAGATGTTCGGGAAAAGTTTGCTCATCTCTAACCCTACACAAAATTCCAACACTCAACAGTTATTGTTTACACCCATCACATGCTATGGGGAAACAGAGCAATCCTCAACCTATATATATCTCATACAAAAAGAAGATTCAATGTTGCTTCAATATATTTTATTACTATGGGACTTGTCAAACAGGTTAAACACAAGCAGGGAGAGCAAACTATTGCACGGTCCCAGTTCCACATTAATAACCTTTGCAAATTATGTCTGCATACATATATTTACATTGCACTATGCCCATCAAGCCTCTGTATACGGATCAGCCTCTCCACTAACTCGGTGTATCCACCTATGTCTACAAATATATGTATAGCTTATGGCTGCTCAAAGGCTCCTTAGTAAGTGCCCCAATAAAAGTATGCTGGTAGTTACCTTAGGTGTTTTTGGCCTGGGGATTGCTATTGAAGGACCCCTACGTCTGTTTCGCAGGCTGTAATGCCTGCTTCTTCTGGGGTGTCATCTCTAACCCTAACAGCCACGAGCTTCACTGCAGACATCAATGAAATCAGCTGAACCAACTGCTGGATTACCTGATTGTGGGACACGGCAGCACGTCTGTCCGGCAATCCGGCTACAGATTCAGCTGAGTTCACGGCAAAGTCATTTCCTCCATTTTAATTTTATTTTCTCTATTGTTACACACTCTGTACTCAATGAGCATGCAGTAATCAATAGAGGCACCAACAGTTCTGATTTCTTTTTTGGTCCTCCGGTATTCATCTCATTGGTATCATGATTGTAAGGATCCCAGTAATATAAAGTAAGCCTTCAAGATTAACAATAGTAACTGTAACAGGGCAGATTCTTCCAATCACTTGGTCTGCTGTGCAGAGAGTGGAAAAAAATTGTGTAAAGTTAATATAAAAAATAATGAAGGACTATTCTCATCCTCCCATCTTTGACAGATCATAACAATAATTTAATAAGTAAAAAATTAAAATAAAAAAATATACAAAAATAACTGAATCACCACAATTCAGTACAAAATTATCCTAGATATATATGTAACATATCAAAATTGAAGGGAAGCTGACAGCAGCAGGTTTGTGCTATGTAAGCCAAGGACTGCATGATTTAACATTAAAAGTCCCAGAAATTTTGAGCTCCCCCCTGAAGTCCCGAAAGAGGGTCAAATGACCCTTAGTCCAAACTGAATTGAACTAATTAAAAGCTAAATGGCTAAACTCAATGGAAAACAACAACGTCCTGTGGTGCGACAGTAATGGCCTTAATTACAGAACAAAAGACGGTGATTAGAGGATGTTACTTAAAATCCTTCAGGTCATTCGACCCGTCTCTGGGTTCCAAAGGTAGATATGTTAAATGACCCCTCTCTGGGACTTCTAGTGTTAAGAGTTAAAAAAATAAATAAATAAGGCCCCTTTCACATCAGCGTTTTTTTTAAATAGCGGCAGATGCGGTGAAAAAACCGCATCTGCCGCGATTACCGCATAACCGCGACACTTGCGGCAAGCCCCATAGGGGCCTAAGTAGCTGTGCTTCTCAAATCAGGGTATGTGCAATTCTTTGCTTAAACTAATTGCTTTTCCACCCTGTAATTAATATTACAGGACTAGAAAGTCATGCATATGGCAGTCTGAGCACACCCCCTGCTGTGATTGACACCTGACTGTCAATGAACACTCTTTATTGAGATCCTGGTGCAAAGGGGGCAGCTATCACAGATCTGCAGTGATCCTGAAACTAAAACCTCTGATAGTGTCAGAATGGCATCAGTCAGTTATCTATGTGACACCTCGTTGGATTCAAGATTTCTTTACCTTTATTATGTTTCTCTCAGATGAGGTAGCAAAACCCTGCTGACAGATTCCCTCTAATGGTTGAAGTAGAATATACATCACATTTGATTTAGTGCATGATTACTATAAAGATTAACAAAAATATTTAAAAAAAAAATTAACAATAGGCTTAAAAATAGAAAACAATATGCAAATAAAAAAGTAAAAAAAAAAGCATTGATCACATAAATTAATTTGAAATAATGTCTTTATATCCAATAAACAAATGCTAAAAACTGTTAAACTGTTTATTGTTTTAAAGGGTCAAAATACCTATGTCTTGAACCAGTTAATGAAAACAAGAACCATGAATACCCTCTTTACATTAAAGTGTTCTTCAATTGAACAATTGAAATATGTTACAATGCAAAAGAAATACAACTTCATATGTTTCTAACATGATGTACCATAAGCAGTTGCAGTAATAACCTCTGTTATATAATTGTGGCTATGACCTGTCAGTGTTCACTACTTATACTATCGCAGGTTCCACATCTGTGTAATCCCTTTGATAATAATTCCTCTTCATGAGGTACACATGTGGACTTTCAGGTAAAGAAAAAAAATGTTTCAAGACACTTTAATGATTGCCCGTATGGAAGATATTAGTGACAACAGCTAGCCATAGGTATAGAGGTGCATGAATAATGTGAAGATCTAAAGAAAGGCAACTAGTCTATGTACTGTAGACATACTATACTGTGTAATAATAATAGATATGATAAATCTTTTGAAACACAAATTCACAAGGTTAGACCATTTTTTTCTCAAAAAAATTCAATATTTGGCAATTAACAACACAGTTGTCATGTGCTGACTGCTTTGCAGTCCATTTGTGCTGCTGCAGTGATTAAAATGAGTTTTTTTGTGCTTAGTCAATGCTGTGTGCTGTGGAGGGGTGAATCATAGCATTTAGGTGGATTTGGAAAGGTGGGTCTTAAGGCTACTTCATACACTAGGATCTCGTTAACGATATCGTTGAAACGTCACGGATTTGTGATCGTTCAAATGATATCGTTTGTGCGTCGTTGCGTGTAAATGAACAATGTAGGATGGAAAAATCGTTGGAATGGTCATCAAAAATCTGTGATCCTGACCTCAAATCTATCGTTCGTCGTCCAATTAACATCCTGGGAAGCCGCAACATCGCTCAGTGTGACACCTTTTTGAACGATGTCGTTCATAATTTTCCTATTCCTGCCGCTGTTTTACATCGTTCAAACGTTCTTCTCAAATTGCTGGCGCGTTGCCAAATTTAAGATCATTAGCGATATCCTTGCGTGTGACAATGCACTAACGATGTCGGAAGGATCGCAGTCACGTGACATAGCTAACAATCTCGTTCACCTATATTCTAGCGTGAGATGTGGCCTTTAGTATTCAGATCTCCATTCCCCCAGCCTTGAAATAGCTCCATTTCCCTCCACTAGGTGTTGCAGTTAGAGCTCACTTCTACTTGAACCCTGTGCTGTGAAGTCGTGCTATGCTGAGCCATGTTATTGCTGCCATTAACTTCCATTGAAGCTGCTGCGTTTTCCCAGTCCGTTGGTGGAGGTAGTGGTTTTTAGCCTAGGGCTGATCCTCCTCACCTTCAGAGGTACCTTCTGCAACAGGTCTAGTCAGGGACCCCAAGTCCAGGGCCAGACTATCTCCCCTTAATGCCCTTCCCCATCTTACCATCTTGCCTTCTGATTGCCTATCTGTTATACCAACCCGTGACAACAGTGCACTTAATGACAGACGTCAGGGTACATATATGAGTCACCTTTCCTCTATTTTTTGCCTTATGCATCCTGAATGGTGCTTTGGGTATGTGGGAAATACATGGTTAAGGGGTTATATGATCATATGGTCTTTGATATGGGAATATAGGTGCTTCTAAACACCACATCCCTCCCCTGCCCTGTATATCCTGATAACATGTATGAATATATACCCAGAACTAGCTTATGTTTGGTGAAATAAAGGAGCTTCCTATAACCCTTCTGTACATCTGTGTTGTAAGGGTAGAATTTTGATTAGACATGCACTTGCATTTTTGGTCTGTTTTCTGATGTATGAAATTTTTCTGGAAACCGGCTTGAGTGGTTTGGTTTTTTATTGTATGTTCCCCTTTTCCTTTTACCTGATTCAAGCATGTCTTTAATAAAGTATCATATGTTAAATTGTACCCTATAGTCGCTTTCTTTCTTCTGTTGTAGTACTTTCATGCGATGGGTTTTGATAATAATCGTGTAATATTCCACTGATATCTTATCTATGTTCCATACATTGAGGAACATGAAGTGGAAATTTTTTCTTGTGATAACTTTAATTTTAATTTTGTCAGGTAGAATCTTGTTGCTTCATGTTTTCTCCTTAAATCATTAAAGAGAATGGGCAAAAAAAATGAATTCTGTAAAAATCAGGTTTTTTTCCTGATCTTCCAAATCAGTGTGAAAGGCCCCTAAGACAATTGATTTTTCATATATTCCATAACACTTTCACGTCTTCACCACTACTAGGGCTACAAATGGAGGATAATTGTGGCCTGTGTTAAGTAGTTCTATGGCCCAGACACCTGGTGCCAAAAATACCAAAATAACCAATCATGTGTGGATATATATATAATTATACAGTGTTTTTAGCAGGTAATACATAGATTATTGTATTTAACGTTTATCAACTATTACTACTACATTAATCAATAAACAAATGACAATTCATACTTAGAATTCATGCTATTGGACTGACTGGCATTTTGTAATTAAAGTTTTTGCTAATTCCAATATATCTTAGTCAAAGATAGTTTGCAGAAAAAGGTCAATATTTATTCGTGAGCAATAAATGCGACTGTGGGAGCTAATGTTTCCACCACTCACTGGTGGTTTTGATTACAGAGTCACTGCATAACTCCAAGACAAAAGAGATGGAGTAGACTGAGATAGGCCACGGGGAAGGAGAGATTAAACTAATATTATCTGTATCTGGTACAGCTAGTGAAGCCAGGTTGCACAGCTTATGTTCTTGAACATACCAGAAAATAGTTGTGTAGGGAGATTTGATGTTAGAAAATCCCCAATGGTTAATTAAAGCCAATTTGGCAGAATAATTTATATATTGTAGGTCACACCTAGAGGTTATGAAGTCATCTCTATTGGCAATAATACAGCAGGTTATGCCCAAGGCACATATGCGTTCATTAGAGAGATAAGAGGGATACATGTTAATATTGCACTCCCGTGTCATAACGTTTCGACCACTCACTGGTGGTCTTGATCACAGAGTCACTGAAACAAAAAATAAATACATTAACTATCGTATATAATATTTACAAGATATACAATATATACACTAGTGAAAATAGTATTTAGTTAGCCAACAATTGTGCAAGTTCTCCCACTTAAAAAGATGAGAGAGGCCTGTAATTGACATCATAGGTAGACCTCAACTATGAGACACAAAATGAGAAAACAAATCCTGAAAATTACATTGTCTGATTTGAAATTTTTTTTTTAAATTTTGGTCTAAAATAAGAATTTGGTCAAAAACAATATTTCATCTCAATACATTGTTATATATCCTTTGTTGGCAATGACAGAGGTCAAATGTTTTCTGTAAGTCTTAACAAGGTTTTCACACACTGTTGCTGGTATGTTGGCCCATTCCTCCATGCAGATCTCTTCTAGAGCAGTGATTTTCTGGGGCTGTTGCTGTGTAATGCAAACGTTCAACTCCCTCCAAAGTTTTCTAAAGGGATGAAATTTGGAAACTGGCTTGAAATGCTTCTTCAGAAGCCACTCCTTCGTTGCCCTGGTGTTGTGCTTGGAATCATTGTCATGCTGAAAGACCCAGCTACGTTTCATCTTCATTGCCCTTGCTGATGGAAGGAGGTTTGTACTCAAAATCTCATGATGCATGGCCCCATTCATTCTTTCAAGTACACGGATCAGTCATCTTGGTCTCTTGGCAGAGAAACAGCCCCAAACCATGATGTTGACACTCTCATGCTTTACAGTAGGTATTGTGTTCTTTTGATGAAACTTGGCAATCTTTCTCCTCCAAACATGCAAGTAGTGTTTCTACCAAACAGTTCTACTTTGGTTCCATCTGACCATATGACATTTTCCCAATACTCTTCTGGATCATACAAATGATAGCAAACTTCAGACGGGCCCAGACATGTAATAGCTTAAGCAGGAGGACACGTCTGGCACTGCAGGATCTGAGTTCCTGGTGGCATAGTGTGTTACTGATGGTAGGCTGGGTTACCCTGGTCTCAGCTCTCTGCCGGTCATTCACTAGGTCCCCACGTGTGGTTCTGAATGTTTGCTCGCCATTCTTGAGATCATTTTGACCCCACTGGGTGAGATCTTGTATGGATCCCCAGATCGAGAGATATTATCAGTGGTCTTGTATGTCTTCCATTTTCAAATGATTGCTCTCACATTTGAGTTCTTCACACCAAGAGTCTTGCATATTGCAGATTCAGTCTTCCCAGCCTGGTGCAGGGCTACAATTTTGGCTCTGGTGTCCTTCAACAGCTCTTTGGTTTTCCCCATAGTGGAGTTTGGAGTGTGACTGATTTCGGTTTTATACTGATAACAAGTTCAAACAGGTACTAGTACTACAGGTAATGAGTGGAGGACAGAGGAGTCTTTTAAAGAAGGAGTTACCGGTCTGTGAGAGCCAGAAATCTTGCATGATTGTAGTTGACCAAATACTTATTTTCCACCAAAATTTGAAAAAAAATACTTGCCAAATCAGACAATGTGATTTTCAGGATTTGTTTTCTAATTTTGTATTTCATAGTTGAGGTCTAGCTATGATGTCAATTGCAGGCCTCTCTCATATTTTAAATGGGAGAACTTGAACAATTGGTGGCTGACAAAATACTTTTTATCCCCACTTTACATATAGTAAAATAGCATTACGTTTACACCTGAGAGACATACTCATAATTTAATTATCCATAAAATTCTTGGGTTAATATAGGAAAAATGCATCTGTAACACGGCCCCTAAGGAAACCTGCAGTATAACAGGTCTATATAGATGGAGGAGTTTGTGTCATAAAGTAAGGAAAGGCAGGAACAACAGTATTGTAGGTGTCACAAAGAAAGGCATAGCATGGTATGCCTGTATAGAGCAAGGGCAAAAGAGATGGAGTAGACTGAGACAGGCCACAGGGTAGGAGAGATGAAACTTTAGATAAAAAAAAACACAAGTTAGGGATTCAGTGTTCTAAGAGGTTACACTCATTAAGCAAGAGTAAGTACTTAACAGTACCTGTATCTGGTATGTATAGTGATGACAGGTTACAGAAGTTATTTTCTTGAATGTACCAGTGAATAGTATCTGAGAAAAGAAGAAGAGGCTGCTCATGTCAAAATGCCGTGCGATTAATAGTTACCAATAATGTGTGGTACCCGAATGTGAATAGAACAGATTTTTGCAATATTGTGCAAGATTCATTGTACCTGTTGTGACGACATGGACTTGTTTAATGTATAACATAGGATGCTTTCTTATGTAGCCAGACAATATTTGTATTTTGTTTGCTACCTTGTGATAAGCCACTCATTGGTCCTACAAGACTTGTAGATGCCTGGTAATTTTTAACGTTTGTAAAGTAATTATCTCACCCCTTTGTCAGAGAAGGTCAGAGACTCAGTGAACTTAATTATGCTAAACCTTCCATTGTATTATTATCGATACCTTTAGATTCTATATTGTGCATGCAGCTTGTAATCTAGCCAATGAGAGCCCAGTCTTAGTAAACCAATCGTGAAGTTTCCAATGTTTGAATTGAGTGGTCAGGGGGGATATAAACAGACCTGTTCATTAACCAGTGTGATTTTGTTTTGTGACCTCAGTCTAGGGATTTCTGTTCCGACTAGAGGTGCACGAGACTTGATACATGCTGCTAATCTAGGATCTACGGATCTGATTGGCAGGCCATAATCCCAGGCCTAGCCACTTTGGTGCCGACCAAGGGGATCAAAACCTGGATTATAAAACTACATGGACTTCAGCATCGAATGCTAGGATTCGGCTGGGATATCAAAGGCTACATAAGAAAGCAACACAGGTTGGGACAATCCAGTCACCTGACTACAGACTTTGCTGTGCTAGGTCAGCTTCCAAAATTTGGCATTATTCCATTTTCGGTGGGTGCCTGCCAAAAGCAGGGTGCTGCTGGTTTGGAGTAAGTAGCCCTGGAAGCTCTAAGACACTAATATTCTAATTCCTGGTGAGCCAGCGGAAGGGTGAGAAACTGTTGCCTGTTACATTTTGTGTTTTGCTGGTTATTTGTTATATGCTGTTAACTGTTGGGGATCCAATAAAGTGTTATTATTGTGGTTCCCTCACCCTGTGTTGTCTGAGTAGTGTTCCACCCACGAATAAGGAGCTCATGCATTCAGTTTGGGATAAGCCCTGGTCCATGCTGTTTTTCTAAAGGCGGCTGGGCCAGCGGACTAGAGCACCCACTGACCCCTGTGTCTCCACACCTGTGTAGGGAGATTTGATGTTAGAAAAACTCCAATGGTTAATTTTAGCCAAGTGGGCTGCTGAAAGAAGCCCCATACAAAAGTTAAAATGTACTGTGTAGTGCAGGGGTCTCAAACTCCAGGCCTCGAGGGCCGCACACAGTCCAGGTTTTCAGGGTTTCCATAGCATTTAACAGTTGGAATTTGACAGTTGGTCATTTGATTACAAAGGAAATCCTGAAAACCTGCCCTGTATGCGGCCCTCGAGGCCTGGAGTTTGAGACCCCTGGTGTAGTGTATGGAACTACTCTTAGGAGAGAGATGCATACTTGTTGGAGAATAAATTATATATTGTAAATCCCACCTAGAGGGTATAAGGTTACCTCTATTGGAAATTATACAGCACAGATTGTCTGTTTGCAACCTTTGATCACCTTTCATTTATATTAATGTAATATCCCTAGGTTGCTTCAGTATTACACATGAACTTCTTTTCTCATGATGCATCTATTTTGTGAAGTGCACCCGTCCCTCCTGCAGCAAAAGAACCTCATAATATGATACTGCCACCCCCATGTTTTACAGTTGGGATGGTGTTCTCAGGCTTCCTTCTGGCAGAGTGGCTTTTCAGCTCAATCTGATACAGTACTTATTTCACTGAGGATAATGACACAATCTACTAGCTTCCACCATTATCTTCACAAGGTCTTTTGCTTTTTTTCTTGGGTTAATACGCACATGTAGGATCAAAGCACATTCACCTCTAGGACACAGAACCTGTCTCCTTCCTGAGCAGTATGATGGCTGGACATTTTGATCTTGCTTATACTTGCATATAATTGTTTGTATAGATGAACTAGGCAACTTCAGTTATCTGGAAATATCACCCAAGGATGAACTAGACTTCCATAATTTTCTTCTTGATATTTTGGCTGATTTCTTTAGACTTTCCTATGGTGCTAAAACAAGAGGTAGTGTGTTTCTGGTGTACATAAAATGCATCCACAAGTGTTTCTCTAATAAACTCAGATGTTGCCAATAAACCTATCAGAAATTTCCAAACACTTGACATCATCATATGGTCTGTCCCAAATTGTTTAAAGGCATAGTAGTCTCAGTGTATGTAAACTTGTGACTTTGCAGAAAGTAATAAAAAATACCTTAAAACATTCTCTCTCTCTCGTTATTCTGGCATTTGGCAAATATAAATAATGATGACAACAAAAATTATAGCCACTAAACCATTTTTTACCCACATTTTTATAAAGGTGCCAACAACTTTTTACTGGCCCATTTTTGGATTTTTGTACAAAGTGATGTCTAATTTGCGTTTTTTTCTCTCAGTTTTTTTGTGTTGTTCCAATACAAAGAAAATAAACATGTATGTAACAAAACATGTAATTGCACTAATTTTCTGGAAGAAATACTTAATTGTCTTGGAACTGGTGCAAACATTTTCGGCCATGATTGAACATCCCTTTCTTTAATGCACTTGGGCATGCGTATGACCAAAATCCACTGCTAGCATCTCCTTTTGCAATTGCCAACCAATGATGTCCTAGATGCGCTATGGAAGACAAGTCAGGAGATGCTGCAGAACATGATAGCATGCTTAGTTCACCTAGGCTGCTCAAAGTAGTATGAGAGACATATTGCTTGCTGTTATCATGTTGAAAAATGGCTAATGGGACACTTTGGAGAAATAGGAGTGCCACTGGTTTCACATCCAACTCAACATAACGCCAAGCTGTTAGCATTCCTGGAATTAGGACTAAATGAATCCATATATCATACATTTAAGCCTTCCTACTCCATAATCCGGGTAGTAAGACACTTCATGGCAATGCCCATGTAATCTGCAGATATGGCTATGATTGTGTTTAACACATAGGCAGGACTTATCACTGAAGAGTTTAGATCTCTGCTACAGATGTGTAGTTGTGCCGCCCAGCTTAGGGGACCGGGATACCCGGCGCAGGGTCCCTTTCCTTGGGGGAGTCACTGGTGGCTGGACCCAGGCCGTGGCCCCAGGCTGGCACACTCCTAAAAGGGGGTATTTACAGGGGATTTAGAAGTTTATATAATTTATAAAGTTTGTAGATGTTATTGTCGTGACGCCACCCGGAATAATGTGGCTATATATGGCCACCGCTGCCTTGTACTGGCCAGGGGATGATGGTGAGAGGCAGCTGAGATGGTATAGCCCTTTTTTCCGGGTAGGGCTGTAGGGTCCCCTGGACAGGTGATGTTAAAGTTAATGATGGATGAAGATGGAAGTATGGTGAGGAGATGTTAAGGACACAGACACTTACTTGATTCACAGCAAATTCTCTCAGCGGTAATGGTCCCAATCCTGGATAGATGGTAGCTGTTAAATCAGAGGCTGAGGCACAGATGAGGTTTAACTGGTTTACTTTCAACCAAACTATAATACAACAAGTCCCGTCTCCGGAGTCTGCAATAGGGGTTCAGTTGCTCAGGCCCCACCGGGTCCTTTACCTCCTGCTTGCGCTGTCTATGTGGCCCTGCTGCCGTGTGTGAACTCGCTGCTGGCCCAAATCTGTCCTCTCTGGGTCCCACTCAACAGGCAACTTGAGTCCTTTGTCTCTCTCTGCTTACCCCCTCCGGGAGTACTGCTGAACTCTTAGTATGTTGCTGTGTCTGGCCCTGTGAAGCTTGTTGTTACCTCACGTTTTTCCGGTTGCTGTATTGTATATAACTAATGCAGCCACGGATCCGGTATCCGTATCTGCGCTTTTTATCTAGGGTAGATAATGATGCTACCCGATTCTGAAAGTGTTCCTCTTATCAGTTTTCTCCTCCTCAGACCGATGGCTTGGCCCTGGAAATTGTCAGCCAGTCCTCAGGAACTCAATGCAGCTCCTGTCACTCTGAGCTCCTGGCTCCAACTGTCTGAAAATTTACCTCAAACCAGTGTTTTATCTCTAGGGAAGTCTCTGGTGTCTCTGGAGCTCCCCCTACTGGCCAAAGGTGGTAGTGCAGTGGCTTGGCTTTCTAAGTGAGTGCAACTATTATGATCTTATACTGTGGCTAATACCCGCAGGGGCGCCACATTCCCCCTTAGTTAAGAACAGTACTCCGGGACTGTGGGACAATAAACAAGATATAACAGATAATATCTACAGAGTCTTAAAAAAAAAATAAAAAGTTACAAAAACCACTCAAGTTTAAAAAATAGAGTCTTGTAAAAAGTCACTTCAAATAGCGTCCATTAATACAGCTCTGTCCTTGAGGGCTATTTATTTGTTAGGAAAGGCACTGCACTTAGCGTCCATTTTTCCAACAAAGTTTATTAATAAACTTAAGAATGTTCAAAAAACAGTCTTTCCGGAGCTTTAATTTACCGCCTCCGGGCTGATAAATGAAGAAAAGAGTTCAAGAATATGCAAGTAGTTCATACAGAATAGTCTCTGTAGGTACTGAGCTTTTTAACGTTACATCTAATAACTACTAATTAACAACTAAACAAGTTCCTTTCAGATATTTCGGGTTGTAAGTGCAGTAGGCCTCAAGGCCCTCAGGTCACCGCATATGAGGCCAAGTTTTAACTCTCCATGACTGCCACTTTACATCATACCTTTTATGATTCTATTCAACTGCATAACTTTAACAAATATACAATGCACATGAAATCTATTTACATTTGGTAGTCTGCATATTTTGCTGGTAATTGACCCTGAGTACTACGCTGTGATCTGCGTAACGCTTGTGTACTGGGTGTACTCAATGTGATGGTGTGAGTGGACGTATACCTAGTAAGTACTTCTGGTTCTGCTAGGGATAATTCCACATTTGTGGGATTGGCAATTCCACCGTGTCCAGGACTATTATTACTAGGAATTTGTTCTTCCTGTCTTGGAACGTCTTGTGGTACAGGGTCTGCTTCTAATTCTATTAGTCTTGGGGCTTCTGGTATTACAGGCTCTGGTGTTTGATAGAAGGCCATCATGGGAACTACTACTGCACCATTGTAGGTTGGCCAGGTTTTAGGAAAGTCTCCTAAATAGGTGTGATATACTCCATCTTCTTCTTTTTCGTCAACAGGTTGTACCGGTACTGGTTGAATAACTTCTGGTTCAGGTTGAATGACTTCTTTTTCTTTCAATGTCTCTGGACATAGTTTTAGATTGTCTCTTGACACTAATACTGATGTTAATCCACCATCTTTGCTTATAAGACACATTTTAGGATTGTTCACTCTCATTGGTAAAACTGTATATGGGACGGATTCCCACTGATTGTCCAGTTTATTAGTGCGACGGTTTCTCTTGAGCACTTGATCACCAGGTTTTAATGGGGTTGCTAGAGCATTCTGGTTGAAGTATTGCTCTTGTCTTTCTCTAGTTTTCTGGAGATTCCTTTCTACGCATTCTTGCACTTGGCGATATTGTTGTTGGCGTAGGGAGTCCCAGTTGGAATCCTGCACCTCTGCGTCAGGTTTTACGATGCCCATTTCTAGATCTATTGGTAGCTTGCCAGGTCTTGCACGCATAAGGTAAGCTGGGGTACAGTTTGTGGAGCTTACCGGGACATTGTTATAGAGGTCTACCAAGTCAGGCAATTTCTCTGGCCATAGGTTTCTCTCTGTCTCTGGTAAAGTCTTTAAGAGATCGATTACAATATGGTTCATTTTTTCGCATAAGCCATTTGTTTGCGGATGATAGGCTGTTGTACGGATCTTCTTGCAGCCATACATATTGCAAAATTCTCTGAAGATCTCTGATTCAAATGCTGTGCCTTGGTCTGCGAGTACTTGTTCCGGATATCCATGGGGTCTGCAAAAGTATGTCTGGAACGCCTTAGCTGCTGTCTTTGCAGTGAGATCTTTCACGGGCACTACTACCAGGAAGCGTGAGTAATGGTCCACGATGGTTAAAGCATAGACATAGCCGGACCGGCTTGGTGTCAATTTCACGTGGTCTATTGCTACGAGCTCAAGTGGTTGCTTGGTAACTATAGGCTGGAGTGGTGCTCTTTGGTTTTTTAGATCTTTTCTTCTGAGGTTGCATGGACCACAGTTTCTGCACCATTCTTCAATTGATCTTCTCATTCCAACCCAGTAGAATCTTTCTCTTAAAAGTACTTCTAGCTTTTTCCACCCGAAGTGACCAGCACCATTGTGATAAGCTTCTAGGACCATTTTTACATCTTGTTTAGGCACAATGATCTGCCATACTAGCTCATGCGTCTTTGGATTGGTATATCTTCTGCACAGCTTTCCTTGGTACAGGAACATTTTGCCTCTCTCTTTCCAGAGTTGATGTGTCTCTTTCGGTGCATTTTCATTGGGATACGCACTTTGCTCAGTCAGCAGTTCTTTCACCAACTTCACAGCTGGATTGCTGTCTTGAGTGTCAGCCCATCTGTGGTGTGCTAATGGGTTGAGATTCACCTGTTGATGTTTCTGGTAGGCACTGGATTGATACTGTCCTACCTTGGGACGATGGAAGGCGGGTAGTTCAATTTCTTCAAGTTCTACCGGTTCTTCTTCCACGTCTCTCAAGTGCGGCATCCGGGATAAGGCGTCTGCATTTCCATTCTTTCGGCCTGCTCTATACTTGATCACGAAGTTGTAATTAGACAGCCGGGCTATCCATCGCTGTTCCAGCGCACCTAGCTTGGCTGTATCCAGGTGGGTCAATGGGTTGTTATCAGTATAGACGGTGAATTCTGCAGCTGCCAAGTAGTGTTTGAAACGCTCAGTCACAGCCCAGACTACTGCCAGTAGTTCTAACTTGAAGGAGCTGTAATTTTCAGGATTTCTTTCAGTAGGCCGGAGCTTTCTACTTGCAAAGGCGATGACTTTCTCCTTGCCTCCTTGCTTCTGAGATAGTACTGCTCCCAGTCCCACATTACTGGCATCTGTGTAAAGGATGAAAGGTTGATGGTAATCGGGGTATGCCAGAACTTCTTCTCCGGTCAATGCCTTCTTCAACTTTTCAAAGGAATCTTCCCTCTCATCACTCCACTGGAAAGGAGGATTGCGGTTTGAAGGCTTCTTCGACTGCCCTACCAGGATGTCTTGTAGAGGTGCTGCTAGCTTGGTGAACCCTTGGATGAATCTACGATAGTAGCCCACCAGTCCCAGGAATTGCCTCACCTGTTTCACGCTGGTAGGTCTTGGCCAATCCCTTATTGCGGTTACTTTCTCGGGATCCGGTGCTACTCCTTCTGAACTCACAACGTGTCCCAGGTATTGTACCTTTGGCTTTAGAAGGTGACATTTTGATGGCTTGATCTTCATACCATACCGGGATAAGGCTTCGAACACTTCTGCCAGATCTTGTAGATGTTGTTCGTAAGTCTTTGAGTAGACTATTACATCATCTAGGTACAGAAGGACGGCTTCAAAGTTCTTGTGTCCGAGACAGCATTCCATCAATCGCTGAAAGGTACCGGGTGCGTTGCAGAGTCCGAACGGCATACAATTAAATTCACAGAGACCCATTGGTGTGGTAAATGCTGTCTTCTCTTTATCTTCCTCAGCCACAGGGACTTGCCAATACCCACTTGTTAAGTCTAAGGTGGAAAAATAGTTAGCAGATCTTAAAGCAGCTAATGACTCTTCAATTCTAGGTAAGGGGTAGGCGTCTTTATGGGTAATGTGATTAATCTGCCGGTAGTCTACGCACATTCTCATGGTTCCGTCTTTCTTTTTAACTATTACCAGAGGGGCTGCCCAGGGGCTACAACTGTCTCTAATTACCCCAGCCTGTTTCATCTCTCTCAGCATGTCTTTAGCACATTGATAATGAGCGGGCGGTATGGGTCTATATCTCTCTTTTATTGGTGGGTGGTTACCGGTAGGAATTGTATGTTCTACCCCTTTAATCTGTCCGAAGTCTAATGGGTGTTTACTGAAGACCCGTTCATATTCTTCTACTAGTCGGTACACCCCTTGTTTTTGGTGGGTAGGTGTTGAATCTGTACCTATATGCAGCTGCTGACACCAATCTTCTAATTCTCCACTTGAACCATTGTCGTCCGCCTGACATGACGGATTCAAAGGCCCAATGGCTATGATGGCATTGTTGTCAACAGTGTATAGCTTGGCCATTGTAGCGTACCTTGGTAAAGTGACCTCTTCCTCTCCACAATTCAAAAGACGTATGGGCACTCTTCCCCTGTGTACCTCGACTATTCCTCTAGCCGTTAATATTGTGGGTCTACTATCAGTGTACACAGGCTCTACCAAGGCTTGGTAATCTCGTCCTTTAATACCAATGGCTGCTCTACACCATACCAGCATTTCAGTTTTTGGAGGTATTACTATAGGAGTTGGGTCACTTACCCTCACACTGCCGATTTCTCCACCTGCAACCTCTACTTGTTGCTTCAGCACCAATGCTTTTATCTCTCTCCGGAGAATTCTCTGCTGGCAGGATTGGGCAGTTTCCGCAAATTGCTGTAAAATAGTAATAACCTCGGAAAAACAATTTTCTAAAACATTCATACCTACCAATACAAAAGGTTCCCGTCGGTTAACATCAACAATTATGATACCCTGATTTTTTAATTCTGCTCTACCAATCTTAATGGTCATCTCTCTAAATCCTACTTGCGGTACCAATTTTCCATTACTAGCATATATACTTAGCTCAACATTAGATGGTCTTTTATCAATGTCTGCATCTGCCCAGTACCTCTTATAAAGGATATGTGGTATAGATGAAATCTGGGAACCAGTGTCCAACAAGGCATTGAGGGGAATACCGTCCAGCACGATGGGGATAATGGGACGTCCTCCGACGTACTTGTCGTGCCAGGATGTTGGGCCTTGAAAGTTCACTCCTGCGAAGCGGCCCGCATTCCCAGGGGATCCTTGTTTAAATCACAATTGCGGGCGATGTGGCCTGGCTTCCGGCAACGGCGGCAAATAGGCTGTCCATCCGGCTGGTAACGGTCGTTGGGTCGTCCTCTCCACGCTGGGTTTCTCTGGGGTCTCATCCAGGGAATATCCTCTCTGCGGTTCGCCAACTCCATCTTGGATGTAGTCTGTGATTCTCTCATTTCCTGCATGGTTTTAGCCATTGAGGTGACAATGTCTGTTAGAGAATCAAGCTTTTGCTGGAAAGCATCATTAGCACTGGCCTCCAGGGGCTTAACTGATGTCACTGGCACTCTCTGTTGTTGAGGGGTTTCTGTAATGGATTGCTCAGGATCCTGATCCCAAAGTGCCTCTGCCTGCTGGAGACGAATAGCGCTCTCCTTTAACTGGGCAAATGTCACCTCAGGGTCCTTGAAAGTCAGCATACTCGCATGCCCTCGATGAGAAGGGGTTAATAGTCCCTCAATGAATTGATCTTTTAGCAATTTATCAGCGCCAGTGTTAAACATTGGTTCAGCCAGTGTAAGCGCTTTAAGGGCCTCCTGTAAATTCAGGGCAAAGTCTCTCACACTCTCATTTGCCTTTTGTTTGCAATTGAAGAATTTGGTCTTTGCTTTGCTACCAGCAGTAGTTTCAAATACTGCCTTTAATCCAGCTAGAATATGCTCAGCAGTGTCTTTTAGATCAGCGGACCATGCTGTGACTTCTCGCTTGGCATTACCACTTAACTGTGCCATCAGCAAACCGACACGCTGAGCTTCTGCCATTGGAAACATGTTTAAATAGGCCAGCAGTTTTTCTTTAAAATCATCAAAAGTATTAGGCTTACCTTCATACACTGGAAGCCATGGAGCACCTGGGGTGTATGGCATCAACATCGGCATAATGGGCGCTGCACCTTGCGCCGCTGTGCGGCCGAGCGCTCTGTTCTGTGATTCAGCTGCATTTGTGTCGCCGGGTGTTTCGGCGTCTCCGTGCTGCGACATGTTGCGCCCCCTTAGTTAATCCGGACCCTTCCGGTCCTCTGCCTCCGTCGGGATGGCGTATAATCGTTCCGCTGTGCAGCAGGATTGGTTTTCCCCTTTTGCAGACGTCAGAGCTCTCAGCTTGGTACCGCCCACAAAGACACGCCCCCTTCTGCTTCTGCTCGCCGTGAGCTCAGTAATGGCGGAATCTGAAATTTTTCAGTCAGATCAGAGCTCAGGGCTATGACACAGTTCAAATAGAAGTCTCGTGCTGTGGCAGTTATGAGGTAATTAGTGATGATGCAATTTTACCTCAGAGGCTGGCGGCCATTTTGTTTCAATGTTAGTCAATGGGGAAAAGTCTATTTCAATGGTTTCCAATGGGAAAATCACTTTTTGATAAAAAAGTGAATTTTTCTCGGATTTTCTCACAATTTTCGGCATTAATCACGGCACACAGTACCTGATTTAACCAGGCACGGTGAATCCTGTTCGTGACGCCACAGGGAGATGTGCCGCCCAGCTTAGGGGACCGGGATACCCGGCGCAGGGTCCCTTTCCTTGGGGGAGTCACTGGTGGCTGGACCCAGGCCGTGGCCCCAGGCTGGCACACTCCTAAAAGGGGGTATTTACAGGGGATTTAGAAGTTTATATAATTTATAAAGTTTGTAGATGTTATTGTCGTGACGCCACCCGGAATAATGTGGCTATATATGGCCACCGCTGCCTTGTACTGGCCAGGGGATGATGGTGAGAGGCAGCTGAGATGGTATAGCCCTTTTTTCCGGGTAGGGCTGTAGGGTCCCCTGGACAGGTGATGTTAAAGTTAATGATGGATGAAGATGGAAGTATGGTGAGGAGATGTTAAGGACACAGACACTTACTTGATTCACAGCAAATTCTCTCAGCGGTAATGGTCCCAATCCTGGATAGATGGTAGCTGTTAAATCAGAGGCTGAGGCACAGATGAGGTTTAACTGGTTTACTTTCAACCAAACTATAATACAACAAGTCCCGTCTCCGGAGTCTGCAATAGGGGTTCAGTTGCTCAGGCCCCACCGGGTCCTTTACCTCCTGCTTGCGCTGTCTATGTGGCCCTGCTGCCGTGTGTGAACTCGCTGCTGGCCCAAATCTGTCCTCTCTGGGTCCCACTCAACAGGCAACTTGAGTCCTTTGTCTCTCTCTGCTTACCCCCTCCGGGAGTACTGCTGAACTCTTAGTATGTTGCTGTGTCTGGCCCTGTGAAGCTTGTTGTTACCTCACGTTTTTCCGGTTGCTGTATTGTATATAACTAATGCAGCCACGGATCCGGTATCCGTATCTGCGCTTTTTATCTAGGGTAGATAATGATGCTACCCGATTCTGAAAGTGTTCCTCTTATCAGTTTTCTCCTCCTCAGACCGATGGCTTGGCCCTGGAAATTGTCAGCCAGTCCTCAGGAACTCAATGCAGCTCCTGTCACTCTGAGCTCCTGGCTCCAACTGTCTGAAAATTTACCTCAAACCAGTGTTTTATCTCTAGGGAAGTCTCTGGTGTCTCTGGAGCTCCCCCTACTGGCCAAAGGTGGTAGTGCAGTGGCTTGGCTTTCTAAGTGAGTGCAACTATTATGATCTTATACTGTGGCTAATACCCGCAGGGGCGCCACATTGTGTTATTGTTAAGATACTGTATAAAGGAGCCGAAGCATTGTCAGATGTCAGAATTGCAGTATTAGGTCCCTGTGCCTCTGAACAAGATGCACATGCAATTTGTCTGCTCCATGGGGTCACTTTCCTCTCGGCATCAAAAATAGACACATATTTTGGGGAACAACAGTAGGTAAATGATCCATTTATTTCAATTAATATTTTACTGCACAATATTGTACACTGCCACATATTCAGGCTCTACAAAATGTATGTCACTGCCGGGTAAACAACAAAAAGGATGTCCATAATTAGTTTATTACAAAGAGTGTGCCATGTGTATATTCACACTGTATTTTTTCTGTCATTTTTTCAGTGTCTGCTCTGAAAAACATTGAAAACAGCTCTCACAAAACATAAGAATATTCCTGTTCATTGATATGAGAAATCTACTGGCTGGTTATAAGCTTGTGTCTTTGAGCATTGTTTGGCTGTGTGCACTCAAAGTTTTTTAAACATAGTGAACCCAATGAGTTTTTCAAGCAAAAGACATTTCAGGAAACTGGACTTTTTTGCCTAAGGTGTCTTTGTTGCCATTTTTCATGGTCATTACTTGAATATATTTTAAATGATTTTAGAGACTTTGCAAAGTCTTTTTTTACTGTCATTTTATAGTAATTCATAGTCATTTGTCAAAGTATCTCATACCATCTTTATTGAAAAAATGACAAAGGATGGAATGTACAGGGCAACTTTAGATGCATACATATCTGACTTAGTGATCAGACATAAAGAGTGGTCATACATGGCTGCACATTTAGTTGGATGAATGTCTCAAGTGGGGGTACTACAGGGTTCTGTCCTAGGATCTGTATTGTTCAACATATTCATCAAGTAATTAGATGGAGGAATAGAGGGTAAACTGATTACATTTGCTGATGATTTAAAGCTAGGAGGGATAGCTAATACTAGGGAAGAGAGAGAAAATTCAAAAAAATCTAAACAAACTGGGATAGTGGGTAGCAACAAATGGAGTGGTTTAGAACAGCAAAAAAATCAAAGTCCTACATATGGGCAAGAAAAATAAAAAAAAGCATATATAGAATGGGAGGAATGGGGCTAAGCAACAGCGATGTGAAAAAGATGTGGGTATACTAGTAGACACATACTGAACATGAGTCAACAGTGTGATGCAGCAGCAAAAAAAGGCAAACACAATTCTGGGATGTATTAACAAAAGCATACAGTCTAGATCAGAGGTCCCCAAATCCAGGCCTCAAGGGCCGCCAACAGTGCAGGTTTTCAGGATCTCCTTAGTATTGCACAAGGCTTGGAATCATTACCTGTGCATTTGATCACATTAGCACCTGTGTAATACTAAGGAATTCCTGAAAACCTGCACTGTTGGCGGCCCTTGAGGCCTGGAGTTGGGGACCTCAGGTCTAGATTATGTGAATTAATTATCATCCACTACTCCTCTTTGGTCATTTATCTTGTGAAATACTGTGTCCTGTTCTGGGCATCCCATTTTAAAAAAGACAAGTCTTTTGGAGCAAGTTCAGAGAGAAGCGACCAGAATGGTGACCGGGCTGCAAATTATGTCCTATAAGGAACGGTTGCAGAACTTGGTAATGTTTAGCTTGCAAAAATGAAGACTGAGGGGAGACTTAATAGCTGTCTACAAATATCTCAAGTGCTATCACATTGTGGAGGGATCATCTGTATTCTCATTTGCACAAGGAAAGACTAGAAGAAATGGGATGAAACTGAATGGGAAAAGACACTGATTAGATATTACAAAAAACTTTTTGACAGTGAGTCTGATTAACGAGTGGAACAAGAGAAGTGGTGAGTTCTCCTTCAATGGAAACCTTCAAACATACACTGGACAGACATCTGTCTGGGATTATTTAAAGAATCCTACTTTGAGCAGGGCGTTGGACTAGATAAACTATGAGGTCCCTTCCATCTCTAGCTTTTTATGATTTTATTATTTTGAATACTGAATAATGAAGAAACATCTAGCCTTGTCCAAACTAAACATTATCCAATGAAAGGGCTGCATAAAACACTTAAAACAATATCTCTGCAAAATTGTTTGAAAGACTCTTTAAAATGATTCAGGAAACACTTTAACTTCTTTACGACCCATGACATACTGTGTACATCATGGGCCGCCTCACCTTCTTTTGATGCAAGCTCACACACTGAGCTTTCATCATTTCAGAATATATCGGCTGATCTGATCAGGTAACTGATGCCAATGGATAAGCAATCTGTTCTAAGGAGCCGCAGCGGAGGTCATGCCATTCCCGCAGATCAAGGGGTGCTGACAGGCTGCCATGATAGCGTGGGGTCAGCTACTGATCCCAGATGCTGTCATGACTCATTTGCTGTCAGCGATGCCTGAGGAACCTCACTCACAGAAAGTGATCATTCCTGCTGTTCAGAGGGATGCAGAAGCATTGCCCTGGAAAACCAAAGCAATCAGACGCTGCAGTGCTGAGGCGCCCTAGGGAACCAAGTAAAATTAAGAAAAAGTATAAAAAAGAAGTTTTTAAAAATAAAAATACAGTTCAAATCACCCCCATTTTGCCCCATTGGAAGTAAAACTATTTTTTTAAAAAGCACATATTTGGTATCTCTGCATTCAAAAATGCCTGATCTATATAAATATAAAAACAATAAATCAGACTGGTAAACTGCTTAACAGAAAAATATTTCAAAATGCCAAAATAGTTTTTTTGGTTTCTGTAACATTCAATAAAATGCAATAATAGGCAATCAAAACAACGCATCTACACAACAATGCTATCAGGTCACGTAACAAAAAATTAGCCATCACAGAGTCCCAAACTACAACACTACGGGTCACGAAAAATTATGTAAAAGTGCATTTCTTTTTTTTTTTTTTTTTTAAACTAATGATTTTTTAGTGAACATGGTGAATTAAAAAAATAACAAAACCATTGTGTTTTTTCACTTTTTTTGCAATTTCAATGCACTTGGAAATTTTTTCCTTTTTTTTCAGTACATTATATGGTTAAAATGTCATTCAAAAGTACAAATCATTTCACAAAAAACAATCCTAGGAAAGCAGCGGCAGCCGCCGGGAGATTTCCAGTCTCGGTGGCTGGGAGAACAGCAGTCTTGGCAGCCTGAAGATTAACGGCGGCCGCCGGGAGGTCAGGGGTCTCTCTCTCCCATCTTTAGTTCTCCCGCCCACCGCTAATCTCCTGTTGACCGCCACTGATCTCTCGACTGCCGGGAGATCAGAGGCAGGCGGGAGAACTAAAGATGGGAGAGAGACTCTATGGAGATTTCTATGTGATCTGCAGTATTCACCTGCTCTGTCATGTAGATGACTCTGCGGATCCATTGACCTCCATTCATTTTTTGTGCGCTTCAGAATGTTTGCATATGAAACGAGCACCCTCAGATGCACAAAAACATGCAACATGTTGCTTTCGGAGGGCGCTTACAAAAAACACATCCAAACGCAAGCACATACAAACGCTGCCAAACACAGACACAATGCGTTCCTGTGTTAAGCATAGGAATGCAGTGCGCATGCATTTGGCTGCATTCAGAGACTCTGGGTCTTGAACGCAAATGTGAAGCTGGCCTAAATGATTAAAAGCATATATATCACAGTTATCCTAAAGCACACTAAATAAATGTTCCCTAAAAATTTGATTATTATTTTTAACTAAAATTAATTTTTTTTGCTTCTCCACAGAGATTATAATCAATTCCTAAAACAATTATATAGAAAACACGATTATACTTTGATTCAATAAGGCAGCTTTAACTCTAACAAGTAGAGTAACAATGCCTATGCTTAGATTCATCAAGAAACATCCTAGCAATATAAGACAGGATAATTGACTATAAGATCAACACCATTTGACTTATCTGTGCTCTCTGTATTCACTAATACAGGCCACACAGAATGAACTCTTCACAAATGCGTAATGCTTGGCTGAGTAGTACTGTAAAGCTATTAGCCTTATGCCATTTATTAGACTTTATTCTGAGCTACAAAAAGTCAAATGCTATACTAACCTAATTTATGCCTTTCAGCCAGAATGAAAATTGGGCTTTATGCTCAGTACATTTTGCTTCATTTAATTGATACTTCATTTAATTGGAAAACACCACATGAAACGGCATAAAAATTGGAAGGCGAAGAGAGTGTTTTCTGTTGTGCTTAGAAATTGGCATTTCCTCCAGTTTACACTTTGATCAGAAAACAAAAACTAATTTTACTAATTCTACTTATGCTTCCAACTAAGAATGGCATGGATTTGAGAAAATAAGAGGCTTGTGTTACTTGTTGATCATTTCAATGCTATAAATCTATTTTAGAAATGCATTTTATTGGGATTATGTGATATACCAACACCAAGTAGCAAGTATTTGTGAAGTATAAAGGAAATGATACATGGTTTTCTAAATAATTGATTTAAAAAAATCTAAATCTGAAAATTGTGACATGCATTTTTATTGTGCCCCCTGAGCCAATACTTTGTAGAACTACCTTTTGCTGAAAAGCTCTCCACCAATTTTGCACCTCTAGAGGCTGAAATGTTTGCCAATCCTGCTTTACAAAATAGCTCTAGCTCAGTGAGGTTGGATGGAGGCGTCTGTGAACAGCAATTTTCAAGTCTTGGCACAGATTTTCAAAGGAATTAGGTGTGGACTGTGACTGGCCATTCAAACACATGAACATGCTTTGATCTAAACCATTTCATTATACCTATGATAGAACCTTTATGGCCACTTTACACACACCAACTTATCTGTCCAACTTCTGACCAACTTACTGGTTGCAGTGAAATCATGGACACATTGTTCCATTTGTACACAGCCACAAAATGGAGCAATGTGTCCATGATTTCACTGCAACCAGTAAGTTGGTCATAGTTGGACAGATAAGTTGGTGTGTGTAAAGTGGCCCTTAGTTTCTGCCACCCATAGGCCTTGTTCACACATACCATCATTTTTGGCCTACTCTGCGCCTTTTAGCTATTCTAAAAAAACGCACATGCGTTAACGCATGGTGCACTTAAGTGTAGCTGCGTATTTTAACTACATTTGGGTTTTTTCACCATTCCAAAAAACACTGCATGCAGCGTTTTTTGGGTGCTGTAAAAAAGCGCATGGGTTGTTTAAAATACGCATGCCTTTTTTTTAACATGGGCCCTATGGGAAACGCATACGTTAACGCATGGCACATATAGGCACCTGAGTTAACGCATGCGTTAACGCATATGCGCTTTTAATCAAAAAATGACTACCGTATATACTCGTGTATAAGCCGACCCGTGTATAAGCCGACCCCCTACTTTTGCCCCCAAAACCTGGGAAAACCTATTGACACGTGTATAAGCCATGGGTGGACCCCAGCACAGGTATACAGCCCCCAGCAGTGTGGTATACAGCAGCCTCCCCAGTGGTAGTATACAGCAGCAGCCCCAGTGGTATATACAGCAACAGCCCCTGTGGTAGTATACAGCAGCCCCAGTGGTAGTATACAGCAGCCCCAGAGGTAGTATACAGCAGCCCCAGTGGTAGTATACAGCAGCCCCCAGGGGGGATACAGCGGCCCCCAGGGTGGATACAGCAGCCCCCAGGGGTGATTACAGCGGCCCCCAGGGGGGATTACAGCAGCCCCCAGGGGGTATACAGCTGCCCCCAAATGCTGGCACTCGCCCCCCTTGTAAGGGCCCCCCCCGCTGCTTATCTTACCATCCCGGTCTTCTGCACAGCGCCGCTCCTCGGTGCTCCGTTCTCCATGCTCCGTCCTCGCTGCACCCGGGATCCCCGGCCGTCGCACGATGACGTCATATGCCTGCGACAGCCGGGGATCCCGGATGTAGCCGGACGGGAGCATGAAGAAAGGAGCACCGAGGAGCGGCGCTGTGCAGAAGACCGGGATGGTAAGATAAGCAGCGGGGGGGCCCTTACAAGGGGGGCGAGTGCCAGCATTTGGGGGCATATATGCACTGTTTCCCCCTGCCGCTGATTGACAGGTGGAAGCAGTGCATATATAATGAGCGGCCCCACGTGACGGGGCCGCTCATACAGCAGCCTCCCCCCGCCTCCTCCAGCCTCCACAGCCCCCACCACCGTATTGACCCGTGTATAAGCCTAGGGGGAGACTTTTCAGCCCAAATTTTGGGCTGAAAAACTCGGCTTATACACGTGTATATACGGTAAGTCCAAAAACTTCGCAAAAACGTTCAGAACCACAGGGGACACTATTTGGCATACTTAGAAAAACTGATCAGTTTTTCTAAGGGCTAAAAAACGCATTGGTATCTGTGAACAAGGCCATAGTGTTTTTTTCTTATCTGATCAGAGCACCTTCTTCTTTATGTTACATTTCTTTACAATATGTTTCTTTGCAAACTGCAAATGTAACATCTCATTGCTTGCTTTAAAAATGGCTTCTTTTTTACCACCCTTTGTAAAAGGGGTTGTCCCATGAATAAATATTTCACGTATTTGACTATAGTTTGTTTATGAATCAGTGTTAAATGAGAACATACAGTTGAATCCAAAATTATACATACACTATATAAAAAGACATATATACATATTTACTATCACTACTATCATGTCACTATCTGACATGAAATCAGAATAAACCTTTCCTGTTTAAGGTCAATTAGGATTACCATAATTATTTTTATTTTCCAAATGCCCGTATAATGAGAGAAAGAGTGTTTTAAGGTATTTTTATTACTGCAATGTAAAAAATTTACATACATTTCATTAATATTTGGTACCACTGCCCTTAAACTGTATGACTTGAGTCCAACAATTTGGATATCCTTCCACAAGCTTCTCACAATGGTTAGTAAGATTTTGGGCCTATTCTTGCTGACAAAACTGGTGCAACTGAGTCATGTTTGTAGGTCGCCTTGCTCGCACCTGACTTTTCAGTTTTTGCCCATAAATTTTCAATAGGATTAAGATAAAGGCTTTGTGATGGCCTCTCCAAAGCATTAACCTTTTTATAGTTAGGCTAGGGTCACATTGCAAACATGAATTGCATTCACCGCATCCGGATCCGGATGCGGTGAACGCAATGCCGGTCGCACACAGTTTTTTTCAAAACTGTGTGTTGAATACCGCACTGCGGTCACCGGATGGCTCAGGATGTGTAATCCTGAGCCATCCGGTAACTGCATAGCTTGCGGGTCCCGATCTGGCAAGTTAATAAAGAGTTAAAATAGCTGACCTAAATGACTTTTTGAGGTCTGTAGGGGGCTTAGACCCCCCTACAGACCGGCCGGCGACTTCTATAGTGTTCTTCTACAATTTCTCAATGGTCACAGGCTCTTCGGAGCCCGTGCATGTAAACCAAAGGGGCCCCCCCCCCCCGTATCACTATACTGGGGTGCATAGACCCCTGTATTACAAATAAGCTGTATTGATGTGTAGTCACGGTTAAATATGTACATTTGCATTGTAAGTATATACTTACAATCTTTCGTAGGCAGAGTGAAGGAAATCCATGGGCGGGGCTGTGTGCAGCAGCCTCCGCCCGCTCCTTCTTGATGCCCGCCCCCTCTGGCCGTAATCCAGTGTTTTGAGGGCGGGCACGTCGTTAAAGGGGCGTGGCTAACCGCGGCACATAGTTAGCCACGCCCCTTTAACGACGTGCCCGCCCTCAAAACACTGGATTACGGCCAGAGGGGGCGGGCATCAAGAAGGAGCGGGCGGAGGCTGCTGCACACAGCCCCGCCCATGGATTTCCTTCACTCTGCCTACGAAAGATTGTAAGTATATACTTACAATGCAAATGTACATATTTAACCGTGACTACACATCAATACAGCTTATTTGTAATACAGGGGTCTATGCACCCCAGTATAGTGATACGGGGGGGCCCCTTTGGTTTACATGCACGGGCTCCGAAGAGCCTGTGACCATTGAGAAATTGTAGAAGAACACTATAGAAGTCGCCGGCCGGTCTGTAGGGGGGTCTAAGCCCCCCTACAGACCTCAAAAAGTCATTTAGGTCAGCTATTTTAACTCTTTATTAACTTGCCAGATCGGGACCCGCAAGCTATGCAGTTACCGGATGGCTCAGGATTACACATCCTGAGCCATCCGGTGACCGCAGTGCGGTCCCGGTAAACGCTGGGAAAACTGCTGCCTGCATGATTTTAAACGCAGGCAGCAGTGCCGGATCCGGCCACCGGATGGCTTGTGAAGCCATCCGGTGTTTTGCATAGGCTTCTATCAGGAGCCTTTCCTGGTCCGGTTTTGAGCTTTTTTAAAGCTCAAAACCGGATCAGGATTTTAAACAAAAAACGCCGATGTGACCCTGGCCTTAAGCCACTTTGTAAGCAGTTTGGTAGTATGCTTTGTGTCGTTGTCCATATGGAAATATAAACAACTCATTCCCAAGCGTTATGGAATATAAGAAGGTTCTTTTCAATTTGTGCAAAAGCAAAATGTTTCAGTCTGGCTCTAGACCTTTGTCAATAATGCAGAAACTGAAGTGAATGTGTGGCACCCCTGCTGGGGATTGCCACAGGACCCATCTGGTGCAAAGAGGGATTTACACTTTGGTACACACAGCACACAACACCTTACACCCCATACCTGGAGGGGGAGCTCTACTTGCTGCTTTAAGCAAGTTCCCTCATAAGGATCCAGGCCTGAGGGGAGGAGTCAGTTAATCTGACTTGAGCAGTGAAGAGAGTAGTTAAGTCCAGTGGAGGAGCCTAGAGAAGGTGCTGGAAAGACACGGTTGCTGGGCAAAACAAGGCCCAGAACCAATGGAGACTGACCCGCTGTGGAGCACCCCACAGAGAGGGACGGAGACCAGTGGAAGGAGCAGTAGGTCAAGGGACCAGATCTAGGATTCCTTTAGCTCATGCGGACACCGGAGTCCGAACCTGCAGAACATACACTGAAGCAGGAAAAGCCCGGAGAAACCAGGAGGATCTATTCCCCTGAGGTACTAAGTTAAAAGAGACACTCAAACCTGACCAAGCACAGGACCAGGGCCCCAAGAGGTGTGTAGGGACCCCACCGAAGGACCTCATTGTCAGTTAAAGAGAAAATCCCTGAGAGGGAAGAAAGCGGCGAGTTCAGTTATAGGCAGGACTTACCCCAAACCACCGTACACAGTAGCAGAGGAGGCCTCTCAACTCTCAAGGTGAAAAATCCCAAATTGCACCAAGGACCTGGTAACCCTCTTGAACTGTACCTGTTACCTGACATCAGTAAAAGGTACCGAAACAAAGACTATTGTGTGTGTAAGTCTGCTTCCCCGCCGCTGCCCACAGCATCCCCCGCAAGCCACTACTACAACTCCCCTCATCCACCCTCGCTGCCCTGAGGTAAAGCTCCACCTATGGGGAGCTGTAGTACACTGAGCTGCACCACCATCATCTCAGCGCCCGGCCGCAGTGCTGGTAACCGCCGTTACCAGGAACTTCAGGTGGCTTCACAACACTACTACCCTCATCCTCATCACTATTCCCCCTAATCCCCGCCACCGTCCAGGAACCGACCAGCCATGATCCTTCATCGAAGCAGTCTTCCTGTCCTGGGGTCTGAGTACCCCCTACCCTGTCGACCGCCTCAAATGCTTATGGCAAAATATGAGCAGCTCATGACCTTACCTGAGGCTGTAAAGGGACATGTTGTAGACGTGACATCCACCGCTGTATATTGCAGTCTTTTTTTCTGAATTGTCCATATGGAAGACCCATTTAAGCCTAAGCATTAACTTCCTAGCTGATGTCTTGAGATGTTGCTTCAGTATTGCCACATAATCTTCTTTCCTCATAATAAAATCTATTTTTGTGAAGTGCACTAGTCTCTCCTGCAGCAAAACAATGCCACAACATAATGCTGCCACCCCCATGTTTCACAGTTGGCGTGGTGTGTGACAGGGTGTGCGACAGAGCAGGAAGGGACACCAGGCCGATGATCAATCCAACAAGATTTATTGAACATGGAAAATGGAACCACACAAATGAAGACAATTCTGCCGAGTCTGTAAGAAGTCCACAACAAAGGAACAGTTCCGGGGGCGTCACCTGGCAATCCTGACGCCAGTTTAACGGAAGAAATAGTCCAGATAGAGTCCACTGGATCAAACCAAGGAAGGACACTGTACAATCCCACGGACACCAAGATCTCGCCTCAGCTAAGATCTCAGTCTCTTCCACCTCCGCCTTTCAACTAACTGATCCTAAACATGAGTCTATTGTCTGGACTCCTGGGATCAGCTGATATATAGGGGGGTTCACACCTACTATTGAATGGTTTGCTCCAGTCAGAAGATTCTAGTAGCTTCTGGCTCCATTCTGTCTTGCAATTTATATATTGGCTGGGTCCCCTGCGGAGTAGAGCAAATAGACAATCTGCCACCATAAGTGGGGATAGACACAGGTTACATTACAATACATGAAATTGCATAGGATGCATGAATACAGGACAGAGAAAAGTATACACCATTACAACCCCTTACCCCTCAATTTGTGTACGGACTAGGGACCTCTACAGGTCACTTGTCAAGTACACAGAGTCATAGTGGGACTTACACTCGGCTACATGCAGCCACAAATTGGCATTGTAGCTCTCCCACATCATTGCCCAGGATGACATCTGCCGGAAGACAGCTCATTACCCCAACCACACATCGTCTGACCCCAAAGCCAAAGTTCAGATCCACAGTGGATTTGGGAATAGTCCTGCATTTACCCCCAGCCAGTTCAATTACAATCCCAGATCCTTTGTGGATTGTTTCAGGCCAAACCACTCAGGGATCAGCCAGTGTGAGGAAAGCCCCTGAGTCACAAAATCCAACAAGTCTCTGTCCATCCACCACGACCTCCTGCAAGTGCTTACCCCGATGAGCAGAAGTCTTTGTTGCTGCGGGCCGCACCCCATAAACTCCTTGTGGTGCAACATGGGTGGCCAAGTCACTAGGCCAGTCCTCACGTAGTGGTGACAGCTCTTCCTCCATGGTACTTGGCTGTACATAGTTAATAATACGGTGTGGTGCAAGATGATTCCTCATGTAAACAGCTGGGCAGGAGGCTTGCAGATGCCCAGGTTGCCCACATCTATAACATCTGCGAGGTGTCCCACCACTTCTTAGGCGCCCTTTTGAACGGAGGGTAAGAGAACCCAGAGGCCAGCTCCCACCTGAAGGTGCTGTAGGGGTTTGAGGACGACTCCTCCATTGGATGGATTGGCATGTGGCCTGCAGATGCCCGGGATGCCCACAACCATAACACCTGTGTTCTGCTAGTTTCTCTCCTTGTTGTATTCCAGAAGACACAGTGGGAACATTTGGAGGCACATTAACACGGGTATCAGCAATAGGTGGTGGCTTAGAGGATCGATGAACAATGGGAATAGTAGTGCAAGGGGCCACCGGTGTTGTGTAGCTGGTAGGCCTCTCTCCAAATACCTTCACTGAGGCTTGATGGTGAGAGCCTCATCAGATAGAGCAGCAGCTTGCTCCACTATGGCTGGTCTCCTCTCATGCACCCATTCCCGGATCTCAGAAGGGCACTTGGTGTAAAACTGTTCCTTCAGGATGACCTGGAGGAAGGTCTCCCAGGTTGAGGCTCCCTCTCCCTCCAGCCAGCGATGACATACTTGTTTGAGCCTGTGGGCATACATCTTGAAACATACTCCTCCATCACAGGCTAAAGTATGGAACTGAGTTCTGTAAGTATCTGGGGTCACAGCATAATGTTCCAGGATAGTCTCTTTAATGTCTGCATACTCACAGTTCCACCAAGGGTCCATAGCTCTATAGGCTTCAGCAGCTCTACCTTCTAAGAGCCCCACCAGATGTCGGACTCACTCCCTTTCTGGGACGTCCATTAATTGATATTGAGGCTCAAAGTCTTGCAAGAAGCCCTCAATGTTGCCTGCAGCCTCATTAAATGTCTTAAAGACCTTGCGGGACACTGTGGGGAATTCCCTCATGGTGGGTACTGTGGTTACAGTCTGTCTGGAGCTTCTAGCTGCTTCCACAGTGAGCTGCCTCTCCAACAATACCCTCTCTTTAGCTCTGCAAATGGCCTCCCTCTTATCTTCTATGGTGGCCTCATCTCCCAGCAGTGTCATCTCCTCCTCGTACCACACAACCCACTGCTTTTTTGGGTATTTACCTCCAGCTCCGATCTTTCCTCCCTTTGCTGTGGGAATTCTTCCTCAGCATTATCTTGCAGGCAAACTCCTTTCAAAGCCTCAATTAGTTGATCCTTGGAAAGTCCTTTGAAGCGGATTCCTAATGCACGGGCCTTTGTTTGTAGGCTCCCCACAGTCCAATTCTTGTACTCTGAGGTTCTGGTTCCAGATGTTGATGGGCCGTTGTCCTCCATTTCTTCTGTTCTGATCCCACCGCTGCAAACCAGTTTGTGACGGGGTGTGCGACAGAGCAGGAAGGGACACTAGGCCAATGATCAATCCAACAAGATTTATTGAACAGGGAAAATGGAACCGCACAAATGACAATTCTGCTGAGTCTGTAAGTACAAATAAATATATCTCAAACAGTAAACACCACTTCATTTTCCGCATGTCGGAAACTAGATATCAGTGGGATATGTCAGGATTATCATAAATACCCATCGCAATGTAACTATAAAACAGAAGAAGGAAGGCGACCAAAAGGGTATATTGAAATGTGTTATAACTTTATTAAGGACATACAAAATCAGGTACACATAGGGGGAACAATTATATATCCAGCCACATATGCAGTCTAAGTATCAGGAATATAGACATATAGTAGTACAAAGACCAAAGTGCAGGTGCATAGAATATCTACATAAATAAACATATCATATAGAACATATATTTGATCATCCAATGAAATACACCATAAAGTGCAAAACTTCCCAAACTTCCTCCATCTGGGAAGTTTTGCACTTTATGGTGTATTTCATTGGATGATCAAATATATGTTCTATATGATATGTTTATTTATGTAGATATTCTATGCACCTGCACTTTGGTCTTTGTACTACTATATGTCTATATTCCTGATACTTAAGACCGCATATGTGGCTGGATATATAATTGTTCCCCCTATGTGTACCTGATTTTGTATGTCCTTAATAAAGTTATAACACATTTCAATATACCCTTTTGGTCACCTTCCTTCTTCTGTTTTATTTTTTTGAGTCTGTAAGTAGTCCACAACCAAGGAGCAGTCCCGAGGGCGTCACCTGGCAATCCTGACGCCAGTTTAACGGAAGAAATAGTCCAGATAGAGTCCACTGGATCAAACCAAGGAAGGACACTGTACAATCCCACGGACACCAAGATCTCGCCTCAGCTAAGATCTCAGTCTCTTCCACCTCCGCCTTTCAACTAACTGATCCTAAACATGAGTCTATTGTCTGGATTCCTGGGATCAGCTGATGTATAGGGGGGTTCACACCTACTATTGAATGGTTTGCTCCAGTCAGAAGATTCTAGTAGCTTCTAGCTCGATTCTGTCTAGCAATTTATATATTGGCTGGGTCCCCTGTGGAGAAGAGCAAATAGGCAATCTGCCACCATAAGTGGGGATGGACACAGGTTACATTACAATACATGAAATTGCATAGGATGCATGAATACAGGACAGAGAAAATTATACACCGTTACACCCGTTCTTAGGCTTCCAAGCTTCTTTCTTTTTCTGTCAAATGTAACAATGATCATTGTGGCCAAACAGTTCAATTTTAGTTTCGTCGCACCACAGGACATGTCTCCAAAAATGTAGGTCTTTGTTCCTGTTTGAATTTCAAAAATTAATCTGGCTATTAAATATTTCTTTTGCAGCAATGGTTTCTTCCTGGCAGAGTGTTCTTTCAGCCCATGTTGATATTCTGTAGTACTCATTTTACTGTGGATAGTGACACAATTTTACTAGCTTCTGCCATCAACTTCACAAGGATTTTTGCTTTTGTTCTTGGGTTCACATGTCAGACCAAAGCATATTAATCTCTGTGACACAGAACCCGTCTCCTTCCTGACGGGTATGATGCCTGGCCATTCCCAACTCGTTTATATTTGCATATAATTGTTTGTACAGGTGAACAAGGCACCTACAGGTATATGGAAATTGCACCCAAGGGTGAACCAGACTTATGCAAGTCCTCAATTCTCCTACTAATATCTTGGCTGATTTCTTTAGAATTTCCCATTGATGCTACACAAATAAGCAGTTTTTTTCTGGTGTACATTAAAATACATCCAGAGGTGTGTCTCTAATTAACTCAGATTTTGCCAATAAACCTATCAGAAGCATCCAAACACATGACTTTATCATATTGGCTGTCCCAAATTGTTTAACACCTTAGTGACGGCCCACTGTATATATACTTCGTCAAAACAGGGTCCTTATTCTGTTAGGACGTGAAAACAAGTCACAACAGAAAGGGCCCTGGTTTGACGCCCCTAGAGCTAAAATCTCCGGGGTTTCAGCTACCGGGGGTAGCTGAGACACTAGAGATTAAGAATTAGCTGGTGTTTTTACCGTCACCTGTAATGTGATGACCGGTAAGCACCATTTACCGATCATCACATTACACAAAGTGAAAGTGCCGGTAAAACTGCTTTTACTTTGATCCGACATGAAAACACATGTCGGATCAAAGTGAAAGCATTAACCCCTGCCTTCCCCAAGACCCCCAGTGCTGGGGATCACCCCCCCTCCCTGGGGATCACCCCCCCACCCCCATAACACCTAAAAATGGCGGCGGCCGGCGGTAAAACCCGCCGCCTCCGCTGCATCTCTATGCGATCTGACAGGCCAGATCGCATAGAGATGCCACCATTCCTGGGGGGCCACTGGTCCCCTCAGTGGCCCCCCAATATCATCCCCCTCACCCCTGATCTCCCCCTCCTCCGCTCCCCCTGCTGTGCACCCCCTTCTCCCTGCTGCGCTCCCCTTCCGGTCTTTAGCGTTCCCCCCCCCTTCCCCATGCCATCCCCTCGACCCCCCTGCTCTCCCCCTGCGATCCGCAGCCCCCCCGTTCTGATGCACTCCCCCAAGCCCCCTTCCCTGCTCTGATACTCACCTGTCCTGCAGCGTCGCCGGCCGTCTTCTCTCTGCCTCTGCGTGCGCCGGAACAGAGGCAGAGTTAACCCCTGAACGACCACACAGGGGTCTTCTGCAGTTAACCCCCTGTGTGGTCACAAGGGGTTAACTGCAGATCATCATCCCTGTGTGGTCACAAGGGGTTACTGGATCTGCAGTTAACCCCTTGTGACCACACAGGGATGATGACCTGCAGTTAACCCCTTGTGTGGTCACAAGGGGCTAACTGCAGGTCATCATCCCTGTGTGGTCACAAGGGGTTACCAGATCTGCAGTTAACCCCTTTTGACCACACAGGGATGATGACCTGCAGTTAACCCCTTGTGACCACACAAGAGGTTAACTGCAGGTCATCATCCCTGTGTGGTCCCAAGGGGTTACCGGATCTGCAGTTAACCCCTTGTGACCACACAGGGATGATGACCTGCAGTTTACCCCTTGTGACCACACAAGGGGTTAACTGCAAGTCATCATCCCTGTGTGGTCACAAGGGGTTAACTGCAGATCCGGTAACCCCTTGTGACCACACAGGTATGATGACCTGCAGTTAACCCCTTGTGACCACACAGGGGGTTAACTTCAGAACATCATCTGAATGAGAATCGTCGCGGGACCTCCCACTGGACTACGTTGGAACTTCCCAATGGACTACGTCGGACCTCCCACTGGACTACGTCGGACCATCCCACTGGACTACGTTGGACGTCACTGTAATAAAGATGGGGTCTAAATATGTGTTTGTGTTTTTTTTCCAATGAAAATATTTTTCTCTGTGTTGTGTTTTCTTTACAATCTACTAGAGATTCCTAATAGTCCGGTCTAATATTGGCCAGACGTTATGAATCTCGGGCTTAGTGCCAGCTGCCAAAAAGCTGGCATTAACCCCTTATTACCCAGTCTGCCACCGCTACACGGCAGCTGGAAGAGCTGGATACAGCGCCAGAAAATGGCGCTTCTATGAATGCGCCATTTTCAGGGGTGGCTGCGGGCTGCAATTCACAGCGGGGGGGCCAGAAAGCTTGAGCCTCCCTACGCTGAGGATTCCAGCCCCCAGCTGCCTAGTTGTACCTGGCTGGCCCAAAAATATGGCAAAGCCCACGCCATTTTTAAAAAAAATTATTTCATGAAATAATTTTAAAAAAAAGGGGCTTCCCTATATTTTTGGTTTCCAGCAAGGTAAAACTAGGCAGAAGGGGTTGGTGGCAGCCCGTAGCTGTCTGCTGTACCTGGCTGGACCAAAAATATGGCGAAGCCCCACGTCATTTTTTTTTAAATTTAATAAAGAAATACTAAAAAAAAATGCAGGGGAGGAGATGACCAGGACACGGTGTGCACATGCTCCAAAGTGAGAAATTGTGTGAAAAAAAGAAAATGTTGAATATCACATTATCAAATTCTGTGAAGTAGCTGTAGGTTACAAATGCTCACTATACCCCTAGATATAATCCATGAGGTGTCTAGTTTCCAAAATGGGGTGACTTGTGCGGGATCTCCAATGTTTAGGCACATAGGGGCTCCCCATATGCGACATGGTGTCCGCTAACTATTGGAGCTAATTTTCCATTCAAATTGTTAGCGGACACCATGTCGCATATGGAGAGCCCCTGTGTGCCTAAACATTGGAGCTCCCCAACAAGTGACCCCATTTTGGAAACTAGACCCCCCAAGGAACATATCTAGATGCATAGTGAGCACTTTCAACTCCCAAGTGCTTCACAAATTAGTCTGTAAAAATGAAAAAAAGAAGATTTTTGTGAAAAAAAAGTACTTTTTCATTTTTACGGATCAGTTTGTGAAGCACCTTGGGGTTCAAAGTGCTCACTATGCATCTACATACGTTCCTTGGGGTGTCTAGTTTTCAAAATGGGGTCACTTGTGGGGGAGCTCCAATATTTAGGCACATAGGGGCTCCCCATACGTGACATGGTGTCCACTAACAATTGGAATTGTAAGTGGATGTCATGTCGTGTATGGCGAGCCCCTGTGTGCCTAAACATTGGAGCTCCCCCACAAGTGACCCCATTTTGGAAACTAGACAACCCTAGGAACATATCTAGATTAGTGATGAGTGAGTACTAAAATGCTCGGGTGCTCGAAGCTCGGGCCGAGCATCCCGAGATACTCGTGTACTCGGCCCGAGTAACGAGCCCAATGTTATCCTATGGGAGACACGAGTATTTTTATGAAATGACTGCCGGCAGCATGAAAAAACCCTAAAAATGTCACAAAAGTCTCAGAAGAGTGCTGAAATTACATGGCAACACCATGGGGAAGACCCCTGGAAGCATTTCTCACTCAAAAGTCACAGCTGTGAACAATGTTGTCCGAGTTTCAAGCCAATTTTACAGAGTCTCCAGAAAACCTTCCAAAATGACACCAAAATGAATATTTAGGGTGGAAATGTTAAGGGCACATACCCAATAGTGAGATACAGCTAGTGTATGTTACTTTTTGTGATTACATGAAAGAATTTACGTGAAAACATTGTGCGGCACTTCGATGTCCCTGAGAAGAGACGAACATGAAGCCCTGTCTTGAAATAATGTGCCCATTTTGAGGAACTGGGTCTATTGTAGTATCTTCCTTTGCCTGGCGAGTCCAAAATTGGGAGGTTCACCAATGCCCCTGGATAGAGACGTGCATGAGGGCCTGTAAACAAGAATTGGGTGTATAGTAGTATAGCCCTTTCGCCAGGGCAGCCCAAAATTGGGAGGCTCCACATTGTCCCTGGATAGAGACGTGCAGGAGGCCCTGTAAAGAAGAACTGGGTGTATTGTAGTATAGCCCTTTGGCCAGGGCAGCCAAAAATTGGGAGGCTCCACATTGTCCCTGGATAGAGACGTGCAGGAGAGCCTGTAAAGAAGAACTGGGTGTATTGTAGTATAGGCCTTTGGCCAGGGCAGCCAAAAATTGGAAGGTTCAACAATGACCCATGCATACAGACATGTAGTAGGGCCTGTAACCCTCAAGTGGGTGTATTTTAGCCTAGGCTTTTGGCCAGGGCAGCCAAAAATTGGAAGGTTCAACAATGACCCATGCATACAGACATGTAGTAGGGCCTGTAACCCTCAAGTGGGTGTATTTTAGCCTAGGCCTTTGGCCAGGGCAGCCAAAAATTGGAAGGTTCAACAATGACCCATGCATACAGACATGTAGTAGGGCCTGTAACCCTCAAGTGGGTGTATTGTAGTATAGGCCTTTTGCCAGGGCAGCCAAAAATTGGGAGGCTCAACAATGACCCATGCATACAGACATGTAGTAGGGCCTGTAACCCTCAAGTGGGTGTATTGTAGTATAGCCCTTTGGCAAGGGCAGCCAAAAATTGGGAGGTTCAACAATGACCCATGCATACAGACATGTAGTAGGGCCTGTAACCCTCAAGTGGGTGTATTGTAGTATAGGCCTTTGGCCAGGGCAGCAAAAAATTGGGAGGCTCCTCATTGTCCCTGGATAGAGACGTGCAGGAGGGCCTGTAACCCTCAAGTGGGTGTATTGTAGTATAGGCCTTTGGCCAGGGCAGCCAAAAATTGGGAGGCTCCTCATTGTCCCTCGATAGAGACGTGCAGGAGGGCCTGTAAACAAGAACTGGGTGTATTGTAGTATAGCCCTTTGGCCAGGGCAGCCAAAAATTGGAAGGTTCAACAATGACCCATGCATACAGACATGTAGTAGGGCCTGTAACCCTCAAGTGGGTGTATTGTAGTATAGGCCTTTGGCCAGGGCAGCCAAAAATTGTGAGGCTCCTCATTGTCCCTGGATAGAGACGTGCAGGAGGGCCTGTAACCCTCAAGTGGGTGTATTGTAATATAGGCCTTTGGCCAGGGCAGCCAAAAATTGGGAGGCTCCTCATTGTCCCTGGATAGAGACGTGCAGGAGGGCCTGGAACCCTCAAGTGGGTGTATTGTAGTATAGCCCTTTGGCAAGGGCAGCCAAAAATTGGGAGGTTCAACAATGACCCATGCATACAGACATGTAGTAGGGCCTGTAACCCTCAAGTGGGTGAATTGTAGTCTAGCCCTTTGGGCAGGGCAGCCAAAAATTGGAAGGTTCAACAATGACCCATGCATACAGACATGTAGTAGGGCCTGTAACCCTCAAGTGGGTGTATTGTAGTATAGCCCTTTGGCAGGACAGCCAAAAATTGGGAGGCTCCACATTGTCCCTGGATAGAGACGTGCAGGAGGGCCTCAAAACATTTTTCCCATTCAAAAGGAGCGGGTCTCCTGTCGTTGTAATGCCCATTCTAAAAGAATGGGCGAAAAAATTTACCACTGCGGATATACCTCAACAACAGCCTAACTATTGTAACGGTCATCATGGTGTCACATGAGGAGAAGGAGGAGCAGTCCAGCGATTAGCCAAAGTCCTGAAGTGTGTACCCATGGGTGAGTGGAGGTACATGGCAAATTCACATAACAAAATTTTAATTCAGTTGTCATTTGCTGGTGGTGTGGTGAAGTCTGGCCCAATCCAACCCTTGTTCATCTTGATCAGAGTCAGTCTGTCAGCATTTTCAGTTGACAGGCGGGTGCGTTTATCAGTGATGATTCCACCTGCAGCACTGAAAACACGCTCTGATAAAACGCTAGCGGCAGGGCAGGCCAGGACTTCCAAGGCGTAGAGAGCCAATTCATGCCACGTGTCCAGCTTGGAGACCCAATAATTGAAAGGCACAGAGGAATCTCGCAGTACAGTTGTTCGATCTGCAAGGTACTCCTTCAGCATCTGCCCAAACTTAGCATTTCTGGTGGCACTACCCCGCACCTCAGGGGCTGTGGTACGTGAGGGGCTGAGAAAACTGTCCCACATCGTAAAGACAGTTCCCCTACCTCTGGCAGATTGGACTTGTGCCCCTCCGGCCGTACGCCTTGGTTGTCCACCGAATCCTGACTTATGCCGCTAGCGTTTTGTGAGGGGAATGATTTCACTACTTCCGTGACTATGGCCCTTGGGAACTGCTGCATTTTGGCTGACCTCTCCGCCCCAGGAATGAGAGACATAAAGTTCTCCTTGTAGCGTGGGTCTAACAGTGTTGCCAACCAGTACTGATTGTCGGCCAAGATGTTCTGAACGCGAGGGTCACGAGACAGGCAGCTTACCATAAAGTCAGCCATGTGCGCCAGACTCTTAACAGCCATCACTTCAGCATCCAGACCAACACGATGACTGAACATGCTGTCCTCCTCCTCCTCCTCCTCATCTCCCCTGTCCTCTGGCCAGCCACGCAGAATCGAGGGTATGACTGGTGTGCATGTCATATCCTCAATTTGGCCAGAGAGTTGCTCCATGTCTTCATCCTCCTCCTCCTCGTCATAGTCCTCCACTACACGTTGTGATGAGATGAGGCTTGGCTGTGTGTTTTCACCCACACCCACTACTGTTTCTTGCTCCAAGTCATCGCGCTCGGCCTGCAATGCATCCTCTTTGATTTTCAGCAGAGACCGTTTTAGAAGGCAGAGTAGTGGTATGGTGACGCTAATAATGGCGTCATCGCCGCTCACCATCTTGGTGGAGTCCTCAAAGTTTTGGAGGATGGTGCATAGGTCCGACATCCATCTCCACTCCTCAGGTGTTATGTGTGGAGTTTGACCCATTTCCCGACGGCTTAGGTGATGCGGTAGTCCACAACTGCCCTCTTCTGCTCACATATCCTGACCAACATGTGCAGAGTTGAATTCCAACGCGTGGGGACATCACACACCAGTCTGTGGGCCGGAAGACGCAAACGACGCTGAAAGCCGGCAAGGCCGGCTGAAGCAGCAGGTGACTTGCGAAAATGTGCAGACAGACGCCGAACTTTTACCAGCAGGTCAGACACCTCTGGGTATGACTTCGCAAACCTCTGAACCACCAGGTTGAGCACATGGGCCACGCATGGAACATGCGTCAGCTGCCCTGGCCTCAAAGCTGCCACCAGGTTTCGGCCATTGTCACACACAACCTTTCCTGGCTTTAGGTCCAGAGGTGTGAACCAGTGATCTGCCTGCTGTTTCAGAGCTGTCCACACCTCTTCTGCATTGTGGGGTTTGTCACCTATGCAGACTAGCTTCAGCACAGCCTGTTGCCGCTTTGCAGAGGCAGTGCTGCAGTGCTTCCAGCTTGGGACTGGTGTGGAGGGTACAGTGGATGAGGATGCGCAGGAGGAGGAGGCTGAGGAGCATGACATTCCGTAGCTGTAGAGTGTTGGTGAAACCCTGACAGAGGTAGGGCCTGCTATCCTTGGTGTGGGAAGGACGTGTTCCGTCCCTCGCTCAGACTGGGTCCCAGCCTCCACAATATTAATCCAGTGTGCCATCAAGGAGATGTAGCGGCCTTGCCCACAAGCACTTGTCCACGTGTCTGTGGTTAGGTGGACTTTGGCTGAAACAACATTGTTCAGGGCACGTGTGATGCTGTTGGACACGTGGTTATGCAATGCGGGGACGGCACATCTGGAGAAATAGTGGCGGCTGGGGACCGAGTAACATGGGACAGCAGCCGCCATCAGGTCGCGGAATGCGTCCGTCTCCACCAGCCGGAAAGGCAACATTTCTAGCGCTATGAGTCGCGAAATGTGATCATTCAGGACTGTGGCATGTGGAGCGTTGGCAGCGTATTTGCGCCTTCGTTCAAATGTTTGCTAAATGGATAATTGAACGCTGCGCTGGGACAAGGACGTGCTTGATGGTGGTGTAATTTGTGCGTGGGCAACTTCAGGTGCAGGGCCGGAGGCTTGTTCGTGGCCAGCATGGACAGGGAGTGGCTCGCGTGCACAACAGGCGAAGACGTAGCAGTGACATCAGCAAGCACTGCTCCTCGACTCTGTTGTACTTCCCACACAGTCGGGTGCTTGGCTGACATGTGCCTGATCATGCTAGTGGTGGTCAGGCTGCTAGTTTTTGTACCCCTGCTGATACTGGCATGGCAGGTGTGGCAAATGGCCTTTTTAGAGTCTTCTGGAGCCAACTTAAAAAACTCCCAGACTCGGGAAGACCGAACATTTGCACAGGCACCTTGAGTCGTGTTGTTGTTCCGGGGAACGGTTGCCTGCCTTCTGCCTGTGGACGCAACCCTGCTTCGTACTGCCTGTTGGGATGCTACGCCTCCCTCCCCCTGTGCACTGCTGACCTCGCTCTGCATATCCTCCTGCCATGTTGGGTCAGCTACTGGATCATCCACCACGTCGTCTTCCTCTTCCGCACCCTGATCCTCCTCCTGACTTCCTGGCAATTGTGTCTCATCATCATCCACCCCTTGTTGAGATACTTTGACAACGTTCCGTTCGTGAGAACGTGGCTGCTCAAATATTTGGGCATCTGTACACACCATCTCCTCATCACCCACTTCAAGAGGAGGTGGCGACAGGCCAGATTCTGCGAATGGATACGTGAACAGCTCTTCCGAGTGTCCCTGTGTGAGATCAGTAATGTCCGTGGACGTGTACTCGGCCAGGTGGTAGGAAGGAGGATCAGGTTAGGAAATGTGCGATGCAGTATCACGGCTACTGACAGTTGACCGTGTGGAAGACAGGGTGTTTGTGGAGGTGCCCATCTGACTTGAAGCATTATCCGCTATCCAAGTAACAACCTGTTGACACTGGTCTTGGTTCAGCAGTGGTGTACTGCTGCGGGCCCCAAGAATTTGGGACAGGACGTGCGAGCGAGGAGATGTGGCCCTTTGTTGTTGCGAAATGAGTGCTTGCACACGACCTCGGCCTCTGCCTGCACCACCATCACGTCCAATTCCTTGTTCCTTGCCAAAGCCCTTGCCAACGCCTTTGCGCATTTTGCCTGTATAGAGCGACAACTGTCTGGTGACTGTTGAGATCACAAGAGATTAGGATTTTAGTTCCCTAACCTGTATCAAGGTATGACGTACACCAGTCTGGTGACTGTAATGGTTTCAGGAGAGGATTTTAGTCCCTAACCTGTATCACGGTATGACGTACACCAGTCTGGTGACTGTAATGGTTTCAGGAGAGGATTTTAGTCCCTAACCTGTATCAAGGTATGACGTACATCAGTCTGGTGACTGTAATGGTTTCAGAAGAGGATTTTAGTCCCTAACCTGTATCAAGGTATGACGTACACCAGTCTGGTGACTGTAATGGTTTCAGGAGAGGATTTTAGTACCTAACCTGTATCAAGGTATGACGTACACCAGTCTGATGACTGTTGAGATAACAAAAGATTAGGATTTTAGTTCATTAACCTGTATCAAGGTATGACGTACACCAGTCTGGTGACTGTTGAGATCACAAGAGATTAGGATTTTAGTTCCCTAACCTGTATCAAGGTATGACGTACACCAGTCTGGTGACTGTAATGGTTTCAGGAGAGGATTTTAGTCCCTAACCTATATCAAGGTATGATGTACACCAGTCTGGTGACTGTTGAGATCACAAGAGATTAGGATTTTAGTTCCCTAACCTGTATCAAGTAGTAGTGAAAAAGATAGCAGCACTAGGAACAGTTCACCTCGGGTGCAGTGTCCAGCAGTATTCAGCTGTATACAGTTACCAAAAAATTAGACAGCACTCCATCTTGCACATCACGCCTTTCTTTATTGGCCCATATGTACTGAACATTTCGGTTCCTCAAGAACCTTCTTCCAGCAGTCTGCTGGAAGAAGGTTCTTGAGGAACCGAAACGTTCAGTACATATGGGCCAATAAAGAAAGGCGTGATGTGCAAGATGGAGTGCTGTCCAATTTTTTGGTAACTGTAACCTGTATCAAGGTATGACGTACACCAGTCTGGTGACTGTTGAGATCACAAGAGATTAGGAATTTAGTTCCCTAACCTGTATCAAGGTATGACGTACACCAGTCTGGTGACTGTTGAGATCACAAGAGATTAGGATTTTAGTTCCCTAACCTGTATCAAGGTATGACGTACACCAGTCTGGTGACTGTTGAGATCACAAGAGATTAGGATTTTAGTTCCCTAACCTGTATCAAGGTATGACGTACACCAGTCTGGTGACTGTAATGGTTTCAGGAGAGGATTTTAGTCCCTAACCTGTATTAAGGTAGTACGTACACCAGTCTGGTGACTGTAATGGTGTCAGGAGAGGATTTTAGTCCCTAACCTGTATTAAGGTAGTACGTACACCTGTCTGGTGACTGTAATGGTTTCAGGAGAGGATTTTAGTCCCTAACCTGTATCAAGGTATGACGTATACCAGTCTGGTGACTGTAATGGTTTCAGGAGAGGATTTTAGTCCCTAACCTGTATTAAGGTAGTACGTACACCAGTCTGGTGACTGTAATGGTGTCAGGAGAGGATTTTAGTCCCTAACCTGTATTAAGGTAGTACGTACACCAGTCTGGTGACTGTAATGGTGTCAGGAGAGGATTTTACTCCCTAACCTGTATTAAGGTAGTACGTACACCAGTCTGGTGACTGTAATGGTGTCAGGAGAGGATTTTACTCCCAAACCTGTATTAAGGTAGTACGTACACCTGTCTGGTGACTGTAATGGTTTCAGGAGAGGATTTTAGTCCCTAACCTGTATTAAGGTAGTACGTACACCTGTCTGGTGACTGTAATGGTTTCAGGAGAGGATTTTAGTCCCTAACCTGTATCAAGGTATGACGTACACCAGTCTGGTGACTGTAATGGTTTCAGGAGAGGATTTTAGTCCCTAACCTGTATTAAGGTAGTACGTACACCAGTCTGGTGACTGTAATGGTGTCAGGAGAGGATTTTACTTCCTAACCTGTATTAAGGTAGTACGTACACCAGTCTGGTGACTATAATGGTGTCAGGAGAGGATTTTAGTTCCTAACCTGTATTAAGGTAGTACGTACACCAGTCTGGTGACTGTAATGGTGTCAGGAGAGGATTTTAGTCCCTAACCTGTATTAAGGTAGTACGTACACCTGTCTGGTGACTGTAATGGTTTCAGGAGAGGATTTTAGTCCCTAACCTGTATTAAGGTAGTATGTACACCAGTCTGGTGACTGTAATGGTATCAGGAGAGGATTTTAGTCCCTAACCTGTATTAAGGTAGTACGTACACCTGTCTGGTGACTGTAATGGTTTCAGGAGAGGATTTTAGTCCCTAACCTGTATAAAGGTATGACGTACACCAGTCTGGTGACTGTAATGGTGTCAGGAGAGGATTTTAGTCCCTAACCTGTATTAAGGTAGTACGTACACCTGTCTGGTGACTGTAATGGTTTCAGGAGAGGATTTTAGTCCCTAACCTGTATCAAGGTATGACGTACACCAGTCTGGTGACTGTAATGGTTTCAGGAGAGGATTTTAGTCCCTAACCTGTATTAAGGTAGTACGTGCACCAGGCTGGTGACTGTAATGGTGTCAGGAGAGGATTTTAGTCCCTAACCTGTATTAAGGTATGACGTGCACCAGTCTGGTGACTGTAATGGTTTCAGGAGAGGATTTTAGTCCCTAACCTGTATTAAGGTAGTACGTACACCAGTCTGGTGACTGTAATGGTGTCAGGAGAGGATTTTAGTCCCTAACCTGTATTAAGGTAGTACGTACACCAGTCTGGTGACTGTAATGGTGTCAGGAGAAGATTTTAGTCCCTAACCTGTATTAAGGTAGTACGTACACCAGTCTGGTGACTGTAATGGTGTCAGGAGAGGATTTTAGTTCCTAACCTGTATTAAGGTAGTACGTACACCTGTCTGGTGACTGTAATCGTTTCAGGAGAGGATTTTAGTCCCTAACCTGTATTAAGGTAGTAAGTTCAAGAGTTTGGTGACTCTAATGGTCTCAGAAAAGCTTGGATTCCGATCTGTATCACCCTGCCTATATCCTCGTAGATTAGTCCTGAAAAGGACTGTTCTGGTCACTGGAAAGCTTGGACTCCGTTCTGGATCACCCTGCCTATATCCTCCTAGATTAGTCCTGAGAAGGACTGTTGTGGTCAGCAGCAGCAGTTTGCAGCCCTGCTCCGGATCTACCTGTAAGGGCCGCGAATCTGTCCCTAAGCAGCAGCAGACACTCTCCCTACACTGACTGTCTGGATGGCTGTGTGCCGAGCACAGTGCGTCGGGAGTTATAAAGGCTCGGTCACGCTGTGCAGGGCGGCCAATCACTGCTATGCCACAACTAACAGGGCTGTGGCATTGCAGTGGTCTGCCAGCCAATCCCTGCATGTGGGCTGGCTCTCAAAAGAGCGCCAACATGCAGAGATGACGACCACGAGCACAGCGCGAGTATCGCGAGATTACTCGGTGCTCGCCGAGTAGCCCGAGTACAGTGATACTCGTGCGAGTACCGAGTAGTGGCGAGCATGCTCGCTCATCACTAATCTAGATGCATAGTGAGCACTTTCAACCCCCAAGTGCTTCACAAATTAGTCTGTAAAAAGGAAAAAAAGAAGATTTTTGTGAAAAAAAGTACTTTTTCATTTTACGGATTCATTTGTGAAGCACCTGGGGGTTCAAAGTGCTCACCACCCATCTAGATAAGTTCCTTGGGGGGTCTAGTTTTCAAAATGGGGTCACTTTTGGGGGAGCTCCAATGTTTAGGCACACAGGGGCCCTCCATACGCAACATGGTGTCTGCTAGCAATTGGCGCAAATTTTCCATTCAAATTGTTAGCGGACACCATGTCGCGTATGGAGAGCCCCTGTGTGCCTAAACATTGGAGCTCCCCCACAAGTGACCCCATTTTGGAAACTAGACCCCCCAAGGAACGTATCTAGATGCATAGTGAGCACTTTGAACCCTCAGGTGCTTTACAAATTGATCCGTAATATGAAAAAGTACTTTTTTTTCACAAACGTTTTTTTTGTCCTCAATGTTTTCATTTTAACATGGGCAACAGGATAAAACGCATCCTAAAATTTGTTGGCCAATTTCTTCTGAGTACACCGATACCTCATATGTAGTCATAAACTACTGTTTGGGCGCACCACAGGGCTCGAAAGAGAAGGAGTGCCATTTGACTTTTTGAATGGTAAATTAGCTCCAAAAGTCAAATTGCGCTCCTTCCCTTCTGAGCCCTGCCGTGCGCCCAAACAGTGGTTTATGACCACATATGAGGTATCGGTGTACTCAGGAGAAATTACCCAACAAATTTTAGGATGCATTTTATCCTGTTGCCCATGTGAAAATGAAAAAATTGAGGTTAAAATAACATTTTTGTTGGAAAATTAAAATGTCCATTTTTTGTTTCCACTTTGCTTTAGTTGTTGTGAAGCACCTGAAGGGTTAATCATTTTCTTGAATGTAGTTTTGAGTAGCTTGAGGGGTGCAGTTTTTTGAATGGTGTCACTTTTGGGTGTTTTCTGTCATGTAACACCCTCAAACAGACTTCAAATGTGATGTGGTCACTAAAAAAATGGTTTTGTAAATTTTGCTGGAAAAATGAAAAATTGCTGATGAACTTTGACCCCTTATACCTTCCTAACCAAAATATTTTTTTTTCCAAAATTGTGCTGATGTAAAGTAGACACGTGGGAAATTTTATTTATTAACTATTTTGTGTCACATAACGCTCCGGTTCAACAGAATAAAAATAACAAATAAAAAATTGTCAAATTTTCAAAATTTTTGACAATTTTTTTATATTTTCACAAATAAACACAAAAATTATCGACCTAAATTTACCACTAACATGAAGCCCAATATGTCACGAAAAAACAATCTCAGAATCGCTAGGATCCGTTGAAGCGTTCCAGAGATATCACCTCATAGAGGGAGAGTGGTCAGAATTACAAAAAACGGTCTGGTCATTAAGGTGGAAATTGGCTCCGTCACTAAGAGGTTAAAGGCATATTAATCATAGTGTATGTAAACTTTTGACTTTGCAGAAAGTAATAAAAATATATTAATTCATTCTCTCTCATTATTCTGGCATTTGACAAATATTTATAATTATGGTTATCCTAACAGATCTAAAATGGGAAAGGTTTATTCTGATTTCATGTCGGACAGTAAGAAAATCATGCATATGTGTCTTTTTATATAGTGTATGTAAACTTCTGGTTTCAATGGTATGCTTTTATTAGATTAAGTACACTCTGCTCTGCAGATTTTACCTATTTTTATATCTAGAATATATACTGTAATGACTAAAGGCTCATTCAGATACCTGTTTTTATGTACAAATTTTCATGTGTTGCAGATGATCCATAGTAAAGTATACTTGTCATGGTTGGATGGCTTCTATGTATTTTTTTTCATAAAAATGTGGTCACTGGAGCAGGGTTCTGAAATTTGATTCACTCTTATGTAAGTATAAGAACAAAAATTTTGGTTCATAAAATATAATAAACAATATCCTTGAACAAGACTGCAGGCTTTCTAGCACACATCTTTCATAATCAGTGACCTGATTAATATCAGTATTTGTGGAAGCCAGTCATTCAGTTTTTGACATACACTGTGAAAGGTAAGTATGACCATTTTTTGTCAAGCATCATTTACAATATGCTTTAAATGATTTGTTTGAGGACTTAATAATCTTTTATTGTAGGTGTAACTTTTATTGAAACATTGGTATTGATATTTTTCCTCAGATATTGCTATACATATTTAGCCTTTTAAATTATTCAAATTTTTGCACATTAATACAAAAAGACAGTTGATTTTAATATTAAAAAAGGTCCTGAACAAGTAAGTGTCTACAGTTTCTGATACATTTAAATATATAAGACTGGTCAAACATTACCTATACTTTCACTGAATTTTTGTTTGTCTTTTGAAAATGCAAAACTTTAGAGATGCAATAAAAAATGTCTTTAGTTTTCAATATACTGGGTCTAATTATGTATGTCAACTGATGGAAATGATTGATGGTAAACCTTCTGCTTTGTTTCTTTTCTATATCACCTTGCGGAATCTAAAACTGGCTCAAACTTAGATAAATTCTAAAATTGAAAGGTTATTAGCCTTCAGCGGCTAATAGGACAAAGGACCAAATCCATTCTTGGTAAAGTCTAAACTTGTACCTCACTGGATAATTACTTGGTATTTGGACATAATTATGTTGATAGTATTACTTAAAAACAAATGAATGCAGAAAGTATAGATTCTCTTATGGTTTGGAAAGTCATTGGATTGACATTTCATGCATGGAGTACAATGAGACGTTTGTAGCATTAGTGATTCATTTTAACTATGGATTGACCGCTTCAAGCCACAAAATTGCATTCAACTCAATGTAATACTATGGACTTAAGCTGTATACCAATAGCTAAAATAATTTTAAATCACAGTCTGGACCTATCAATAGGCTGCATAATTATAAATATTTCCTTTGCTAATATTATTATTATCATTATTATTATTATTGAAGCACCGCTAATATGGTGTTTTACTATTGAAAAGGATCACATATATATATTACATACATAAACTTAATTAACAAACTGACTAGACTGGTGTAAAGGGAAGTGGACCTTGCTTTCTCAGTCTTACAAATGGGGAAGGAGACGTTTGGTCAGGGAATTTCAGCTGTTCCAGTGGTCCTGATGTGGTAGCAGGGTTACTGCAGTGTGCAAGATTTCCTGAACAGATGAGTTTTTACATTACGTATAAAGTTCTAAATATTAGAAGTGCTGAGGCTTAAATTCCAAAAGATTTGCGGAAAGATTTTGGAGGTGATTGATGGAGGAACATATGAAAGTGGAGGAGAAAAGGTGATCTTTGAGGACTGGTGATTACGTGTAGGGATACATTGGGAGATTAGTATGTATGTAGGAGACAGATTATGGATTTGTAAATAATTGTTAATGACTTGAACTGGATGTGATGGGGAATTGAAAGCCAGTGAAGGAATTGTCATAGTGAGAAATTAGAGTTTTGGTTGGTAGGCCACATTGAAGTGGTCTAGTCAAGGCATGAGAAAAGGAGGGCATGCACCAATATTTCAGCAGATTTGTGATTGAGAAAAGGATAGTTTCTGGAAATACTTTTGAGTTGGAGGTGTGGTGAGGGCTTTGATATGTTATTTTAAAGACCAAGCAGAGACCAGGGTAACACCAAATCAGCAGACATTTTGTACAGCGGAAAGCATGAAGTTGTTTATTAAGATAAATAGATCAGGTACCGGGGATGAGTGAGATGGAGGAAAGATGATGATTTTGGTCTTCTCCACATTCTGTTTTTGAAAATATGATGATAAGAAAGAGAATATAGTTGATAGATTCTCTGGTATTTTGGACAGCAATAAGTTGACATCTCAACCAGAGAGGAACATTTAAATGATGTCAGTAGATAGGTTGTATGGAGGGGAAGAATCAAGGGTCAATTAAAAGAGTTTTAAGTTGTGAGCAAGGAGACTTGGGATTGTGATATATCAGCAGCAGCAAGGAGAAGTAGAGAGAGGGAGAGTCTGTCGTCGAAGAAAAGCTCATGGCTCACTTTTCATTGCTTTAAAAGAATCTAAGATTTAAGAGAAGATCAGAAGATGCAGTTAGGTGAGATTGTAAGAGGGAAGGCCAGATAAATATTTGATTTGAGTGTATTGGGCTTTGCGGATACATAAAGAGACTAGGGATAAAGGAAGCAAAAAGGGAACAGCAAATTGTGAGAGCATGGTGAAAGAGTGAAATTGTATGTTAATACTGAAAAAGAAGAGGTAAAGTTTGTAACAGTTAGTTGCTGTTATCTTCTTTCACATCTAGTATATTTCTGTAATATTTTAATTGTGTTCTTAACAAGCTTGCCCTTACAGGAGCTGAATACATTCAGTCAGCATAGACCTGGGCCTCCAAATCTATATCAATTTAATTTCATGTTAAAGTCACCACATGTGAACAAAAAGGTGGAGCTACAAAGAGACAAGTCAGAAAACCAAAAGAAGGGAAGTGCTAGATTAAAGGAGTTCTTAAAAATAAAGACAATTTGCTAGTTAAAATACATATAATATGATCAAAACATACACAAATAGATTAATAAAGAGGTGTAAAATTGGTTCTAAATAAGTCGGGGTGTAAAGTTCAGTAGTGGTGGTCAGAGCCAACATACCAGATAAAGATAGATAGATGGATAGATGTGAATATGTTTCCAAATAATTGGGTTTCAGTAGTGCTGGTCAGAAGAATAAGATAAGACCTACCAGGAATACTGCATTTTTTGGGCTATAACATGCACTTTTTCACAAAATGTTTTGAAGGAAAGTTGGATGTACCCAGTTTGTGGCTGTGGGGAGCAGCACTACGGGTCACAGGAAGCAGGAACAGAGTCATAAGTGGCAGGAGTTGGCGCCGAGGAAAATATGTGTGCCTGCTATAAACAAGAATGCATTTTCACTGCTCTCTTTACCCATAAGCTCTCACTAACATGTCTGCACTAAAGAGGTGAATTTGCATTTTCTTTAATAGCTGATAGATGTGGTCACCCAGTGGCTGGTTTACTGCAGCAGCTGGGCAATAACATTTGCCTCTTCTTCTGTTCTGTGATAATGCCTGCCTCCTCTTTTTGAAGACACTTTGTAGAATCCTTAGGTCTCTACCAAAATGGTGGCGTTAGCAGTGCATGCACAGTCGCATTTTAATATCAAGTCAATCTAGTGTATAAAACCGCACATGCACTGCTGTCAGCGCCATTTTGATAGAGAACTGAAAATGCTACAGACTGTCTTCAATATAATGGTGCCAGAGAATGTGTTCTGCTCATGCACCAATTCTGGCACCACTTTATTGGAGACTGGTAATGTTAGTTGCCGAAATCAGAAGAGGACACCATGCACTGAGGGAAGGTTGAGAAGGTGAGTAGAGTCATTTATTTTTTTATATGTGCGGCATGATAGCAGCCATATACACCTGCATGGGGCCACATATACCAATCAGGATGGGACAAGGATGGAAAACATGTATACTAGGATTGGTAAATATATATATCTGGAAAGGGCTCAGAATGGGGGATGTTAGTACAAAACTGAGGGACATTATCCCCATGACAATGTCAGCAGCAGATCTCCCCCATAACAGTGCATCATGACCACATTTTTTGCTTCAAATATTTTTACTCTATTTTCCTCCGACAAAACCTAGGTGTGTCTTATGATCTGGTACATCTTATAGAACAAAAAATACAGTAGATAGATTAATTGAGTAGTGCTGGTCAGAAGAAACAGACATACCTATTAATAAAAGATATAGATGATTGGATCCAAAAATAGCAATGGTAAACAGAATGAATATAGTCCATAAGATTACATTTCTGGTATATTTCTGCCGTGCACTTAACAAGCTGCACTTAAAGGAGCTTTTTGAAGAGAGTATGCAAAACTCAACACTAATGGCCACTTTACACACACCAATTTATCTGTCCAACTTCTGACCAACTTGCTGGTTGCAGTGAAATCATGGACACATAGTTCCATTTGTACACAGCCACAAAATGGAGCAATGTGTCCATGATTTCACTGCAACCAATAAGTTGTTCAGAAGTTGGACAGATAAGTTGGTGTGTGTGTAAAGTGGCCCTAATGTTGGGGATAGCAGATTTATTTATGTTTTGATGTTTTTTTACTTATCTATTGTTCTCACAGGAAAAATGCAAAATTGAACATATGAACATACCCTTTAAGGAAGCATATTATTAAAGGCATTACCATTAACAGTTAATTGGCATGAGATTTGAAAGGAGTACCTGTCAAACAGTGGATAATTATTACTAGAGTTTTCCCTATGCACATTAAAACCACAAAATCAAGAAATACTTAGGCCTTTTATTTATGTGTCTTTCAGCAGAAACATACCATCCAATTAAAGTGACTTATGATGGGTGGCAGAAATAGTTTAAGAAGCAAACACCTCTACTTCTCTCTCCTCCATTCTAATGAAGATCATTAGTCCCTTCACATTGAGATCCTAGCATGTGGGCTCTAATGAGATGATTAAGGAACTACTGAAGCAATGCAACTCAAGCAATTCACAATTAGGTTTCATAGTTTAAGATGTTAATAATAAGTTTGTTTAACGTGTACTGTGCTTTTAAATGTCTGATTCCCGCTAGGCTTAATTTAGTTCTATCAGCAGTGCGTGTTAAAATAAAGGTTGAAGGGCTATGAGAAAGCACACTGCCTATGCTCAATCTCTAATTAAACCACTGTCTGAATATACATTCATTTTAAAATAGATTGCTTTCTGCTGTTTCATTTACATGAGCAATGCTTTATCATATGCTAATAAGGAAACAAGTAATATATCAAGCAAAATATCCATTTCATTTTCAATAGAATTATGAAATTATAGTTTAAGAATGATTGCAGACTCTGCTTCTTTTCGCTTGCATCCAAAACTCAACCCACTGTGTTGCCCAATGGCCATGGGATTTGGTTTTAGCAGCAAAGTTCGATGTCAGCAATTAACCTTAAAGGGAACCTGACAGATGCATGCTGCCCTATTCACAAACAACAATACATTGTATGATTTCAGCCATATATATATTTTTAATCCAGAAATGATGTGGTGTTTCACTGAAACACATGGTTGAATAGACCAAGCAGTAGGTAGAGACCGATCAGTCACTGACAGCCAGCAGGGAGAAAACTCTGGAAGTCAACCAGTCAGACTAGTATTCTGTGCAGCTCTTCCATTCAACTATGTTTTTCTCTCAAATTCTGCAGTATATCAGAGTTAAATATACATGACTGAAGTCTTGCTTCTAGTATCTGATACATGCTTCCCTCTTTATGAAAATGCTTTAAAGAGGTTGTCCTGTCAAACGATAAAAAGTCACTTTATGTGACTGCAGAATTTTCAATCATTTTGTTGCGCCCTTGAGGATCCAGTAGCCACAGAGGTACTGCACCTTAGCCTGAGGTGTGGCACCCCCACCTGAGGTAAGGAGGGGGCACTACCTGGTACCAACACACCTGCACTCAACACTAGCCACTACAGCCCAGGAAGATGGAGGGAGCTGTTATACTCTATACCTGGCTGGAGATAGGGGATTAGATAGGAAGGTGGGTGGACCAGTAGGAAAGAGGGAGCTTTTGAAAGAACCAATCAGAGAGAAGCGCAGGAATAGAGTCGGACAGTGACAGAATAAAAAGACCGTTAGAAAAATGTAGAAAGATTCCAGTCAGGAGTTTTGTCAGGATGGAGAGAGCCGTGTAGGTGCTCTAGAGACATTCGCTAGTCCCAGGGATGCGGGAAGGGAGAAATCCACCTGTGGATACCGCATCCATTGCTGGTCGCAGGCAAGTGGAGGGACCAGGGCCACTGAGGGAACCGGGCCCAGACTAGTTGAGGGACTATAGGATTTAGCTAATAATCCGGAGGTGACTGTGGCTTCAGGTGCAGCTGCCAAAATCCAAATTTAATCACTGAGAAGGTGGCTGCATAGGGCCAACGGACTCAAAGAAGCTTACCCGTGAGGGTCTGAGACCACTGGATTGGGACACTGAGTGTGAGGTGTCATGCAGGAGGGAACGAGCCAGCACAGGGAAGATGACTCAGTGAGGTACATAAAAAAGAGGGTACCAGTCAAGTGCCATCAAACTACCTGGGAGTGGCTGGATGCCTGGCTCGGAGGACACAGCACCCGGCTGGTTGTTTAAACCAAGAACTGTGAGTAAACTGTGGAAATTGCACCCTGCTGTGTTCTCAATTTGTTACTGCGTCACCTGCTCTGCACTACAGTGATAACATCTGCTAATTGACTGTATAACTGCCCTGAGGCCACGCTCTTCTTGTGGAGAGCGAAAACAACACTGCTGTGCCACCAACCGCCCCAGTTGATCTGAACTGCAGCGTCGCCCATCCACCTAATTGCCGAGAACCACGGGTGGTGTTGCAATTCATGTAGATACACATGGGGGGAGGAAAAATCCTGTGTTCCTCCCCCCGTGTGACATCACACCCTGCTTCTCTCCTGTGCCCATGCTTATAGGCGCTGGAATACAGCATCGTGTGAACGGCGATTCATATTCCAACGCTTATAATGGGGCCTATGGAGGAAAGTGTGTGCTATTAAGTGCAAACAATTAACATGTTGATTCTTTTTATGTGCGTGCTTTCTCCCCCAAAAGTGTGGCTAAAAAAAGTGCAGCGTCTAAATTGCAAAAGTGAAAGTCCGTTCACTTTGCTGGGAAACGCAGATGCAGATGTTCTTTGAGTGAAAAACACAACGTAAAAAAAGCGGTATTAATGCTATTAATGCTAGCCTTAGAGGTTATGCAATGCTCCTCTGGGAATTTAAATATGAAAATAGCTTCTATTAGGGATGGGTAAACTATTTGGTTTCGTGACCAGGGTTGCTCCGTTAAAGTAAGCCAATAGTTAATACTCTTAATATACTTACCAGATAGGAGTTCTCTGTTCATTGTGTGACGCGTTGCTGTGTCACTTCCGGGTCGCCTCTTATCTTCTTGGCATATGTGATTGGCAATTGGAGCCAGTCATCTGACTATTCCCCCCAGAAGCCTGGAAGTGACACAGCGCCACGGCACAACTGAAAGGGATAATGCGGACCCGGTAAGTATAAACAGTATGTTGCTTTAACAGAGCAACCCTCCATCATGAACCCAGGGAAAACAGAGCAGTTCACCCATCCCTAGCTTCTATAGAAAGGAAGAGAATTGGAGCTCTAGTGCCACCTGTTGGATGTAGCAATCCTAACCACCAATTTCAACTTTTTAACAAGTCTTGCCACATGTCTTATGTCGACATTTTAATGGCCTATTGAATGAAAAAGAGGACAGTAACTCTAGTGTCACATATAAGACATGGCAATCTTAAAAGTCAATACCAACCCTTTAAAAAGTCTTCCAACATGACTTAGGATAAAAAGCCAAATCAGAAACTCCATTTTCAGACATATTTTAGGTTGTTTGCACCTCGACAGTGCAGATTGGATTGGCTGCACGAGAGACCCCTGACAAGCACCTCCAAGGGGCAATGTTTCTCCTCATGGAGTGAGCCAAATCGTTTTATAGACGAGACTTATAGACCTTGCAATTCTTTCCTGGAAATTCAAATACTGACTTATAAGGATCTTTGCCACATGACTTAGGATAAGTAGCCAAGAAATTGTGAAATGTGTTAGTAAGGAAAATAAACAAATAGGACCCAGTTGTTATGACATATGTTTACATTTAAGATAACCTTCCTTTAGCTAATGGAAATGATACACAAACAACATGGGCTATTTAATAAATAAAAAAGAATAAAAGCTCTTGATAAAAGTAAAGCATGTCTAATCTGCATCTGAGAATATAAGTAAACAATGTGTAGGAGCATAAAAGTTGGTAATAAAGAAAGAATAACAGCCATTTTAATGCTTTTTCAATCATGAATTCACACATAAATATTTAGCAGTACATTATTGCTGTCACTGCTTACATGTTTAAAAGTTTACAGGCTGCTTTGAAACTGTCTTTGAAGGGACACCGTCAGATCATTTTTTTAGTATGATACTAATGTTACCCTTGAATAGAGCCCTCTGTGCTCTCTGCTGAGAGCAGGACGTGTTTTATGTTACAGTCTGCTACCTGTAAGATTTTGGTTTTCCTGCATACATGTAATGTGTGTATCTGCTGAGCAAATGATCACATCTACTATATAATTGCCGTAGGCATTTTCGTGTCGGACCCCGAAATCGCCGTGGATATGTCACACTCTGACGTCACCACGGCGAAGCATTGGCCGCGTAGCGGCCAATGCGAGTCGTTAGCTGCGCGAGCAATGGCCGCGAGGCCATTGCGAGTCGCTAGGTTTGTGCGAGCAATGGCCGCGAAGCGGACATTGCGAGTCGCTGGCCGAAAATAGAACCAGAGGCTCGGCCACAAAGCTAGCGATTTCCCGCTCAGGTAGCGAGTCGCTAGCCTCAGCGGGAAATCGCTAGCTTTGTGGCCGAGCCTCTGGTTCTATTTTCGGCCAGCGACTCGCAATGCCCGCTTCCATAAGGATTACCGCAACCGCATTGCGACTCGCTGGCTGAGTGCGAGGACTTGCGGCGCGGTTGCGGTAATCCCCATAAGGATTACCGCAATCGCGCCGCATTGCGAGTCGCTGGCTGAGTGCGAGTACTCCCCATAGAAAGTATAGGAAGACTTGCGGTAAGGTTTGCCCACGAAAAATCCTGTGGCTGACTGCGCTGTTGCTGGGTAGCAACCCATTTTGCCTACCAATCACTATACTCCCCTTTGCCTACCAATCACTATACTCCCCCCTGACGTAATTTTATAGTGTTTACTTTAACTTTTCCTCACAAATTATTCCTGCCTTGGTGATCCTGTGGACGGACGTCGGAAAACCAGTACTGGAACCTCATCCCTACAAGACATCTTTTTGGGCCAATATAATCGATTATTAATTATTATTAATTATTAACATTATTATTATTAGTGTTAATATTAATTATTATTATTAATCGATTATGCCTTGGAATAATTGGATTATTATTTGAAAATCTAAAAAAAAAATTAAAAATATTCTAGACACCCGATGCATTTGCATCGGGCTCACAGCTAGTGTACTTATAATCACATAAAAATATCCCAAACTGCACACATTGCATATATGTCTCATACACACAATAGAGAGAAGCTGTAGTGATTCCGGGATATACACTGCACTGACCAGCAGTAGCAGATAAGAATTCTTTATTCAGCACACATCATGGTGGTACCAGTGTGTTGTGTGATGTGTGCTGAACACAAGAATTCTTATCTACTCCTGCTGAACAAAGAATCCTTACCTACTCCTGCTGGTCAGCGCAGTGTATATCCCAGAATCACTACAAACAGCTTCTCTCTATCTCTCAAGGGAACTGCAGCGACCAGGTTTATTAACCAGTTGTGGGTGTCACAACAAAAGGAGGTGAGTGGATCCCTGCTGCCCCTTCTGGTGTCTCCTGGTAACCACTCTTCGTGCTTTCCACTCCCCCCTCTCTTTTCATACACACAATGACATGAAGAGCTCATAGCTGCAGCTAAGATCACTCCTCCCCCTTCCTTCTCTGTCTGCAGTGAATGAGTCACACAACAGACAGATCAGAGAGGAGGGCAGGACAATGTAATGATGCACGAATATTCATTCATTGGGGCATGGACAGCAGAGAGCTCACTGTGATTGACAGATGGATTTAATCTTTAATTTGGAAGTTTACAGAGGATAGGAGGGAAGTATGAATAACAGAAATACATGAATAGAGAGAACTTAGAGAAAGGAATTAGAAAATGATAGCAGTTACATATGGATTTTTGGCCTGGCAGATTCCCTTTAATTACAATGATACAGAATATACTAGTTGAAAATATAAGGCAATTAGGAATTTTTTTAGAATTCTGTATGAATGCCCAGAAAGAGCACAATCTCACTTTATCTCATAAGTTGAATGCATACTTTTTTAGACTAAATTTGTCACAAAGCCCAAACATGATGTGGTACCATTATGGAATGTCCTTCCTGTGGTTTAGGGGTGTGTTGGGCTATCAGGTCTTGATCATTCATTCCCACCTGCAACCTCATGTCTTTTTGAGTAAGATAGATGTAGACTCTCTTGTGTGAGTCCAATGGGACCTCAGACAAAATTATGGCCTTGATCTCCTCATCCCTAACAGCATTTTGGTCTGATACATGGGCCCTAGTGGTATTGGCAGAACAATTAAAAAGATATGTGTTCAACCTCCATAAATAGTAAAACAGATAAATAAAATATAAATCTCACAGATTGCAGTATGATAATAAAAATCAGGGTAACATGATTTTATGAAAAATCTGACCGATTTCCAACCAGGAGAAAAGGAAAGTAGAATCCATTTAGTATGCCATATTTCATGTGAGTGCAATGCAAGTGTGCACATTTTTTCTCACCTACCATCTGTATGACATCCATATGCAATGCGTTTTTTTCTCAGCAACTATTATTCTGCAATCATTTACAGAACTAATTATAGTGTTCTATGCTGCAGAATTGTAATGTAGCACCGTAATTGAAACTGCTATCTGTTTTAAGATTCCATTTTTTTTAAAGAAATCTCTAAAATCCTGAAACTTAAAGTGGTTACCTACCAAAGTGTGTGCATTGTTTGAAATAAACTTATTAACTTGATTTATTGCTCTAATAGTCTAATATTAAACTGAATCACATGCCACCTGAGTACAGCAACTTGCTTGTTGCATTTTGTCATCCTATAGAATTTTGTACAGGAACATAGCCATTTTTTTTATATTCAATGTAAAGGTTTATTTTTTTGCAATATTTTTGTCTACTTTATTTGTTTGCATTGCCATACAGCCAGGGGCTGGCTGGAGCCTCTATACCCGGGTGGCAGATTTCCATTGCCGGCCCCGACTTGAGGAGCGGGGGGGGGTGCTGTCAGCCTGAATTGAGGACCGGGGGGGGGGGGGGGTGCTGTCACCCTGACTTGAGGACCGGGGGGGGTGCTGTCAGCCTGGCTTGAGGACCGGGGGGGGGGGGGGTGCTGTCAGCCAGGCACAGCCCTTACCTCATCCCGGACCTCCAGCGTCATGTGCTATCGCCGCGCCGGCCGACTCCCGACTCCCGCGGCCCGTTTCTGTAGGGAGCGGCCCGAAATGTGGACTATACCACCAGCCCAGGGGGCTACCTGCCCCCCTGCCACCTGGGCCAGCCCGCCCCTGCATACAGCTGTTATTCCCTATATTTGTTACCAGTCATGAACCTATGTATAGCAACTTTGCAACCTCGCAGTTTAGATTCCATTAGCCTACTTTTTACCTGCATAGGTCACCAATACTAAAGCACTAACAGGATGCAGCAAATCCTTTTAATAAAGATGGAGGCAACACATGTACAAAATACTGATGAGACAGCCACTACCAATTCATGATTCGTGATTGCTTAGGCCAGCTTCACACCACGGTGTGAACAGGTGACCCTGACAGCCCCGGACCTGATTATCAGCCTGTGCAGCCCTATGGGGCCGAATGGAGCTGGATGGCAGCTATTTGCCATCCGGTTTCCATCTCTCCGGGATAATCCGGGTGTGTTCGGATTTTTCTCCTGGACAAAAAAATGTTGCTTGCAACGTTTTTGTGTCCGGGGAGAAAAATCTCCCCAAATTGGCTTCTCCCGGATCCTCCCAGATCCGGGGCAATCCATCGCTCCCTAACATGGGAGTCTACAGGAACCGCACACCGGCGGCTGCACGCTGCTGTAATTTCAGGACGATCTTGAAAAAATCAGCAGCTGCGGCTGCAATTAGAGTGATCTGGCTGCACACCGGACTGGAGGGCATATTTCAAATACCTATTTCATGCAATAAAAATCAAATTAATTATGTAAATATCATACAATGTGATTTTCTGGCTTTTTTGATTCTGTCTTTCAAAGTTGAAGTGTACCTATGATATAAATTACAGACCTACATTCTTTGTAGGTTGAAAATGATGCTACACAAAGAAGCAGTGTGTTTCAAGTGTGCATTAAAATACGTCCACGGATGTTTCTCTAACTAACTCAGATGTTGCCAATAAACCTCAGAAGCTTCCTAACACATGATATCATTATATGGGCTGTCCCAAATTGTTTAAAGGCATAGTAATCTTAGTGTATGTAAATTTGTGAGTTTGAAGAAAGCAATAAAAATACCTTAAAAAATTCTCTCTCTGTCATTATTCTGGCATTTGGTAAATATTAATAATTATGGTAATCCTAATTGACCTGAAATGGGAAAGATTTATTGTGATTTTATGTCAAATATGTCAGATATTGTGATTTTATGTCAGATATTGAGAAAAACCTGATTATATCTTTTTATATAGTGTAAATAAACTTCCTGTTTGGTGTGTGTGCTATGTGTATACATATGTGAGTGTGTTGTGTGTATAAATATGTGTGCGTAAGACTAGGATCACACTTGGGAGGTTGCAGGATGCCGGAAAGGCTCCATTTTATTCCGTTGCCATTTTCATGGCATGTATCCTACTTGTTGCCTAAATTAACGGAAGCGTTAATGCATAGTACATAGTTAATGCTTCTGTTAACGCATGCGTTAAAGCATGGTACATACATGTACCATGCTTTAACACGTGCGTTGCCCATAGACTACCATGTTAAAAAAAGCACGTGTTTTTGAAAAAGCACCAAAAAACATTGCAGACCACATTTTTAGCGGAACTAGCAATAACGCATAGCGTCAAACACATTGAACTTTTGCCATGCATTTTTTACATCGGAGTCTATGGCTAGGGTCACACATAAGCCCTGGATCCGCCTAAAGCATCTGTTTTTCAACTTAGAAATTTCTAAAAAATGGATCCGTTAACGGATCCATAGGCTCCAATGCAAAAAACATATTGTCTAAAATGCACTAAAAAAACGCTATGCGTTTTTGTAACGGGCACCAAAAATGCTGCTAGCAGCATTTTTGGGTGCAGTAAAAAAGCACATGCTTTTTTTTTTAACATGGGGCACTATGGGAAACGCATCCATTAACGCATGGTACATATTGGTACCATGCATAAAGCATGCGTTAAGCATAACGTTTTTTAGAAGCAAACATGGCAATTTCCAAAAACGGAATTAGGTTAGGGAAAGGCAGAAAAACGGACGACCATGTGTGACCCAAGCCTATGGGTGCGTTAATGCATGCGTTTCTACATATTTGCACATGTAAAAAAGCATGCTTTTAGCGGATGCATGACGCAAGTGTTACCCTAGCCTAACATACAGTGTTTGTGTCACATAATGTGCATATTTACCATCCACATTTATAAATCCTGGCAGTGTAGACAAGAGTTTGTAGATGTAAACTTGTCAGTCATTACTCAACGGACAAGCAAAATGCTGCTCATTCGTTGGGTGATTGGATTGTTTACGGAGGGACAAAAATCTCTGTTATCAGTGATACATTGCCCAGATAATAACACGATACTGTACATAAACAGATTGGTCTACTATTTCTCATTATGTGCCCATCATTCTTCATTATCATGTTTGTAAAGAGGCCACAAGCACCAAAGATCTATAATATTGTCGATCGTGCTCATTTACCAGTCTGTACTCAGCACAACCAAATTCAACCTAAATGTTTGCATGGTTAATCAAAAAATGAGCAAAATGATGGGGGAACACTTAGAAAAACATATATATAGAGGTGTGGACCTGTTGAAGTGTGTAGATCACACAAAATGGCTGGAGTCCGTGAAGCACCCTCATCCTCAAATCTCCTGCATTCCTCTTTTATGTTAGAATAAAGAATCAGATGGTGAGTGCAACTTTATTCTTTTTATGTTTCTCCAAGAATACAATTGCAATTACACAATTTGTTTTACAGATTAAAAATGCAAATTGGATATGATTTTACACAAACTCCAAATAAGACAGACAAAATTGTGGCACCCTCAACTTAATATTTATTTGCACTCTTTGGAATAAATGACTGCAATCAATCGCTTTTTATAATCATCAATAAGCTGCTTTCCCCACTCAACTGGAATCTTGGACCACTCTCCTCTTGCAAACTGCTAAAGGCTTCTCATAATTGAAGAGTGCCTCCTCCTAATAACAATTTTAAGATCTTTCCATAGCTGTTAAATGGGATTCAGGTCGGAACTCGTTGCTGGCCACTTCAGAGCACTTCAACACTTTGTTTCTATCCAAGTACTTGCACACAGTCAAGACACTAAGTGCCAGAGGCAGCAAAACAACCCCAAAACATCTTTGAAACAGCAGCATATTTGACTCTATGTACTGTAATCATTTCTTTGTAGGCATCATTTTTTTTTCGGTAAACAGTGGAAAGAAATTTTTTACCAAAAAGCTTTACCTTGGTCTAATCTGTCCACAAGATGTTTTATCACAAAGATTTTGGCCTACTCACACGCAGTTTGGCAAGGCATCAGCTTTTATGTTCTGTGTCATTAGTAGGGCCTTCCTTGGTCTCCTGCTATAGTGTTTCATTTCAATCAAATGTTGACAGATAGTTTGCTCTGAAACTGATGCACCCTGAGCTTGCAGGACAGGTTGAATTTCTTTGGAACTTAATTGAGACTGCTTATTAGTGATGAGCGGTGTTCGATTTGAAATGTTCGCTTTTTTCGAATTCAACCTGTTTTGGGCGGTGTTCGAGTCATTCGCTGAATGTGAACAATTAGCTTCAAATTCGGCAGTTCGAGGTTATGTTCGATAACAGCTCGATCACCAAAAGCATGACTGGATTTTCACAGTAATACTGTTAATGAATGTAAATATTCAGTTTCAGTGTATAGTGTGCAGGGGGGGCAGGGTTAGATCAGTGCTACAGAAATAATGCCGATCTCCATTTTTTTTTCTCCTACCTGCATTACAGTGGGGCGGTGCAGGTTGTTAGCCAATGACACACACACACAGCAAAGTGCATTTTTGCACACAAGCAAGGGCATGTGTCATTGGCTGTGTATGTCACATGTCCTTGACCTATAAGACCCAGCCATTTTCCCCATCGCCACCATTTCCTCAGTGCTGCAGTTGTGTGTCAGCCAGGCACCGCTGGTGCTGCTGTGGGTGCTATAAAGTGCTAGTTAGATGGATAGTGATCGAATCTCAAGTTAGATAGACAGAGAGGTTTAGGGAGTAGGGACTAGTTATAATCTCAGCCCTTTTGAGGGCTACTTCAGACAAGTAGGGAGTAGGGATTAGTTGTAAATATCAGCCATTGTCAGGGCTACTTCATAGAAGTAGGGACTAGTTATAATTTCAGCCCTTTTGTGGGCTAGGATAGAGCAGTTCCTATTAGTTTTTGTCAGGCAGGTGTGTGCCTGTGCTGTGCAAGTGTTTTTCACAGCATCTGGCCGAATCTAGCTCAGGCAATCCTTTAGAGCAGGTAGTGTAGCACTCCTGTCAAGACAGCTACACCACCTCTCTATGAGTAGCCAATTTTTTACTGCAGCTATTCCAGGCAATTTTTTTGGGCTAGTAGCAATGTCTGGTAGTAAGCGGTGTAGCACAGCTGTAAAGTAAGCTACACCACCTGTCTATCCAGTAGCCAATTTTTTACTGCAGCTAGTCCAGGCAGTTTTTAGGGCTAGTAGCAGTGTCTGGTAGTCAGCGATATAGCCCAGCTGTAAAGTAAGCTACACCGCCTGTCTATCCAGTAGCCAATTTTTTACTGCAGCTAGTCCAGGCAATTTTTTTGGGCTAGTAGCAGTGTCTGGTAGTCAGTGGTGTAGCACAGTGTAAAGTAAGCTACACCGACTTTCTATCCAGTAGCCAATTTTTTACTGCAGCTAGTCCAGGCAATTTTTTTGGGCTAGTAGCAGTGTCTGGTAGTTAGCGGTGTAACCCAGTTGTAAAGTAAGCTACACCGCCTCTCTATCCAGTAGCCAATTTTTTACTGCAGCTAGTCCAAGCAATTTTTTGGGGCTAGTAGCAGTGTCATTTAGACAGTGGTGTAGTCCACTTGTGAAACAAGCTACACCACCTGTTTAGTTCAGACTAATTTTTAACTGCACCTAGCCCAGGTAATAGTTTGGGCCTAGTACCACTGTTTGGCCACTCAGTTCTGCTCGATTTCTATCCTATTTTTTTATTCCCAACAACTGCAGAGTTGCCAATTTGGTCACATACAAAATGAATGGCAAAAGGTCTGCTGCTGGTGGAAAGGGGAATAGGCATGGTGGAAAGGGCAAAAAAGTTTGTGTTCGTTGGGTAGGTGGTAAAGCAACATTAACATCTGCTGAAGGAAGACCATCTTCCAGCCAAACTAAGATGTCTATTTCTTTTCATGGACAATCTGATATGATCCCTTTTTTACAGACATGAGTCACACGAAGATCGCTACCAATTGTAGATGAGGCACAAAAAGAGCAGGTGCTTGAATGGATAGCAAGCGCTTCATCAAGTAGGCTCTCCTCCACCTCAACTTCAACATCACAAATACACCAGTCCTCAGAGGTGTCACCCCAATCGCACTTGCTTCCTCACAGCTTCCAAGTCTCCAGCCGCAGAGTATTGGGTAAGACAGATGGTTGAGTATGCAGAGATGTTCACTCATCTTATAGCCTGGGAATCAGAGGTCTGCTCCAAAGCTTCTGTGAGTCCAGATGAGGAAATGTTCTGCACTGATGCCCAGAAGCTTTGTGAGTCGGATCCAGGCCAAGATGAAGGAGGTTCTGAGCAAGCATAATGTAGACCCTCATTCCCAAACTGTAAATCCTGTTGGTTGAGACAAAGAGGAACATGCTAATGAGACTGAGATACCTGATTGGAACGACAACTTGACTTTTCGGTCAGGGCAGGAAGAGGTTGACTCTGAGGATGACGGGTGTGGGAGGACACAGGGTGATGATGAGGTTTGAGATCCCACTTACTGTCAACCCACAGTTAGCCAGTCGTTGAGAGTCAGCAGAGGAGGTGGAGAAGGATGCTAGTGATGACGAGGTTAGGTTGCGCCTTCCTGGACAGAGACGGAGTACTGGAAGCACGTCAACAACTGCATCCTCAACCACAACTCTGCCTCTGAGCAGAAGTCATGGTGGCTCTTCTTCAGGTCTCATGGGCTCTAAGCCTTGCCTAGCTTTGGCCTTTATTGAGATTGAAAAGGATGACCCAACTCAGGATGGCAAAGGGGTAGAAAAGTCCTTGCGGATGCATGACTTGTTCATTTTGATAAACGTTAGTCTGTCTACATTGTCACTGGACACAGCCGCGTGTGCTTATCTGTCAGCACACCACCAGCAGCGCTGAAGACACGTTCAGAGAGAACGCTGACTGCGGGGCACAACATGATCTCCAAGGCATGAGTGGCGAGCTCAGGCCATTTTTCCAGATTGGAAGCCCAAAATGAGCAAGGGTCCAGTTCCACAGTCATGTCATCGATGTTCACTTGGAGATACTTCTGTACCATCCTCTCTAGGCGTTAACTATGCGTCAAGACTTCTTGCCTCCTCTGGCCTTGCAAAGGATGGTCTAAAGAATTGGTGAAACAATTCCACAAAATTGCTGTTACCACCAGATACGGTGTTACTGGTACGGTTTGAGTGATGATGACTCGACAGTCCCACGGTTGGCAAGTTAGAACTGTGAGATTCACTATGTGCACCCTTGGTGTTTTGTGAAAAAGCAGATCTTAGATTCTGTAACAGCTTCTGCTGATACTCTGCATGCGTGAATCCCTTTCTATGGCAGGAATTAGTTCGCCAAATTTACTCTTGAACCGGGGATTTAAGAGTGTGTCAACCCCGTAGTCGGCATTACTTCAATTTCTGACAATCCGATGGTCATGTTGCAGGTAGTGCAGCAAGAAGGCACTCATGTGTCTAGCGCATCCAGGAGGCCCAAGTCCTTGTTGTGTTGGTGGCAGTGAAGTAAGAATCATGCTTCCTTCCTCTACCCTCTCCCCCCAACCTCGCACAACAGAAATATGATCAAGATCTCCCTCATCTGATGAGTCTTCCATGCCCATCGCCAGTTCGTCCTCCATTTGTTCCTCGGCACCTGCACCTTCCTCAACAGGTTGGCTGCTACCATGCGCCCTCGTTAATCCCTCTCCCCCACCCTCCCATGCCTGCCGCCTTGGTGCTGCCGACCGTCTGGACCTTGGAGATCTTGTTTTCCCTTCCACATATGACTCCTCCTGTACTTCCTCCCCCTCCTCTTGTCCCACCACCTGACTCCGAATACTGTTTAAAGTGTGCTCCAGCATGTAAATGACCAAAATAGTCATGCTGATAATGGCATCGTCAGCACTAAACATCTTCGTCGCCATTTCAAAACTGTGCAGAAGGTGCATAGGTCCTTGATCTGAGACCACTCCAGCTGCATGATTTGCCTTACCTCTGGTTCTCGTTGGCCCAGGTTATACATCATAACTTATTGCACCAGGGCTCGTCGGTGCTGCCACAGTTGCTGCAACATGTGAAGAGTTGAATTCCATCGTGTCGGCACATCGCATTTCAGCCGGTGAACTGACAGGCCGAACGACTTCTGTAGAGATGCAAGTCATTGAGCTGTGGGATGCGAATGGCGGAAGTTAACACACAGTGACCGTGCCCTCTGCAGAAGCCCATCTAGGCAGGGATAGTGGGCTAAAAATTGCTGGATGACCAGGTTCAAGACGTGAGCCATACAAGGCACGTCTGTCACATTGCCCCGGCGATGGGCCGCACCCAGCATTGCAGCATTGTCGCACACGGCCTTCCCTGGCTGCAGGGGAGACAACCATTAATGAAACTCGGTCTCCACAGCTCATCACAACTCCTCAGCTGTGTGACTCACATTTCTCAGACATTTCAGTGTAAACACCGCCTGATGCCGTTGAGCCCTGCTGTCAGGTGATGCACAACTTGTGGGGACAGCAAGACTTGGACAGCAGCCCCATCTCCTGCTGTCACCATAGTCACCCAGTGCCCAGTCAGCGACATGTAACACCCCGTCCATGCTTACTTGTCCAAGTGTCTGTGGTGAAATGCACCCTGTCACACACAGAGTTTCTCAAGGAAATGGTGATGTTGTGTGCGACATGCTGGTGTAGCGCAGGCACAGCTTTCTTTGAGAAGTAGTGGTGACTGGGCATCTGGTACTGGGGCACTGCGACGGGCATAAGGTCTAGAAAATCCTCTGTGTCCACCAGGCAGAAAGGCAGCATTTCTGTAGCCAACAGCTTGCAGATGGTAAAATACAATCTCTTAGCTTCCTCATGGCTAGGAGGAAATGGTCTTTTACTTGTCCACATCTGAGGGACCGAGGGCTGGCTGCTGTGCTGAGACGGGGTTGAGTAGGGTGTCCCCGGAAACTGCTGGTCTGGGAGGAAGGTGCAGGCGAAGATATTATGTTGCCTTCATCTAAAGGTGGTGCTCTCGATGTCTGACAGCGCTCAACACCAGCAGGTGTTTCCATTTCCAAAAAAACTGATGACCTGCCAATCACACTGGCTGTTGCAGTTAAAGAGGTGGAAGGTCTGCATCCAAGAGCATGTGTGACTGCTGTCCCCACAGTCACAGAGAATGAAGAGGCCGCGGATGCACTTGATGGGGCAGACAGTGGTTGGCCTGGCCCGCTAGGCCGCATTGTAGCACAGTGAGCTTCCCATTGCAACTTTTGCTTCATATACATGTGACGGCTCATGCATGAAGTACTCAAACTATTGATTTTTCGGCCTCTACTTAGGTTTTGGTGACAAATCTTACAGATAACAGTCGGGGACTAAAGGCTTGTGGATTTTTGAATGTGCTGCATGAAAGTCTCCTCACCAACCATTTTAAGCTTGCAACTCTGGGGAAATTTATACCACTAAAGTGGTGTCAGTGCCTCAATTTTTGGAAAAAATGGAGACTCTTATTGGAGTCCCCTTGCTGTGTTTTACATGATTTTAGAAGGGCATGGCATGCCCATATCTGTGTCTCCTCCTTTTACTCCTCCAGCTCTTTTCTTTTCGCATTTTTATATGTACTTGTCACTTTTCCATGTGTTTGTTGTGTCTTCTGAGTAGTTTGTCAGCTTTTGGACACCTTTGAAGGTGTTTTCTATGTGTTTTCCATGTGTTTGTAGGTGTTTGTGTTTGCCTGCCACTGTCATTGCCGAACATTCGATGAACACACCCCCAATTCGACGAATCAAATCGAATTCGAAGACTAGGGTGGTGGCTCATCTCTACTGCTTATCCAGTTTCTGGACTGGGTCATTCCATGTCAAGTGAACCAATGATTATTACCTCTATATTTTTAATTCTTTTGAGATTTTGTTATTTGATAATAGCATGTCAGACAATGCAAAATGTGAAGAGAAAAATTTTTTAAAAAATTTATTTTTTTTTTAAATGATTTTCAAAGTTCGGAAAAAGTGTGAATTTCGCTGTTGCCTGCCTTTACGTTTCTCCTCATAACTAAGGCTAGGAATAAGATAGAGAGACAAAATAAACACCATTCTACTCAGAACTATACAGGCTTTCACCAGATATGTCACAAGAGGATCTTTGTTAATATTTTACCCATGTGATCGCAAGCGCAAAACTTTAAAACGTATTTCCGAAAAATCGGCGCGCTTTAAATATTTCAAAAACTGCCCATGTGTCTGCTTTGCTCTTAGCCACATCTGTACCAAATTTCAAGTTGGGATCGCAATGGGATCATATTTTAACATATTTTACTATTAATAGCGTCAATGGGTCATTCCATATCAAGTGATCTAAATATGAATTTTTTTTTTTACCTGACGTCTTTAGATTTTTTTTTTTTTTTTTCCTTTATGAAGTACTACTTTAGTTAATTACAAGTTAAAAGTTTGGAATTTTTTTCTTCGTCAGTTAATTTTTTACAGATTTTTAAAGTTTTAAAAAAAGGGTGAATTTTGGCCTGGTATGACTTTACATTTTTTTATCTCGGGCTAGAAATAAGATAGAGAAACAAAATAAACACCATTCTACTCAGAACTGTCCATGCTTTTACCAGATATGTCACAAGAGTATATTTGTTCATTTTAATTTTTTACCCATGCGAATGCAAACGCAACATTTTGAAACGCATTTCCGAAAAAACGTTTTAATAAAAATTTTCCAAAACTGCCCATGTGTCTTTTATGCTCTTAGCCACATCTGTACCAAATTTCAAGTTGGGATCGTGATGGGATCATATTTTAAAATATTTAACTATGGTTAATCTCATTTTTATTAAATTTTGAAAAAACATATGAAAGACATACATTCAATCTTTTAACAAAATCTTGAGACATATAAAATATACAAAAAGAGAATTCACAAAGTTATTAGTAACTTTAAGATAAGCTGCAAATTTACTTTTGCGCTTATCTCTGGTGCAATATATACTACAATCTAAATATAATTCCAAACACTCAAGTATACAACCTTTCTCAGGGTTTTGAGATGTTCTGATGTCAAGGGGACAAGCAGCCCCAGCAGAATGATTTTTATTACTTGGCCCCTTCTAACAGGTTGACCACGTAAGTGGGTCATTACCCGTTGAGGCCTAGTTGGAATAGTCTATCGACTGGTGTACCGGAAAGGAAGGCCGAAATATTAATGATCTACTCACAGCTCAGAGTTTTCGATACCTGTCTAATGTTCACTAGAATTCTGAAGGTATAGGTGTAGAAAGGAAATACCTAGACTGAATGTATCAGATGGGAAGAAAAGAGAGATAGAAAAGAAGAGAGAGAGAGAAGAGAAACAAAAACCATTAGAAAAAGTTATACTGGGAAAGAAAAGCCACGTAAGAAAAAAAGAAAAAAAGGAGGGGGGGGGACGGGTGAGGTATGGGAACGAGAAAGGGTACTCATCCCACTGACTCCCCATCAGCCAGAGGTCGAGCCATATTATCTGTGCTGGAAAAGATACTCCTAAATTCTGCAGAGTCATGAAAAAGAATCCATTCAACCCAAATCCCTAAGAATTTGTTCCGAGATCCCGACGCATCAGCTGCGAGCTCCTCCATTCGATATGTGTCCATCAATTCTTTGAACCAATCAAGTAGAGATGGAGCCCGGCTTGATTTCCAGAACCTCGGGATCACAGCACGAGCAGCCGAGATGCAAAAGCGGAGAATATCCCTCTTCTGTAGCCCAATAGGACCTGGAAAAATGGATAACATTGCCGATTCTGGGCAGCATTCGGCTTCTTTACCTGTTATCCGGGCGTATGCATTGAAAACCTCAGACCAGAACCGCCGGATTTCCCCACAACTCCACCAAATGTGTATCATTGTACCCTTCTCTTCCCCACTGCGCCAGCAGGTATCAGGGGTTCCAGGGAACATGTTCCGGAGTGTCGTCGGGCACAAGTACCATCTAGTGAGCAGCTTATAGCTTCTTTCTTGTGCAGAACAAGCGCTAGCTAGTGAGTGAGTAAATATAAAGCATTTCTGCCAATTAGCTTCTGAAATGCTACACCCCAATTCCCTCTCCCAAGCACGTTGGAAGTAAAGGGTGCCCTGCTCTCTCATGGACCCTAAGGCCTGGTATAGAAATGATATTTTGCGCCTCGGTGGAGCCTCCAGTTGGAATAACCTCTCCAATACGTTGGGCGTCAATCTTACCCTGCAAGAGTGGTCAGCTGAATATAATTATGCTCTGTATTGGAGAAATTCGAATCACTTAAGAGGTCTCGTAGGTTCTTTGAGTTGTAGCTCTGCCATCGGGGGCAAACCACCACTGGACAGAGTCTGTCCTACTCGGGTGTCATCCACAATCCGCCAACATAAAAATCTCTGCCTGTCAAATCTGGGTGGGAAAGATGGGTTGGAAAAAAGGGGAGTCAAAGGGCTAAGTCTGTCGTTTAAGCGGGAGGGTTTTCGTCACTAGGTGCCATACCTTCAAGGTGTTTCTGGTCATGTCTGTCAAAGGTACTAGGTCTGTGGAGTCTTTAGGGGAAATCCAAAGCAGGTGTTTCAGCGGAATCCCCAAACCCTCTTGCTCCACCCCTACCCATTTCTTGGAGGACGCATGATAATGCCAATCTAGAGCTCTAACAAGAGAGGAAGCCTCAAAGTACGCTCGTATGTTGGGTAGTCCAACCCCTCCTCTGGTCTCGGGCAAGGATAGGATATTCATTCGCAATCTGGACCTCTTGCCCCCCCAGACAAATCTAAGGATCATAGATTGCATTTTGGAGAGGAAACCTCTATCCAATAGAACAGGAACTGTCTGAAAAGTATATAAGAGTCGGGGCAAGACATCCATCTTGACTACGTTTATTCTCCCGAACCAGGATAGCTTTAATTGTCTATAGGAGGTAAATGCCGATTCCGCGTTAGTCAAAAGGGGTTGATAATTTAAATTGAATATTTGTTTAAGATCTTTTGGTATAAGGACTCCCAAGTACTTAATGGCTTCTACTTTCCATTTAAATGGGAACTGTTTAGATAGATGAGAAACCAATTCTCCAGGCAAAGAAATATTGAGTGCCTCGGTTTTGGAGCAATTCACTTTAAAGTTGCTCAATTGTCCGAACCGTTCAAACTCCATTAAGACCGAAGGGATGGAGACCAGGGGCTGGGAGATGTAAAGTAGCAGGTCATCTGCAAATAAGGCTAATTTGTGATGACTCTGTCCCAGCTTGACCCCATGGACGCATTCATTGGACCTAAGTGCAAAATATTTAACTATTATAGTGTCAATTCAAAAGTCACCAAGAACACAATCAGTCATTTTTTCACAATTGCCGTCAATAGTTTGAATTTGATATAAAGAAACATAGTCTTGTAACATCTCAAATGAAAGCTGTTACCGTTCTGAGTAAAATGATGCCTCTCCTACTTCATTATCTTATTTCTAGCCTGAGATAAAAAAATTTAAAGTCGTACCAGGCCAAAATTCACCCTTTTTTTAAACTTTAAAAATCTGTAAAAAATTAACTGATGAAGAAAAAAATTCCAAACTTTTAATTTGTAATTAACTAAAGTAGTACTTCATAAAGGAAAAAAAAAAAAAAAATCTAAAGACGTCAGGTAAAAAAAAATATTCATATTTAGATCACTTGATATGGAATGACCCATTGACGCTCTTACTAGTAAAATATGTTAAAATATGATCCCATTGCGATCCCAACTTGAAATTTGGTACAGATGTGGCTAAGAGCACAGCAGACACATGGGCAGTTTTTGAAATATTTAAAGCGCGCCGATTTTTCGGAAATGCGTTTTAAAGTTTTGCGCTTGCGATCACATGGGTAAAATATTAACAAATATCCTCTTGTTACATATCTGATGAAAGCCTGGACAGTTCTGAGTAGATTGGTGTTTATTTTGTTTCTCTATCTTATTTCTAGCCCGAGATATGATAGAAAATGTAAAGCCATACCAGGCCAAAATTCGCACTTTTTTAAAACTTTAAAAATATGTAAAAAATTAACAGATAAAGAAAAAAATTCAAAACTTTTTTTTTGTAATTAGATAAAGTTGTTCTTCAGATAGAAATTTTTTTTTAAAAATCTGAGGACGTCAGGGAAAAAAAATATTCATTTTTGGATCACTTGACATGGAATGACCCGACTATCCTGCATTGCAACCTTTAATCAATTTTTCTCTGATGTTCACATTCAGTGAGATTAGTTACAGTGCCATGGGTTGTAAACAGTTTATGTTGCGCACTGTGGACAAAGGAACATCAAGATCACTGGAGATGGACTTGTAACCTGGAGATTGTTGTGGTTTTTTTTAACCATTTTGATTCTCAAGTACTCAGGCAGTTCTCTTCTTTTTCTGCTGTCTATGCTTAGTGTGGCACACACAGACAGAAAATGCAAAGATGAATCAACTTCTCCCCTTTTAATCTGGTTTCAGGTGTGATTTTCATATTGCCCACACCTATTATTTGCCACATTATTGAATGAAGACTTTCTCCATGAAAATTATTGCAGCTACACATGTATTACAAAACATGTGTAGCTGCAATAATTTTCATGGAGAATTTTTTCATTTTGTGGAACAATTTCAAGGGTGCCAACACTTTCAGTCATAAGTGTGTGCATTTGTGTGTGTATGTGTGCAGTTGGATGTGTGGCTGTTAAATTTGACTATTAAATCATTATTCAAACATTAAAATATGTTCTTTAAAAGAAAATATATAAATACCGTATATACTCGTGTATAAGCTGACCCGTGTATAAGCCGACCCCCCTACTTTTGCCCCCAAAACCTGGGAAAACCTATTGACTCATGTATAAGCCGAGGGTGGACCCCAGCACAGATATACAGCCCCCAGCAGTATGGTATACAGCAGCCCCAGAGGTATATACAGCAGCCCCAGTGGTAGTATACAGCAGCAGCCCCAGTGGTATATACAGCAGCAGCCCCAGTGGTTAGTATACAGCAGCCCCAGAGGTGTATACAGCAGCCCCAGTGGTAGTATACAGCAGCCCCAGAGGTATAAACAGCCCCAGTGGTAGTATACAGCAGCCCCAGTGGTAGTATACAGCAGCCCCAGAGGTATATACAGCCCCAGTGGTACTATACAGCAGCCCCAGTGGTAGTATACAGCAGCCCCAGTGGTAGTATACAGCAGCCCCAGTGGTAGTATACAGCAGCCCCAGAGGTATATACAGCCCCAGTGGTACTATACAGCAGCCCCAGTGGTAGTATACAGCAGCCCCTGTGGTAGTATACAGCAGCCCCAGAGGTAGTATACAGCAGCCCCAGAGGTATATACAGCCCCAGAGGTATATACAGCAGCCCTAGTGGTGTATACAGCAGCCCCAGAGGTATATACAGCAGCCCTTAGGTAGTATACAGTAGCCCCAGTGGTGTATACAGCAGCAGCAGCCCCAGGGGTGTATACAGCAGCAGCCCCAAAGCTGTATACAGCAGCAGCCCCAGGGCTGTATACAGCAGCAGCCCCAGGGCTGTATACAGCAGCAGCCCCAAAGCTGTATACAGCAGCAGACCCAGGGCTGTATACAGCAGCAGCCCCAGGGCTGTATACAGCAGCAGCCCCGGAGGTATACAGGCCCCCCCATCAAGCTCCAGGGCCCCCCCCCCTTGCGCGGCAGCCTGTAAAGTAAAATCATACTTATCAGTGTCCTGTCGCGCTGTCCCGCCGTTTGCCGACACACGATCCCGGGCTTCAATCTGCGTCTTCCGGCTTCCGGCTTCCTGTGGTCGCGGGCAATTACGTCATTGCCCGCGACCACAGGAAGGCGGAAGACGCGGAATGAAGCCCGGGATCGTGATGTCGGCAAGTGGCGGGACAGCGCGACAGGACACTGATAAGTATGATTTTACTTTACAGGCTGCCGCGCAAGGGGGCGGGGGGCCCTGGAGCTTGATGGGGGGGCCTGTATACCTCCGGGGCTGCTGCTGTATATACTGTATACTCGCGTATAAGCCGAGGGGGGACTTTTCAGCCCAAATTTTGGGCTGAAAAACTCGGCTTATACGCGAGTATATACGGTAATAGGAGAAACTTTAAGAGGACATGATAAGAAATGTAAAGCTATGTAAGCCCAAATAATAGTCAGCACTTCCATTTTCATTGTGCTACAACTTTACAGTAGTACACCATTCTCAGATTTAGACATTTTTCTATCCCTATGTAACTGTGTGCTCCTCCTGTCTCTAGGCTGTAAAATCCAAGGCATTATGTGCAAACTCAAGAGCCTGAGACTGCTGTCAAAGATCTACTGTCTGGCTAGGGGAGTGGTCAATATCATGTGAAATGGTGCTATTGGGGGTTCATTATTTGAATTTGTTGGGACCTGCAATTTTTTTAAATTTCAACTATATTTTGATCCCCAACAGATCAATCCTCTCATCTCTGTTATACATCTTCTCAATTTTTTTGGCTGCACTCTTACAGCATGGATGACTATTACAAACTATCTTCACATTTGTACTGTATAACTGAATTTACCATTGCTCTGGATGTTACTGTAAATGATGTGCTATGGCTCACAGTATGTTAACAACTATTGTGGTCATAAAGAAGTCTCACTGTGTAATTTATGTGCCAGTGTAAATGACCATAACTCCAAAGATTAGATAATTTTCTTTGGTCTAGAACCATAAAAAATAAGATTTAAACCCCACTGTACAAAACACCATGTGCTATGTTTTATGATATGTTGAATTTAATGAACCTTGGTGCATATCTAAACAATACATCTGTTCTTATGCTTTGTGGCACAATCTAAAAGTAACAGAAATCATATCCCAATATAAAAATGTAAAAATTAAAAAAAAAGAGATTTTGTGAAAATATTACACCATGTGGATATTAAACAAAGTGTAAAACAAAATGCAGTGTGTGAAAATGTATGTTCATCCTTAATGCTTCTAAGATAGAAAACAGCCAATCAAATTCATCAACAAGTGTGACCACCTTCAAGAAAGTAGACATTTTGGCATTTTGAGGTCTGGAGAATACAACTTTTTAACATAATGCCAAAAATGAAAGACATCAGCAATGATCTTACATCAGCAATTGTTGCTTCCCATCAATCTTGGAAGAGTTATAAGGACTTTCTAAACAATTAAGAGGCTATGATGCTACAGAAAAAAAGATTATTTACAATTGAAAAACATTCAAAACTGTTGACAAAAGGCCCAGGAATGGACATCTAAGCAAATTAACGCCAAGGTCAGATCTTGCAATGCTCACAGTAATTTAATAAGAAAACAAAAGCTATAGCTGAAACTTTTAAGGTCTCAGTTATTCTAAATATTCAAGATCATGCCAATACTATTAGTAAAAGACTGTAAAATTATGTTTTGCTTTGATGTCTTGAAGAGATGACAAACTATATCACACACAAAGTTTGCACAGTTGCGTCTGAACACAGACAATATGTTCTAGCTGCTTCAATTCCTCATATCTACCATCCTTTCATACACTGTGCACTTCATCTATATCAGACCCTCTCTTCTCCCTTCTCCTATGTACAGCACTCATGCTCTTTTCACATTCTTATACCACAAAGATCTATTCTCTCCCAGCACACAACACAAGAGACACTATCAAAAATCACTTAACCATCTTCTCACTCTATTCTTTTCTAAGTTGAAGAATGTATCTGCCCTAACCCATGTCTTTTTGGAATAGAAAGTTTAACTTTTTCCTTGCTACATTCAGAAACACTGATAATCTCATTAATATTCTTTGCATACCTTTTGTCTTCTTTAACTGTGATCTCTGAAAGGAATCCATCCTCAAGAAGTAACCAACTTTACTTCATCTATAACCTTTTCCTTTCAAATTCCTTTAACCTCCTAGCTCTTATTGAGACCAGGATCCAGCAGTTGGACACCACTGCCGCTGCAACTCTCTAGTATGGTGGCCTAAAATTTTCACATACTGCTAGCCCTGAGAACAGACCCAATGCAGGTGTTGGTCTGCTACTCTCAACAAATTGTGCTTTTCAGTTTATTCTACCTCTACCGTCACCTATCTTCCCTTCTTTTGAGGTTCACAATGTCAGACTTTGCAGGTGCTTCTCCCTGAAAGTGGCAGTTGTTTACCACCCTGTAAGCCCCTATGCCCTTTATGCCCCATCTCGACAGTTTTTCTCTAATCTCCCCTTCATCTCTAAACTTCTGGAATGCTTGGTGCAGGCCCATCTAAACCGCTATCTGTCAAATAACTATTATTGACCCTTTACAATCCGGTTACTGATTGTTACATTCAACTGAAACTGCTCTTACTAGAGCTCTAATGGTCTACTAACAGCTAAATCTAAAGGCCCTGTCACACCTGGCAATGGGGCTGGAGACGTAGGCGGCGACTGGCGGGTGCGCGCACGTTTTTGGCGCCCCGCCAGCGTCGCCGTCCCCCATTTACACAGGGCGACATCTCCAGCCCTGCGCCGGCAAGCTGTCAGGCGGCATCGCCGCCGGGGTGTCTGAAAACCCCAGCGGCGATGCAGGACAATGGGAGCCTATGGCTCCCATCACCTGGCAGGTCGCCGGCGGCCAGTTACATGGGGCGATGTGTGCACATCGCCCCTGATCGGTCACCTGGTTTCAGAGCACTGCTCTGAAACCAGGCGACTTCCCTGCGTCGCCGACATCGCCCCTTTACATGAGGCGACGTAGGGGCGATGTCGCCGCTGATAGGCCATGCCCCTACGTCGCCTATGTAATCAGCGGCGATCTCACCCCATGTGACGGGCCCTTAATAGTCATTACTGTCTGCTGATTCTCCTAGATCTCTTTGCTGCATTTGACACTGTGGATCACCATCTCCTTCTACCTTTTCTCCACTCTATCAGCTTCAAAGACAATGCTTTTTCTCTTTGCTTTCCTTCTAACCATTTGACCACTCCTTCACTGGCTCTTTTTTCTCTCCTCTTCCCCTTACTGTTGGGGTACCTCAGGGTTCAGTCCTAGGCTCCCTCATCTTCTCACTATACGCTGCCTTTTTTGGAAAATCATCAATAGATTTGGTTTTCAGTAACATCTGTATGCTGATGACGCCCCATTATACACCTGACATCACCCTTGCAATACAAGGGATTGGCTACTGTCACTTACATCATGTCTTTACTCTATATAAAGCTGAACCTGACAAAAACAGAACTTATCATGTTTCCTCTCTCTACTAACCTTCATAAACCCAATATTGACATTTTCATGCCTGCTCTCTTGGGATTATACTTGAGTTAGATCTCTCCTTCACTCCCTGCATCTAATCATTCGATCACTCATGTCACTTACACCGTAAAACATCTCTAAAATTAACTTTTTCTAAAATGGGCACAATATTTAAAGAGGCCCTCATGCACACCTCTATCCAGGGCATCAGAGTGCCACACAATTTTTGGCTGCCCTGCCTAGGGCAATACTACAAAAGACCCACTTCCTTATAATGGGCACATTATTTAAAGAGGTCTTCATGTACTTCTCTTCCCAGGGTCATGGGTGTGCCACACAATTTAAAAAAAAAAATCTTTCATGTAATCCAAAGAACTAACATACACCAACTCTGTCTCACAGGTGCGTATGAGCCCTTAATATTTTCTCCAGGAAAATCCATTTTGGTTTCATTTTGTAACGTTTTCTTGACAGTCCGTAAAAGTGGCGTAATAGTCTGACAACATTGTTATGTTATGAAATCAATCTAAATCTAGAAATATATGTACAGTATTAAGGTTTATTCTGTTTATAAATCCACGTGAAGGTAGTTTCTGTTTGTGTTATGATCTGGTACCCAGGCAGTTTTAAGATATGTGACACCTCAGGTCTATGTGTAAAGAATTGCAATATGCAATACAAATATGCTTGTTCACAAGCTTCAGTTAATGGCAATTTATCCATGCAGTTCTGCCAGAACACCCCTGTCACATTACATAGGATGGTATATCAGGTTCTCAATTGTAGTATGAGCATGTGGCTGGCGGCCACGCCCTCTTCCCATACAGAAGTGTTATAGCACTGGAATGTAGTATGATCTGGCAGCACCCAGCATTCACGCCCCCACCTTACCTCCAGCTCTCAGCCACAGCATGAGACTGTCAGGCTGAAATTCTATGTCCCATGAGGGATGAGGGAGAGCAAAAAAGCAGGTATGATTTTATTGGACTATAAGTGATCTATAGATCCTAGAACTGTAGTGTCCAGCTCAGCTTCATCATGTAGGAGGGCAGGGACTGTACTAAAACATTTTCTGTCCTCGAAGTTCCTCTTTAGAGCTGTGCATAAATGCAATATTGTAAAGAAAATGGGTCAAAATTTCACCAGAATGATGTGAGATTCAAATAAATTCATAAAGAAAAATTATTACTTCAAGTTACTGCTGCTATATTGGTTCTAAAAAAACTATTGATTCATGGGATGTACTTCATTTTTCACTAATTCTTTTTTAAACCACTTCTAAAACATTTTTTATTTTTCAACACAAGGGGGGAAAAATAAATGTATGTCACCTACCCCCTGTCGTATACTCACCTTCTGGTGGCTTCAATGTTTTTTCAGCACCTCTCTGGTCCCACGTCACTATCTTGTACCTTTAACTTCTGACTGACCATAAGTCAGAGGGTATGTCACAAGGTCTCTAGGAGAGCCAGAATGGGGCTTTCTTAGGCTGGTTTCACACCACAGCACAATCAAGTCCGGGGTTGTCCTGTGTAAACCTGACAGCCCCGAAGCCAATTTTGCAGTAATGCAGCCCTATGGGGACAGAAGGAGCCGGATGGTAGCTATTTGCCATCCGGTTTCCATCTGTCGGGGAGGATCCGGAACAATTCGGATTTTTCTCCCGGACACAAAAACTTGCTTGCAGCGTTTTTGTGCCTGGGAGAACAATCGGACAAAATCGGATCCTCCCGGATCAGGTGTGAATCAGTGCCCCCTACCATGGGAGTCTATGGAACCGAATGGTGCCGGATTCGACAAAAAATCTGATCCGAGAGCCAGACTCAGGATGCTGAAGTTTGGCAGTGAGCGCTGCTAAACTTTAGCACCATGAGTTGTACCCTGCAGAGATTTCAGGACCGCGGCTAGCCGCGATCTTGAAATTTCAGCAGCTGCAGCTGCTATCAGCTGAATCCGGCTGCAAACTGGACCGGAGGGCATATTTGACATCCGGTTCTGTTTCAAAATAGGGACCGGGGCTGCCTAGTTTACACCGGACAGCCCCGGACTTAATCAGGCCGTGGTGTGAAACCGGCCTTAGACTTGCATTGATTTGGAACCTCCAGCTCGCTCCATTAAACACTGGATCTGCTGGCAGGTCACAAATCACAAAAGATCAACACTGAAAGAAGATGAAAGCAGTGGTAGGTGAGTATAACACTAGGGGCAGGGGACTTATATTTAGAACACTACCACAGCGGTGCTATAAGAAAAAATACTGCAGTGGTTCTTTAAATATATAACAATGCACAGTGTAATTTGTATGTGTTATTCTTTCACCTTGGGTTCTATTTATCTGATTGTAAAGTGACAGTTATGGTCTGGGACAAAAGGTAGTATGCACACTTTCACGATTCACCAGTATTCCTGATATCGGTAATGGTCATATGTGCAGCATCTCCCAATGGAAGAGATTTGAGAGGAACCAGGTGAGTCTAGTCAACAAGTGACTGAAAATATGCAAATCAGGCTAGGGTCAAACATCCAATCCAATTTTTTAGTGTTTTCTATAACCAATCTGTTATTTTTATGCTGCATTTTGTGCCTCCTGTGCCCCTGAACGTTTTTTGCATTTAGTAAATTTTTCATAAAAATGCACACGCGTTAACGGATGGTACCTAAATGTACCATGCGTTAACGGGAGCATTTCCCATAGGGCCCCGTGTTACAAAAACAGTATGCGTTTTTTGCTGCACCCAAAAAGGTTGCAGGCAGATTTATTTGGAGGCAGAAAAAAAGCCATAACGTTTTTGGAAAGCGCAGTGACACTTAAGTGCACCAACCGTTAACGGAATCCGTTTTTGGAGTTAGAAAAAAAAAATCCAAAACCTGATGATAATAACGGATCCAGGGCAAAACGGATTGGCATGTGTGACCCTAGCCTTAAAGGAGCAGCCTGGCCTCGGGACAAAAGTCAAAAGCATACACCATTTGCGACAGCAGACCTCTTAATCATAGTGCACACTGTTATCATTCTTGGTGCGATAGTATGATCACGTGAACAAATCTATGTGAGGCTAGGGTCACACATGGCAATTGTTTTTTTGTGTTTTCCATGACCAATCCATTTTTTCTAGGCTGCATTTTGTGCCTCCTGTGCCCTGAACGTTTTTTGGTCTTAGTCCTTTTTTCATAAAAAACGCATATGCATTAGCGGATGGTACCTAAATGTACCATGCGTTAACGGCAACGATTCCCATAGGGCACCATGTTACAAAAACACTATGAGTTTTTTTGCTGCACCCAAAAACGTTGCAGGCGGCATTTTCTTGAGGCAGAAAAAGAAGCCATAATGTTTTTGAAAAGCACAGTGACATTTAAGTGCACCATCCGTTAAAAACTGATGACAATAATGAACCCAGGCCAAAACGGATTGCCATGTGTGACCCTAGCCTGACCCTTGCCTAACATCTTCTAAAAACCAGAATTTCTTTGTTATGTCCTCTAAATTAATGGCATATCATGCAGTTTAACTATTATGTTACAACCATGAACACCAACATCCTTGTGGTTTAACTGAACTGAAGTTACCGCATCATTAAACTACAGTATATAGTGTTCTAAATTGTCCAATAAAGGAATTTGGACTAAAATGTATTTTTTTACATGTGGATACATTTAACGTAGACTTTACTTTCAGGCCAGTATGTTGTCATTAGAATTATAAAATTATTTTTGTAACCAGTATTTAGAGAGAATGACTTAGCAATAACTTAAATATTGTTAAACGTAGTTTAAAATAGACATAACTTCAATTTTGATTAATGTGAACAGTGACAGACATAACATGTGGTTTGTTTGGTGAATTTAGGAACAGAGGAAGTGACTAGGATCTATCTGTGTCATATGTATTAGTGATGTTGAGCAGGAAGTTACGTTAAAGAGCACAGTATACAAGAACAGGAAAACTTAGGAAGTGTTTCATTAGTCACAATGAGAATTGCTGACGGATGTACTAAAATAAATCAGATTTGTTTTGCTGCTTGTGTTAGTTCTCAGCACTGAGAAGGTTGTTAAATCTATAGGGAAAAAAATGAGATCCTGTTTATATCATATTTGTCATCTCTGCAAGTTCAATTATACTAAGAATTCTTACTAACTATGCCTAAGCATTATCAGTTATAAATATTTACAGGGATACAAGTGTTCCTAAAATTATTTTCACACTCGCATTAAAATGTTCATATTAAAAGGCTGGGGTTCCACTTGCGAGAGACTCCTGAGCGCTGGCTGCCAGCTCTCTGGACAGGAGCATGGAATTGCATAGAAATAAATGCAGCTGACACTCTCCTGTCGGCAGCCGTGCCGGGTGATACAATGTGACACTCATGCGAGTCTCTTACATCACTCCCTAACATTAGTCTAACATTATTATTTTGATACTGGTGAAAAAAATGAGCTGATGTACGCTGCATGAACTAAGAATTTGGTCTAATTTCTGCTAAAAAGAAAGTCTTTTATACTTTGTTCCACATTTATTATGTGTATTGTAGATACATTTTCATCATGTTCACCAAGAAAGCATGCCCTTTTAAAAGTAGGTTAAGAAAAGGCTTGTAAGCCATGTTGCAAAACTTTGTCAAAAGTTGTTGTATCTTTGCAGATTAAAGTAAGATAAAAAACAAATGATATAACTTTGACTAAACAATTAAAAAATGTGACAGATTTATCAAACAGCAGGAAATACTTTCATAACTTTGCTTAAGTTTTCCCAGTATAAAAGTAAGACAACTGTGATGAATTACCCCAATGTAAGAGCTTACATTTGACATTAAAATAAATGGATCGATTCATCAAATCTGACATAAAGCATGTTTGCACTATGCAAGTCCTGATAGAGTACGAGGCGGCAAATTCATTAAAAGGCGCATGTCTCCTACTGAATTTGTTTCTTCTTCTTGGTGGTACCTCCATCCACTGGGAGTTTTGATGAATTGGATGGGCAGAACTGATTCACACCAAAAGAAGCCCATTTATTGCACATTTTTATACTGTGCAATTATTTTTAAACATTCCAAAACTTTAATATTTTAAAACTTTAATGGTGAAAAGCTTTGAATCACCTCAGAAATGTTTTTAGACACAAATTAGTAAAGTGATAGTTTTCATAAAGGTACCTTTACACGCCGCAATCTCGCCAGGTAATCTTAAAGGCGATATGTCGCCCTGAAACGATCGCCGTGAAATCGCCCCACGGTGGCGGCGTTTGATTGGGGAATTTTGCGGCGATAAGTCGCCTGTCGCCTGATTACTGAGCACTGCTCTGAAATCAGACGCAATCATGAAGGCAAGATTTCCGGGTTTTGGCGTGTGATATGGCGATAGTGATGGAATCTGCGTCGCCTAGTGATTTCCGGTAGGCATGCCACAGCGTGCTGTAGTCCGTGCCCCATCTGTGATGATTGGTGGTGGGTTCCCATTGGATGTCAGTTGACAGAACGCCATATTTGAAGAGCTCTCCGTTCAGCACCACACACATCTTCACCTGCACAACCGTACACAAACACAGTTCATGAATTGGCGGCATAAATGTGCGCAAGCTATGTAATCCGCATGTATTCATTAGTGCTGTGTCGAGTATAGTGCCACATGCTAAGTCAGATGTTGCCCTACACATCGCACATGGGTGGCATGGCTCAGCACCACACCGAAACGAATAATACATCCAGAAATACCAAAAATATACCAGTAATTGCAAATTTTACCAAAACAAAGCATTTTCCTATTTCTCTATGGTCACACTAGTGAGCTCTATAAAAATGCCAAACACAAAATTCACATTTTTCCTAATGGAGGATAGAAGGCATAAAATAATAAATACATCACCAGTCATGTGCATTAAAAACCTGTACAGAATATTCAAAGCTAAATCCAGTGTGATGTCTATGGTGACAAAAATAACAATACAACCTAACATCAACACAGGAAATCACATAGACATAATGAAGTGACATTTTGCCTCTTTGGGAACTTCATCACTGGATTTAATCTATTAGAATTTAATGACTGTTTATTATAGGAGAGGATGACTAATTTAAACTATTTGTGTCAGCAGAAGGTAAATTATAAAACACAAAATTAATTAAAAATTGTAATTGTGATAACATATATGTTGTGCAAAATGGAAATCTGGTACAAAGCAAAAAAGAACTCTGCAGTTTTGTAAGGATTACAAAATTATTACCTATTTATTTTTAAGTCTATAAAAATAATGTTGTATGGGTAATACTGCACCTGACACAATTTATTAGAGAATTGTCATCAGACTATCTCAGAAGTAGAGATGAGCGAACACCTGAAGATTACGATTCGGTTTGGTTCGCCAAACCCTATTGAAATCATTGGCAGTCATCATCAAACGCATTGAAAACACCTTGAAAGGGGCCAAAAAGCTGCCAAACACAGCTCAAACCATTTTACAATGTAGCCCCACTGTTTTGTCACAGACATTAACTTCCTACACTATTTGTTAGCTCTCCAGATATTCTGACTACCTTTTGGGCATTCTTGCCCTTTTCCAAGATTACATCTTTTGCTTCAGTCCTCTTCATTTGCCTACCTTTATAAACTCAAATCCAGCCTCTAGTTCTCTTCTTAACTATTCTGCCTGGTTTTCTGCTCCTTCTGGCTTCTCAAGTTTCTCCACCTACGCCTGTGAACACTGTGAAAGTTTCTTGCTTTTACTCATCTGAGGTTCTATTGATCTACACCTGTTATTAGTAGAGATGAGCGCTGTTCGATTCAAAATGTTCGCCAATCTCAAATTCGACCTGTTTTGGGAGGTATTCGAGTCATTCGACGAATGCAAACAATTAGCTTCAAATTCGGCAGTTCGAGGTTATGTTCAATAACGCTTCGATCACCAAAAAGGACCCTATAAAGTGGTCTGGGGGCACAGGACAAGGCTGAAATGGGGGCATGATTGTTTAAAAGCCGGCGGAAAAAAGCTACCAGCACCTGGGGGTTGGGGCAGCCCGTACCTGCCTGCTGTACACAAAAATACGGTGAAGCCCACTTCAAACGTTTTGAGGAAAAATTCATAAAAAATAAAAAATTACATTTAGGGACTGCATCTTTATTAACCCCTCGAGGCCGTAGCACAGCGGCATTGTAAGGGGGGTTAACTCAGGTCACCTGAGGACAGCTCAGGTGGCATGACCTGAGCTATCCTCGGTGACCAGAGTTAACCCCACTTACAATGCCGCAGCGCTCCGGCCTCAAGGGGTTAATAAAGATGCAGTCCCTAAATTTATTTTTTAATGAATTTTTCCAAAAAAAGTTGACATGGGCTTTGCCATATTTTTGTGTCCAGCTGAGTACAGCAGGCAGGAACGGGCTGCCTCCAACCCCCAGGTGCCTATTTGTACCTGCCTGGAAACAGAAATAGAAGAAGGACCTTTTTTTTTTATTATTTCATGAATTTCATGAAATAGTAAAAAAAAAAATGTGTGGGGCTTTGCGCTATTTCCATTGTCCAGCCAGGTACAACTAGGCAGCTGGGGGCTGGAATGCACAGCGCAGGGAGGCCCAAGCTTTCTGGGCCCCCTCGCTGCAAATTTCAGCCCACAGCCACTCCAGAAGATGGCGCGTTCATTGAAACACCTTCCTCTGGCGCTGTATCCAACTCATCCAGGGCCCTGGTGCGGTGGCTCGCTGGGTAATAAAGGGTTTAGGCCCAGCTTTGTGTTATCAACTGGCCCTAAGCCCAAAATTCATGGGGTCACGCCAATATTAGACATGACCGCCATGAATTTCTAGTGAATTTTGTAAAAAAAACAACACACACAAAAAATATTTTATCAGAAATAAAACAAAAAATACACTAAGGCTATGTGCACATCTGACGTTTGTGCATCTCTGCAGTCCGTCCAAAAACCTGTTTTTTTTTTAGCAGAAACTGAGTTTTCTGTGCTCAGCAGTGTCCCTCGTTTTTTGGTCGTTTTCCGCCCGGTTTTACAGCGTTTTTTCTCGGCGGTTTTCTCGGCGGTTTTGAAAACTGAGTTTTTTGTGCACTTGATCAGCTGAAACCGCTGGAAAAACGGTGGAAAGAAGTCACTTGCTCTATTTTTGGAAAACCGGTGGAAAAACTCAGTTTTGACTGAGAAAAACTCAGTTTTGACTGAAAACGACCAGAAGAAAACCGTGCTAGTGAAGACAGAGTTTTCTAAAATCCATTGACTAGCATGTTAATCCAACCGGAGGATAGGATTAACATAAATTAACATAAAACTGAGCGGAAAACGCCGACGGAAAACGTCCAAAAGCAGCCCACAAAACGACTGATGTGCACATACCCTTAGACTCCATTTTTATTAAAAAATCCTCTTCCGTCCGACGTAATCCAATCAGGTTTTCTTCTTTAGCTCAGCTACATCTCTGATAGAGAACCTCTACCAGAGATGTAGCTGAGCTGTACAGCCCTGGGAAAGTTCATATGAGTTCATGCTGCATGAACTCACATGAACTTTCCTAGACAGCACCGCGTGGCTAGTTCAAATGAACAGCTGATCTGCATCAGCTGATCATTTGAAATAACAGGCGGGAAAGCCAACGGTGAAGACACCGCCGGCTTTCCTGCTGTGTTCTGCACTCCAGCTCCATGATGCCCCCTCCCCACTCCCTGGAGCTGCATCCCCCACCTGATCCTAACTTAGGATCAGGTGGGGAGGCGGCGGCGGGGGTGTGATGAGGTGGCATCAGGGAACAGGGAGCGCAGAACTCAGAAGTAATGCTGGCGGGGCATTCTTTTCACCACTGCCGGCTTCCCCTCCCTGCTCCTTCGATCCCCGCTCCCCCCCTCTGCCTCTGCACCTGATCCTAACTTAGGACCGTGTGAGGGGAGCAGCTCCAGGGATCAGGGAGGGGGCATCAGTCAGCAGGGAGCGCGGCACAGACCAGGAAAGCCGGCGGTGAAGTCTTCTTCTCACCGCCGGCTTCCTGCCTGTGTTTTTCGCTTCCCGCTCCCGATGCTGCGATGTTAAAATACTTATTGCATTAATTTTCAATGGTGTTCAACGTGTTCGACGGTGTTCGATGAACATTCGATGAACACACATCAAATTTGACGAATCGAATTAAAACACCGGGGTGGTGGCTCATCTCTAGTTATTAGAGTGCCTTCTGATCCTAGCTGCTCATGTAACTCCCTCTACTGTGGTTATTGCCTTAACTGCCTTTGCTGATACATAAGCTGGTTCGCATTATTAAAGGGTACTTGTCAGAATGTTTTTGCCCCTCAAGCTATCACTATTTGTACCTGCAGCCCCATAGTCCTTCTTATTCTTACCTAAGCATCCCTGTTTTAGCTAATAGTGTTGGGTAAGAACTATGAAGCAGCAGGTACAGATAGTGATAGCTTGGGAGCATAAACGATCTGACAGGTTCCCTTTAAGTGCTCTGTCACTTCCACGATCAAATAGATGCAAAGCACGGGACTGTTCTGGACTGAGTAATTTTGCTCTGCATCTATATCAGGACTTTCTTAGACTTCCCTTCCTATGCCTCCGTAGGTGATTTAATGTTTTTATAGACTTTGCCTTAACATCCCCTGGTTTGACTTGCCACTGACCTTCTTTTGTACAGCATCTCCTAGTGTCAACTGAAATTTAAAGTCTGCACTACTAATTGCTGATTGTATTCGATTATGCCTTTGCTCCATGCAAAAACATTCCAGAGTAATCCTATAATTATTACATCATTACTTAGCAAGCTTCAGCACAACTGTCACACTCAGCATACTTGTGGGCCCACTCATGAACCTCAGACATCCCCATCATGACTTCTCAGAAGTTGTGTCAGGTTACACAGTCGGCATCACGCAGCAAGGAATTCCGCTGTGACTCCGCCATATTGTTTGATGCTTTTTTTAAGCAGATTTTGAGAATCTGCATGTCTGTCCAACAAAGTCTATGACAGTTCAGAAGTGCTGTGCCAACTTGTTTTTTTTCTTGCGGATTTGGTGCAGATTTTGGAGCAGAAAAAAAGAAATCTGAACCTCATCTGCAAGGAAACAAAAAAGCAACATGGGCACAGCACAGCACTTCTGACCTGTTCTAAACTTTGCCTCAAGATAGACATGTAGATTGTGTTGCAGATTCTCAATCTGTGTAAAGAAAACATCAAACAATGCACCGTGCGCACAGGGCCTAAAGGCGGCTTCACACGTGTCAATTTGGCATGCGATGTCGGAAGCGATGCGCCGAAAAGTAATGACGCCAGCGATATCGCAAGTGAGTCGTGCTGTGTGACAGTGCGACGCAACTGTGATATATCGCTGGTCACAGGTTGACAGGTTTCCGAGGGGGCTATCAGGTCTGGCCGGGTGAAGAGCGGGGGGGTGCTATCAGGTACAGCGGGGTGAGGAGCAGGGCTGAGCTGGCAGGTCCGGCGCTCACTCACCGCTGTGCTCCTGCTGTGTCTCGTTGCAGCAGCTGCGGCCGCAAACCGAGACTGGCCGGCCCATTTCATTAAAGGGCCAGCCTGGGGGGCACTTGCCCCCTGCCACCTGGGCCAGTCTGTCCCTGCCGCAGCGGATCTCTCGCTGGGTTGATTCCAGCCCAGCGAGCGATGGCTCAACCCACATTGCCGCCACATCACCGGCAATATGCTGCGTGACATCTGGCCTGCGATGTCGGAAGCGAGCGCGCATCCGCGCATCGCTTCCGACATCGCAGGCCAGATTGACACGTGTGACGCCGCCTTAAGATATTATTAATCATATGAAGTATTTTACATCATATAAGAATAAACAACAGATAGTATACAGTGATTTAAAGGAACAGAGGTATAGTCAGAGTTGGATGTTGAGGTTATCTATATATGCAATTGCATTGTCATTTCCAGTGTAGAAATCATTCTTGTCACCAGTTTAAGATCTGAGGATACACTCCTCAACAATGTGCTGAATTGTTTGATGCTCACCTCCACAGTCACAGGCAGGAGAGTCGGATTTTCCCCACTTTTACATAAGGTCTGCACAGACACCAGTTTGTTCTGATGCGTTTAGGGTGACCCAGGATTTCCTTGGTAGATTGAAGCCTGATGTTGGATTTTGTAAGTGAGGAAACGTTTGAAGCTCACCATCTATTGCACTGACCCAGAGTTCTTGCCATTTGTCTGCTAAATTGAAATAATTTTCATACAGAGTAATTGCAGTTCAGATGGGTGGGTGTCTAAATTTCAGTCGCTGTTTTCTCAGGTTTGCAGGTGCGATGTGGCTCAGGGCAGGTAACCAGTGGACAGGTATTGGTCTGATAGCGCCAGATATTATACGCATAGAGTTGTTCAGCTGGGTGTCAATTTAATTCATGTGGCAGCTAATTTAGCCATACTGGAGCACAGTATTTTGCAGCAGAGTACTCCAAGGCAAGGGTAGACGTTCTCAAGACAAGTGTTGAAGAACCCAGGAGGATCCACAGAGTTTCTGAGTAATATATTGCGTGCTTTCAGTTTCTGTGCTGTCTTATTTAAGTGGTATTTGAAGGTTAGGCTTCTATCAAGGGTTACGCCTAAATACTTTGGCTTGAAATTGTGTTTGATAGGTTGTCCTTCAAAGTGTACATTGAGTTCAGTCTTAGCACTTGCATTCTGTAGATGAAAGCAGCATATCTCCATTTTTGATGGATTGGGCTTTAGCCTCCATTTTTCGGAAACACTTTCCCATTTCCTTAAGGTCTTCTGTTAGAACCTCCTCTGCTTCCTCCATTTGTTTGCTCACTGTGGCAAGTGCCCAGTCATTGGCGTATCCAAATTTTCGTGATATCGTGTATGGAAGGTCAGCTAGGTATATGGCAAATAGGAGGGGTGCCAGCACTGATCCCTGGGCCAGACCGTTGTTTAAGTTTTATTTCAACTGGTTGAATCATCCATGATAAGTTGAAAGGTTCTATTGTCATTGCCACAAGGCGGAGAGGTTGATGAAGCAGTGATGCTTAGTGTTATGTTCCACTAGGAACCGAAGTCCCTTATCCTGCAAAAATGCCACCACCTTTGCCTTGGGTGCATTGGTCGAGAAAGTCATTAGCCTTAGGCCCATGCAACCAGTTCCGGGCATCCACAAGCCAAATCTCCTCAGCAAAGGGCGGTTGATGCCATGTGGGATAGTTGCTGGACTTGACCATCTTTATTACCGCAACATACCCTCCGACGTAATCCTCAACGATGGTCCCACAACGCTTTTTCATCTCTGCTATATACAGAGACTGCAGCAAGAGATCAAGTGTCCTCTTGCTGCAGTCTCTGGGTCACACTGATGCTGCACTGTATGGCAATGATCTGCCATACAGTGCAGCTGTCAGTGCTGCAGACCCAAGTCCCAGAGATCACATAATCTCTAAAGCATGGGTCAGGTGACCAGATGTCAGGTCACCATGGTGAAGATTGATCCATTGCAATTACATTACGATGGACTGATCACCATGGGGAGAGGAGAATTGACTGTGCACTCCCCCTCTCTGAACTCTAAGTGCTGCGATCAATAAGATCACAGCAATTAGAGGGTGACACAGAGCCAGGGACAGCTGCCCCTGCCTATCACATTTCTCCTCCTCAGCCCCATCTCCTCCATGCAAGGGATGAGGCAGAGGGGAATGGGTGGGCACAGGTGGTGGGATGAAGCAAAGGGGCAATGGGAACAGGATGTGAAGGAGCGACAGGCACAGGATGTGGAGGGACAGCGGGCACAGGATGTGGAATGGCGGTGGGCACAGGCGGTGGAATAAGGCTGGGGAGGAGCAGGCAGTGTGGGCACACAAAGCTCGTACCACTGCCATGCAGCAGATAAGAGTGATATCAGATCACTCCCATTAGTGCTGGAGGGGACAATACCCCTGTCTCCTGTGCGCCAGCCCTTGGAAGAGGCTATTACAGCCCCAATCATAGCTTGAAAGTAATGAGCAGGCAATTTCATTGTGTGTGGTGGAGAATCCACCCCCTGAGAGGTCAAGCTGTGGTATCCTGTGCACAGGATTATGGGATATTGCAGCTTGATTACCATTACCATGGCAATGGTGCCACATTTGCAAAGTGATGAAACCGAACAGTCACTGGTTGGGAACAAGTTCGCTTTTTTGACATACAGATTCGATGCTGGTCAGTGAGGGGTTAATACAGTTTGAAAGGTCCTGAACAACAGAAATTAGTTACCATATCATTTATACTGCACATTGATTACTAAAAAAAACTGTTGTTCATCACACTTTACAAAACACAGGATAAGACCATGTTCACACGTAGAAGTATGAGTATTTTATCTTGTTATTTGTAAGCCAAAAAACAGGAGTGGAACACTCAGAGGAAAAGTATAATAGAAACACAAGCACCACATCTTTATTTCTTACCAACTACTTGTTTTGGCTACAAATAAGGGTGCATGCACACGATCCGGAGGAGCTGCGTGTTGGATGCAGCTCCTCCGGACCTGAGGGAAGCTGCGGGTGGCCGCAGGGAGACTGCAGCCGCCCTGTACTCACCATGTGCGGCGGGTGCAGGGCGGCTTCTCCCTGCAGTTACCCAATGGGAGCCGCTTCCGACTCCGCAGCATGAAATAGACATGCTGTGGAGGAGCAGACTCCCGGCAACCCGCACCGCAGCTCCAAACACTTTGCGGGCAGGTTAAGCATAGTGAGGATGGGATTTCTTGAAATCCCTTCTTCTATGCTTATACTGTACTAGTCCAAAACACTGCGTACACTGATCGTGTGCACGCACCCTATTGAGGGAAAAAACTCACCAAATACTGAGGTAAAATACGACCAAATATTGAGGCAAAAAACTCACCAAATACCGAGGTAATAAACTCACCAAATACTGAGGTAAAAAACTCACTAAATGCTGAGGTAAAAAACTCACCAAATACTGAGGTAAAAAACTCACCAAATACTGAGGTAAAAAACTCACCAAATCTTGAGGTAAAAACTCACCAAACACTGAGGTAAAAACTTTCCAAATACTTAATGTGTGAACATGGCCTAAAAGTGATAAAAAGTCCATCTAGTCTAGAATGGCTATGGTCACATCTGCGGTTTTTTTTTTAAAAACGAATCGAGTTTTCAAAACCGGATCAGGAAACACTCCTCATAGGAGCCAATGCTAAAAACCAGATTGCTTCACAAGCAATCTGGTTTCCAGCGTCATGATAAGGGGTGTCATATTGGTAGCCCCGCCCCTTTCATGATGCAGCCAGGCTCTCAGCACTGCAGCAAGCCGAGAGGGGGTGTGCATAATTACAAAGCGGGCGGAAGGAGCAGCAGACAGGCCGCCTTTGGAGACTTTTTCAGAAACAGAGAACTCACACAGGATGAGGTAAATATAACCTCTTTTCTCTACTTTACAAAATCGTTTTTTTCTGCAAAAGGGATGGCTAGAAATGATAAGAGGGGGTGCAGGGACAAGTATAAAGATGCAGGGGGGTCAGTTTGTGGGTGTACAACAGCTGACAAGAGTCAGCTGTTGTACATATCACATTACAGCAGTATAAGCCCACCTGAGTGGGTGTAAGGCCTCGAGGGGGACCCGGCACCCCCTAGAGACATTGAACAAACATTTATTTATCAAATTTTAAGTTTTACAGAACACAGAACAGTTTGCGCATCCCTGCGGCAGCAGGGATGAGCAAACTATCCGGTAACCGGATTGCTCAGTATTACACATCCTGAGCAATCCGATTACCGGATTGGGGCTTCAGCAATCTGGTTACCGGATTGCTGCATGTATGAAGACAATTGCACTCACCGCATCCGGATCTGGATGCGGTGAGCACAATTCAGGTTTAAAGTGTGACCCTAGCCAATATTATTAATGAAAATGTAAATTTATCCATAAACAAAAAACAAGCTTCACTGGCCTTGTTCACACACCTGCGCTCTAAGTATTTAGCGCTTCTGCGCTAAATACTTAGATTTTGTGAGAATAGCGCAGGTGCGTGTGTGCGGGCGCTTTCTGAGGACGCAGCCACTGGTTAACCGATGTGTATCGTGGTAACCAGTTCATACTGCAGGCTGCCTAGTGACCCTTATGCTGAGTGCAAAGGGAAACACTGCAAGCAGCGTTTACCTGTGCACTCAGGATAAGCGGACACTAGGCAGCCTGCAGTATGAACTGGTTACCATGATACACATCAGGTAACCAGGGACAGCGTCTGCAGAAAGCGCCCGCACACACGCACCTGCGCTATTCTCACAAAATCAAGTATTTAGCGCAGAAGCGCTAAATACTGACAGCGCAGGTGTGTGGACAAGGCCACTGATCTAAAATAAAAATGTATTTCTTGCTTTATGTTTTATTGTACATTAATAGTCAGGTGTAAACGGAATTAGTGGGCAACTATGTTTTCTGATCTGAATCCAATCAAACGCCTATGGGGAATTCTGAAGAGACAAGCTACGCTTCACGTTCCATCCAGCATCCAGGCTCTAAAAGAGGAAGTTCTTAAAGAATTAAAAAAGATAGATTTTGGAATATGTCACGAATTTGATAATTCCATGCCTAGAAGACTTTTTGCTGTCATTAAAAATCATGGAGGTCATACAAAATAATAGATGCAGTAGCTTTTGATGTAGGGTGTATTAATTTTTGCATAACTGATTGGGTAATACAGAAGATTTTGTAAAGAAAGATATAGTATTAATCTTACTTTCATATCATGGGTTCAAAAATGTTCTGTGAAACATGTTTTGGACATTTGTTCTTGTGTTCAGTTGTAGGGACTACAGTCATTTATGCTGAGCCCTGAATATAATGTGAGTGATTTGAACCAGATATTCATTTATATCTCTATATTGTGTGCAATCTAGAATATAATTCTGAATTTGTGTTCACATAAGGGTTTGCAATCAGGGGTTGCAGTAAACATAATAAATTACATACAAGGAAACATACAACTGGCATACAGAGAAACATCCACTGACCATGAAACAAAAAGAGAAAGGATGCTGTCTGTTCGAGCTTACTGCATAAAAGGGATGAGGGAAATGACTCAAACGTACAAAGAGCTGATTTTGTCCTGTGGCCAAGCGTTTGTGCTGATGATGGTGAAATATAAGCAATTTTAGACCTAATTTTAAGAAATTTTAAAACATCTAATTCTACAATATAAAATATTTTTGTGTTTTGGGAAGTTCCCTCTCGAAATTGAGAAACTGATTCACGTGAAATTGCTTAGTATTGATGTTATTAGAACTTTTCCTAAGCCTCGAGAAGTCTGTATTAGTGTCGTAGAGTGTAATTCAAACATAAACGTTTAGCTCTTTCATTTGTAGCATGAGCTCATCGTGTCTGTCAGGAAATAAGCAGAACCTAATGTCTCTAGAGTACTTTTTTGTTCTAAGGTAGAATGGGGTAATGTGAACAGACTGTAAATGCTGTGCAGTGTCAACTCAACTGGTTAAAGTGTGTCCTCCCCCTGCAGGGTGTGAATGAGTTTCACACTGTGGGGCTGTTGCTGAATCCATTAGGCATGGAATTTCAGTGAGTACTCATTGCATCCATTCCAAGGATATTGTTTATGTCTAAATGAGCAAAGAAACATTTGAAAATGTAAGAACCATAGTACGGGCGGAAAAGGCGGCCTGAGCTACTATTTATCTACTGTCACTATCTACAGTTGAAAAAAAATGTATCAAAAAAAATTATGCTTATATGTATTGAGTTTAAAACTCAATGTTAGTTTTATTTCATAAACATTGCTTTTAGATGGAAATTGTTAGATCCGTGGATCTCAAATTCCAATCTTTAGAGCCTGTGTAATCATGCAGGGTGGGCCATTTATATGGATGCATATAAATAAAATGGGAATGGTTGGTGATATCAACTTCTGGTTTGTGGCACATTAGTATATGGGAGGGGGAAAACTTTTCCAGATGGGTGGTGTCCATGGTGGTCATTTGGAAGTTGGCCATTTTGGATCCAACTTTATTTTTTTTAATGGGAAGAGGGTCATGTGACACATCAACCTTAGGCTAGGGTCACACTTTGTAAGAAAATTGCGTTCACCGCATCTGGATCTGGTGAACACAATTAGCTTCAGACACATTTTTCAGGAAAAATGTGTTGCTGAAGCTGCAATGCGGTAACCAGATTGCTCCAGACGTGTAATCCGGAGCAATCCGGTTACTGTACAGTTTGCGGCAGCAGGGATGAGCAAACTGTTAAATCAGTGAAAAAAGCTTTATTAATAATAATAATTGTGTCCTTCATGTCTCTAGGGGGTGCCCACCCCCATTAGAGACATGCTACCCACTCAGGTGGGCATGTAATGTGGTATTATTATTATTATTATTATTGTTATTTATTTATATAGCACCATTAGGTTCCATGGCGCTTTGGATGAGGGAGACAAGAACAAGTACACTAAATCTAGGCGATCAGGACGTACAGGTACAGGAGGGGCAGGGACCCTGTTCACGAGAGCTCACAGTCTAAGAGGGGCAGGTTAGAATACAGTAGGATGGGGGAATGTCAGGTATGGGGCAGTCGCCTGGGTCTCATGGCAGGTTGTAGGCTTGACGGAACAAGTGAGTCTTCAGGTGACACTTGAAGCTACTCAGGGTAGGAGAGTGTCTGACATGTTCGGGAAGAGAGTTCCAGAGTAAGGCAGATGCCCGGGAGAAGTCCTGGACTCGGTTGTGTGAAGAGGTTATGAGGGGGGAGCAGAGGAGGAGTTCTTGGGAGGAGCGGAAGTTGCGTGAGGGTAGGTATTGGGAGACCAGGTCGGAGATGTATGGTGGGGCCAGGTTGTGTATGGCTTTGTACGCCATGGTTAGTGTTTTGAATTGGGATCTCTTGGAGATGGGGAGCCAGTGAAGGGCTTGGCAGAGGGGGGAGACAGGGGAGTAGCGGGAGGACAGGTAGATTAGTCGGGCAGCGGAGTTGAGGATAGACTGGAGAGGTGTGAGGGAGTTAGCCGGGAGGCCATTGAGAAGGAGGTTGCAGTAGTCAGGCGGGAGATGATAGGAGCATGGATAAGTGTTTTAGCGGTGTCGTGGGTGAGGAAGGAGCGGATCCGTGAGATGTTCTTGAGCTGGAGCCGGAGGGATGTGGTGAGGGCCTCGATGTGGGGCTTGAAGGATAGGGAGGAGTCAAGGATCACCCCGAGGCACTTGGCTTGGGGGACTGGGGAGAGGGCGCAGTCGTTGATGCAGATGGATAGGTTCGGAGGTGGGGTGGAATTTCTTGGGGGGGAAGACTATGAATTCAGTTTTGTCCATGTTGAGTTTAAGGAAGCGAGCAGAGAAGAAGGATGAGATGGGTGAAAGGCATTGTGGGATTTTCGAGAGTAGGGAGGTGATGTCAGGGCCGGACAGGTAGATTTGGGTGTCGTCGGCGTAGAGGTGGTACTGGAGGCCATGGGACTCAATGAGTTGCCCTAGGCCGAGAGTGTAAATGGAGAAAAGTAGGGGTCCCAGGACCGAACCTTGGGGGACTCCGACAGAAAGGGGGTAGGGTGAGGAGGAGGTGTGGGAGTGCGAGATGCTGAAGGTCCGGTCCACTAGGTATGAAGAGATCCAGGAGAGGGCAAGGTGGGTGATGCCAAGGGATTCCAGGATCCGGAGAAGAAGGGAGTGGTCAACCGTGTCGAAGGCGGCAGACAGGTCAAGGAGTAGCAGGATGGAGTAGTGGTGTTTGTTCTTGGCGGTCAGTAGGTCGTTGGTGACTTTGGTCAGAGCTGTTTCGTTGGAATGGAGGGGTCGGAAGCCGGACTGTAGGCGGTCAAAGTGTGAGCACGAGGAGATTTGAGAGGACAGTTCGGACTGGACGTCCTGTTCAAGTAGCTTAGAGGCGGATGGGAGAAGAGATATGGGGCGATAGTTAGAGACAGAGGGAGGGTCAAGTGAGGTTTTTTTTAGGATGGGCGTGATTAGGGCATGTTTGAAGGCCGAGGGGAAGGTACCGGTGCTAAGTGAAAGGTTAAAGAGGTGGGTGAGGGCTGGGATGAAAATGGAGGTGTGGTTCGGAATGAGGTGGGATGGGAGTGGGTCGTGGGCGCTGGTGGTGAGGTGTGATTTTGACAGGAGGGAGGAGAGTTGGTCTTCAGTTATGGGTGGGAAGTGGCTGATGGAGGAGGAGGGCAGTGTAGGTGTGAAGGGGAGTTGTGGGGATAGTGGACCGAAGCTGCTTCTGATCTTGTCGATCTTCTCCTTGAAGAAGGTCGCAAAGTCTTCAGCAGAGATGAGGGGAGAAGGGGGAGGAGCAGGCGGGCGAAGTAAGGAGTTGAAAGTTTTGAAGAGCTGTTTGGGGTTGCGGGACAGAGAGGTTATAAGGGATGAGAAGAATACTTGCTTGGCGGTAGCAAGTGCCGTCTTGAAGTCAGTGATGGATTGCTTGAACAGAGCAAAGTGCTCGGGGGTGTGAGACTTTTTCCATCTCCTCTCGGTGACCCTGGACGCCTCAGGTTTTTAGTGAGGGTGGTGTGCCAGGGTTGCCTGTTAATGCGTGGAGCATGGAGAGTGAGGGGGGCGGCTAGGACGAAAGCATTATTTATGGTGGTGTTGTATAGGGTGGTGGCAATGTCAATGTCGTCAGCGCAGGGTATGTCGGTGAGAGGGAGGAGTGATTCAGAGAATAAAGGAAGATCAAGATCTTTTAGGTTTCGGCGAGGGTGATCAAGTTTGCGGAGAGGGGGTAGTGTGGCAGGGGAGGAGAGGGCGGAGAAGGTCAAGAGATGGTGGTCGAACAGTGTGAGTTCCGAGGTTGTGAGGTTAGAGAGGGAGCAAAGGCAGGTAAAGATGAGGTCAAGCGTGTGGCCTTGTTCGTGGGTGGGAGAGGAGAACCATTGGGAGAGCCCTAGGGAAGTGGTCAAGGAAAGAAGGTTGGAGGTGGCTGAGGAGGGAGTGTCAACGGGGATATTGAAGTCGCCCATGATGATGGAGGGGATATCAGTGGAGAGGAAGTGAAGTAGCCAGGTGGTGAAGTGGTCAAGGAAGGAGGCGGTGGGTCCGGGGGGGTGGTAGATGATGGCTATTTGGAGGTTGCAGGGGGAGAAGATTCGAACTGAGTGGGCTTCGAAGGAGGGGACAGTGACGGATGGGGGTTGGGGGATAGGGCTGAAGGTGCAGGAGTTGAACAGCAGTATGCCGACTCCACCGCCGTGTTTGCCAGAGGGACTGGGGGTGTGGGACAGGCTGAGGCCGCCGTAGGATAGTGCAGCAGGGGAGGCCGTGTCGAAGGGGGTGAGCCAGGTCTCGGTGAGGCCAAGGAATGACAGTTTCCTGGAGATAAAGAGATCATGGATGTCGGGGAGTTTGTTGCACACTGAGCGGGCATTCCAGAGTGCGCCGGGTAGAGCAGTAGGTGGGGCATGGGTTGGGGGAATGGGTCTGATGTTGGTGGGGTTGCGAGGGCTAGTGGTGGTGAGGTTGGGAGTGTTGGCAGTGGGTCGCGGGATGAAGGTTGTTGTGGGGATGTTGCGGGGGGGTCAGGATAGGGGTAGATATCACCGGCAAGGAGGAGGAGTGAAAGTGAATGAAAAGGTTGGTGAAGTGGGTGAGGTGGTTCGGCAGGATGGAGGGTGAGAGCAGTATTTTGTTGCTGGGAGGGGGGATAAGTGGGGGTAGTAGGAAGTGGAGAAGGATGGGAGTGAGAGTGAGGAGTAGCGGGAACATTCCATACGGAGAACAGGGAGTGAGTGTGGCAGCAGGGGTCAGACGCAGGGTGGGGAAAATTGTGGTAGTGGGTGAATGGTCATCAGTGAGGAGTGGTCACGGGATGAGGTGATGACCGGGGATGAGATGCAAGATGGGGGGTCGGATGGATGGGTCAGATGGGGAAGTTGGGGGATCAGTCGAGGCGGTCGGGGTTGACAGAGGCGATTGTGGGGTTTGTTGATGGAGCAGCCGTGGGACAGGTGAGGCATCCAGGGTTCAGTCCGGGGTGGAATGCCATCAAGGTATGAGCTACAGTCCAGGGGAGATGTGGCTGGGGATGAGATCTAGCAGTCTGGGACAGGATGGTGGAGCCGAGGACAAGGTGATGCAGCCAGTATGGGGAGAAATAGTAGTCAAGAGGAGGTAAGATGGCTGGGGAGGATGGGTGGACTGATGACTAGTTCCTTATTTGTGGAAGGGATTGAAGGAGTTAATATGAAATGAAGTAGTAAGGGTGGTAGAGATTAGAAGGGAAACATTGTGGGGGATTTATATTCCTTTACCTGACAGTCTTTTCCAGTCCATTTCTAGTCTATTTCTAAGTATTGTACTTAGAAAATGTACTTTCAAAGATGTAGTTTGAAAGATACATAGATGATGGGGGTTATACAAAGGTAATAAAACATGGGAAGGGGCTGGAGAACTAACTGTAGGTCATGGAACAGTGATCATGAGGAATGATGAAAAGCAGAGACATGGTAGGTAAGAAAATATAAATATATATAGATATTATAAGCACAGTATATAAGCAGTGAGTTTAGCAAAGCTGGGTAGATGAGTGGAAGTTCACAATGCGTACCTAACACACATTATAAGCACAGTATATAAGCAGTGAGTTTAGCAAAGCTGGGTAGATGAGTGGAAGTTCACAATGCGTACCTAACACACATTATAAGCACAGTACATAAGCAGTGAGTTTAGCAAAGCTGGGTAGATGAGTGGAAGTTCACAATGCGTACCTGTGGGAAGAGGAAACAGTCCGATTAGATAAAGATGATGATCATCATAAGGTTGATGATTCAGCAGATACAAATGGTGATGAATGGAATAATATATCATAGATGTCTAGTCTATTTCTAAGTATTGTACTTAGAAAATGTACTTTGAAAGATGTAGATTGAAAGATACATGGCTCAGACTGTAATTACTCCTGTACAGTTAGCCGGCTCCTGTTGGCTCTGTACAATTTTGTGAATGAAGGCGCAGCACCTCTGACAGCTGCGCACATACTATACGTAATGTACGTTTAGTATGTGCACTGTCCGAGGTACTGTAGGCTTTTACAGTAGATCTATGGCGCTGCGCAGACCATAGATCTACTGTAAATACGTTCAGGACCTCGGACAGCGCACATACTATACGTACATTATGTATAGTATGTGCGCAGCTGTCAGAGGTGCTGCGCCTTCATTCACAAAATTGTACAGAGCTGACAGGAGCCGGCTAAATGTACAGGAGTAATTACCACATTACATGCCCACCTGAGTGGGTAGCATGTCTCTAGGGGGGGTGGGCACCCCCTAGAGACATGAAGGACACAATTATTATTATTAATAAAGCTTTTTTTTACAGTCTAACACTTTGCTTATCCCGGCGGCAGCCAGGATAAGCAAAGTATATATGGTAACCACATTGCTCAGGATTACACATCCGGAGCAATCCGGTTACCGCATTGCGGAAGCTAGAACCACTCTGAAAACCGCAGTCTGCATGATTTTTCACGCAGGCTGCAGAGCCGGAGCCGGTAACCAACATAATGGGCTCCTATGAGGAGCGTTTCCTGCTCTGGTTTTGAGCTTTTTAAAAGCTCAAAACCGGATCTGGATTGAAAAATAAAAATGCAGTTGTGACCCTAGCCTTATTGAGAACTTCATAAAAAAAACTATAGTGTGCTTGGTTTTAAAGTAACTTTATTCTTTCATGAGTTATTTACAAGTTTATGACAACTTATAAAATGTGTTCAAAGTATTGCCCATTGTGTTGGATTGTCAATTCAACCCTCTTCTCCCACTCTTGACACACTGATAGCAACAACACAGAAGAAATTCTAGCACAGGCTTCCAGTATCCGTTGTTTCAGATGCTGCACATCTCGTATCTTCACATCATAAACAATTGCCTTCAGATGAGTGATGAGGCAAACTTTTTTGTGAATGGTGAAGTTAACAAACAAAACCACCGCTATTGGACTGACACTAACCCACAGTGGATAGATCCCTCCAAGACAGTTGGAACACAAAAATTGATGGTATGGAGTGGTGTATGGGGTACAAAGATAGTTGGGCCATTCTTGATCAATGGAAACCTCAATGCCACTGGATATCTGAATCATGTAGTGATGCTATCATCACTCATCTGAAGGCAATTGTCTATGCTGTGAAGATACGAGATGTGCAGAATCTGAAACAACAGATACTGGAACCCTGTGCTAGCATTTCTTCTGCAGTGTAGCTACCAGTGTGTTAAGAGTGGGAGAAGAGAGTTGCATTAACAATCCAACACAACGGGCAGCATTTTGAACACATTTTATAAGTGGTCAATAAACGTGTAAATAACTCATGAAAGAATAAAGGTACGTTAAAACTAAGCACACCATTGTTTTTCTTATGAAATTCTCAATAAGTTTGTGTCACATTTTTCTATTGAAAAAAATAAAATTGGCCAACTTCAAAATGGCCACCATGGTCACCACCCATCTGGAAAAGTTTTCCCCCTTCCATATACTAATGTGTCACAAACAGAAAGTTGATATCACCAACCATTCTCATTTTATTTAGGTGCATCCATATAAATGACCCACCCTGTAGTTTTAGCTAAACCAGGTTTCATAATTATTCAAATTACTTTTTGTAGGAATTTTTAGAGCCTTTAAGATCTGTGTTTGCTCTCATTGAATAGAAACTTTTATTTTCTAGTTGATAAAATTCTGTCTTGATCTTAGCATGGCCATTTGTGTTAACACGTGCATGGCAACTTAAATCAAACAGCTCTGAAACAGTGTCCTGAAAACTTTAGTTTGCAAAAACTCCTTAACAAAAAAGTGATCAATAAAGTAATTATTGTCCTTTTTATCCAAATATAATCTAAGCAATATTTGTTAAATCACTAGGGTCCACTGCTAAATCTCAAGTCCTCAGTGGGTGTAAGTTGTATTGTGTAATGATTAAATTGCTTTACTATACAAGACTTTTATAAATAAAAATAATGCTGATTGCTTGTACATTCTTAGCAGAAAACCACATTAATGCCTAAATGACCAATGATGTACAATATAATTACTGGTCTGTACAGAAAAGAAGGCAGCTGGCTCAGGATATGAAGCTTGCTTCATTATAGACAGATGCTCGTTGTTGTAAAGTTACAAGAGTTAGATCTGATTATTGCAGTTTAAACATTTTAATGTCACATTCAATCTTTTACAGTAGAAAAATATTAGAATCTGAGAGTCCTCAGTGGTTGATATCTTTTAATGGCTAGCCTGAAGAAGAGACCTGAGTTGCCTCAAAAGCTTGCTATTGATTACCATCTTTTCAGTTAGCCATTAAAATGTATCAACTAGTGATGAGCGAGCATGCTCACCGCTACTCAGTACTCGCACGAGTATCCCGGTACTCAGGATGCTCGGCGAGCACCGAGTACTGCCGAGATGCTCGGACTCATCACTACTCATTGTCGATGTGACACAAGTATACAGTAGAGATGAGCCACCACCTTAGTGTTCGTGTTCGATTCGATGTGTCGAATCGGCGGGGTGTTCGACGAATGTTCGTTGAATGTTCGTCGAACACCGTCGAACACCCCGTAACACTAAATAAACAGCTATGTGGAGCTGTTTCACTTCACGACCCGAGAATCGAGCACCTGAGCATTTTAGTGCTCGCTCATCACCAGTATCAACCACTGAGGACTCTCAGATTTTAATATTTTTCTACTGGCCAACAGAGTTCAAACATATACTTTGCCTAATCTCTTACAATGGCATTTAAATTATGTTAATATTGATGGACATGCACACTGGCTTATATAGGCCCCCTATGAAATGGTTGGAACAGACAAGTCACTATGTCAACCAGAACCTGCTGAAGACCCCTATAAGTGGAATCTTTTATCTTTGTCACTTGTGTACTCTCAGCCACAGGATGAATGCCATATGATAACCATGACTTCACTATGTATTATTATACAGTTATTTCAGGTATTTCGGTATTTAGCAAAAGCAAACAAACAATTAATGGTAAAAGTTCTCCAAGGGGCCTAAAAACAAGGTACAAAATATATATAAACCTACTTTCTCACCCTGTTGGGTAGTTATTTGTCCTTCCTCATTCTAGGGTCCTCTATAGAGATGGGCGAGTCCTAAAAGACTCGGAATCGCAAGACCCCAACGAGTCCGAGTCCAGGACTCGGGACTCGTTGCGAGTCCAGCGAGTCCAATGTTAATGAATAGGGAACCGAGTAATAGCGAATAATGACATTTACAACTCGCTGATGTGTCTCTGAAAGTGTGCGAGTCCAAACTCGCTGGTTTTTCTCTTATTTGGAGGCTTGGAGCCGATGATGCGAGGGAATCGATTCCCCAGCACACACCATGCTTTAAGGAAACAGGAAACGAGTCGCGCTGACAGGCGCACACACAGAGCAATCCATTCATCAGTGCAATCATGGCAGCAGGCCGTGGCACGGTGAACACACTGCGTCTTATTCAACTTGTGGAGGCTCGTCCATTTCTATGGCTCCCTACAGATCCTGACTATGGGGATAAGACCCAAATTAATGCAGCCTGGAGAGAGATCGCCCAAGAGATGTTCCCTGCGTTCCATCGGAGTGACCATGAGGAACAGAGCAATCTGGGTAATTTAAATGAGTTCACACGTTATATATTGCATTTACTGTATATATACTCGTGTATAAGCCGACCCGTGTATAAGCCGACCCCCCTATTTTTGCCCCCAAAAACTGTCAAAACATATTGACCGCCATCCTGGTATACAGCGGCTATCACTGGTAGACAGCCCCCCAGCAGAGTATACACCTCCCCCTGCAGAGTATACAGGCCCCCAGATGGGTATACATGCCCCCATATTGTGGTATACAGGCAGGGGCGGACTGGCCCAGGTGCCACGGGTCATGCGGCTGCAGGAGCATGAATCATCCGCATGTCCCTGAAGCAGCAGGCGGAAACGGAAGCTCCTGGCCGCGCGATGACGTCATCAGCGCGCGGCTGCGTCCGGGAGTGAGCGTCTGTGAGTGGCGTGCGGCTGCGACTGTGAGCGAGCGGCTGTGAGGAGCGCGAGGCTGCGGCTGGGAGCGAGCCCTAGGAGACTGCGGGAGCTGCGGTGACTGTGAGGCGGCCGCCAGTCATCACTCCCCCCCCCACCCCCCGTCCTCACCTGTGTCGGGCCGGTGAGGGAGGGTTGCCACCCAAACTGTAGGGTGCCAGTCAGTCCCTGTATACAGGGCCCTCAGTGGGTGTACATGGCCCCCCAGCAGTGGGTATACAGGGCCCCCAGCAGTGGGTAGACAGTGCCCCAGTGGGTATACAGGGCCCCCAGCAGTGGGTAGACAGTGCCCCAGTGGGTATACAGGGCCCCCAGCAGTGGGAATACAGGACCCCCATAGCAGGGTATACAGGACCCTGAATGTGTTATCATGCTCCACCGCATAGTTGCCTATATTTGGATGGGGTCACAACAGTACACTTAGTTTAAGGTCTGATCCTCCTGGCTCTTACGGCCAAGGGGTTGGGTGTATATAAATACCACTAATGACCAGAGTCTGGTGCCCGCACTATTACATTCTCTATGCGTTGACATGTGTCCTGCCTCATTTGTGATTGTGGCCACGTGAGCTCAATGCCTGTAATGCTGTTGATGATGTTCCACACTGTCGTGTCACTGTGCCTTGTATACACATTACACACACAACATGAATAAAATGTTATTGTTGATTTGTACACATACTTTTGGTGTTTCAAATATTACACATCTCTAAACCCGGTTTGAAATCATTTCACAGTTGACCATCTTAAAAAACGGTGGAGGAGCTGCCGGGACCAGCATAGGAAGCAGTACCGGCAGTACTCGGAGAGAGAACCGGGAGCAGCTCCATTGCTGACCCACTACCATTTCTACGACCGGCTGTCCTTCCTTCGCCCGGTGGCCCGTATGCCAAGGTATGTGTCTGCAGCACTGTTGTGTACAATTATTATTATTTATTAATATATACATTAGGTTCCAATTCGGCTCTGTGGGTAGCAGAGTATACAGGTGGCTCTGTGGGTAGCAGAGTATACAGACGGCTCTGTGGGTAGCAGAGTATACAGGCGGGTCTGAGGTAGCAGAGTATACAGACGGCTCTGTGGGTAGCAGAGTATACAGGTGGCTCTGTGGGTAGCAGAGTATACAGGCGGGTCTGAGGTAGCAGAGTATACAGGCGGCTCTGTGGGTAGCAGAGTATACAGGCAGCTCTGAGGTAGCAGAGTATACAGACGGCTCTGTGGGTAGCAGAGTATAGAGGCGGGTCTGTGGGTAGCAGAGTATACAGGCGGGTCTGTGGGTAGCAGAGTATACAGGCGGCTCTGTGGGTAGCAGAGTATACAGGCCGCTCTGTGGGTAGCAGAGTATACATGCCGCTCTGTGGGTAGCAGAGTATACAGGCGGCTCTGTGGGTAGCAGAGTATACAGGCAGCTCTGAGGTAGCAGAGTATACAGGCGGTTCTGAGGTAGCAGAGTATACAGACGGCTCTGTGGGTAGCAGAGTATACAGGCGGGTCTGAGGTAGCAGAGTATACCGACGGCTCTGTGGGTAGCAGAGTATACAGGCGGCTCTGTGGGTAGCAGAGTATACAGACGGCTCTGTGGGTAGCAGAGTATACAGGCAGCTCTGAGGTAGCAGAGTATACAGGTGGTTCTGAGGTAGCAGAGTATACAGACGGCTCTGTGGGTAGCAGAGTATACAGGCGGGTCTGAGGTAGCAGAGTATACAGACGGCTCTGTGGGTAGCAGAGTATACAGACGGCTCTGTGGGTAGCAGAGTATACAGGCGGCTCTGTGGGTAGCAGAGTATACAGGCGGGTCTGAGGTAGCAGAGTATACAGGCGGCTCTGTGGGTAGCAGATTATACAGGCGGGTCTGAGGTAGCAGAGTATACAGGCGGCTCTGTGGGTAGCAGAGTATACAGGCAGCTCTGAGGTAGCAGAGTATACAGATGGCTCTGTGGGTAGCAGAGTATAGAGGCGGGTCTGTGGGTAGCAGAGTATACAGGCGGCTCTGTGGGTAGCAGAGTATACAGGCGGCTCTGTGGGTAGCAGAGTATACAGGCCGCTCTGTGGGTAGCAGAGTATACAGGCGGCTCTGTGGGTAGCAGAGTATACAGGCAGCTCTGAGGTAGCAGAGTATACAGGCGGTTCTGAGGTAGCAGAGTATACAGACAGCTCTGTGGGTAGCAGAGTATACAGGCGGGTCTGAGGTAGCAGAGTATACAGACGGCTCTGTGGGTAGCAGGGTATACAGGCGGCTCTGTGGGTAGCAGAGTATACAGGCGGGTCTGAGGTAGCAGAGTATACAGGCGGCTCTGTGGGTAGCAGAGTATACAGGCAGCTCTGAGGTAGCAGAGTATACAGACGGCTCTGTGGGTAGCAGAGTATAGAGGCGGGTCTGTGGGTAGCAGAGTATACAGGCGGCTCTGTGGGTAGCAGAGTATACAGGCCGCTCTGTGGGTAGCAGAGTATACATGCCGCTCTGTGGGTAGCAGAATATACAGGCGGCTCTGTGGGTAGCAGAGTATACAGGCGGCTCTGTGGGTAGCAGAGTATATAGGTGATGAGAATAGGGTTAATAGATGGTGCTACAGTGTTGGGGCGGGCTAGAGGGAGCAGAGATCCAATTACTGCCATCATTACTGACCTTATTAAAGATAGCGGCCGCAGCTGAATGACATCATGGCAAAGGTAAACATGGGGTGTGGTTAGCTGCAGGAGGGCAGTGAGAGGTGTGGGTTGTTTGACAGAGGGCGTGGTGTGGGCGGGGTGAGCGCGGCTCCTGCGTCAGATATGCTGCGAGCGCGGACCCGCGGCAGATCTCCGGGAGCAGAGGACGTGTCCGGTACGTCCGTAGCCCCCGGCCTCCCCGTTGTCCGCACACACAGCCCCGCTGTGACCTCTGCAGTGTCACAGGCCCCGGCGGGCGGCTGTCATCTCCTCCTGACACTGACCTCCTCCTGATTTGATTGTCTGTGTTGTCCACCCCGCTGTCAGCATCAGTGATCTGCTAAGACCTGTGGGTGCACAGACGGGGTAAGTACAAATGCCAGCATGCCGGGGCGGATGGGGCGCTGTCAGGGGCGCAGGTCTTGCTGGGAGCGGAGGGCGCGAGGCCGCTCGCGAAAACGCTATAGCGGCTGTGTGAGTAAAGCGTCTGCGGCTCGCGAAAGCGCATACGCGTCTCCGCTCGCAGTGACGCTAAGGATTTTGGGATTCGGCTACAGTGCCCGAATTTCAAACTCCCGATTATATAAATAGATTATATATATATATTTTATACCTTTCAACCCCTTCCCTGGTTTATATAGATGATATAAGCTAAAAGTTTTGTAAATTAAGTATGTCAAGTTAAAAGTGAAGTCAGGGGGACGTTTTTTTCATGTGAACCATTGGTGTTATTGATCGTCTAGATTAGATGGGATGGGGGGGGTGGGTGGTAATAAGGGGGGGAAAAATTATGTATTATTATGGAATTAGCAAACAAAGTCACGTATTCCTTTATGTTATGTACAGTTGGTTATTCTTTAATAATAATAAAAAATATCTGATTAAGAATACACAGATACACAGAGTCTAAAAAGCGTGCAACTTAATGTTTGACCTATGTTTTTGTTTCCAAATGCAATGCATTCACCAAATTTTTTTTTACTTTACCCACAGAGAAGCTTACTACAGAGGGCGGCGTGCAGCTAACCCTCCACCTCCAAACAGAAGGCGGCGTGGAGAAAACCCACCACCACCACCACGGCCGCCGCCACCACCACCACCGCCGTCGCCGCCACCACCACCACCGCCGCCACCAGCGGCAGGGCCATCACCACCACCGCTGTCGCCGCCACCACCACCACCACCACCACCGCCGCCACCAGCGGCAGGGCCAGCACCACCACCGCCGCCCACCAGCGGCAGGGCCAGCACCACCACCGCCGCCACCAGCGGCAGGGCCAGCACCACCACCGCCGTCGCCGCCACCACCACCACCACCACCGCCGCCACCAGCGGCAGGGCCAGCACCACCACCGCCGCCACCAGCGGCAGGGCCAGCACCACCACTGCCGCCACCAGCGCCAGGGCCAGCTTATGGTCAAATCCCGGGGTCACCTCATTCTAATTTAAACAGAGTAATGCTGACTTTGCCCGCAGTATAATACCATTCATGGATAATATTCCATTTGACAGGCTACTGCGGGCAAGGTCAGCATTACAGATAGTGCTTGAAGCCTGTCAGCCCAATAACCACCCAGGTGAGGTTTTTGACTATTTGGATGAGTGGAAACTATCGGCCTCTAACAGGCTAGGCAGGCCCACACCCCGGGACAGCCATGTGCCACCCCACAGGGCTATACCTCATTTGCCTCACTGCCAGTGGCCACCTAACAGGGACCTACCAGCGTTCCCTACACCTGAGCAGAGGATCCACCCTCAAGGGTTAGCCCAGGCCATACATGGGGCCCTTGACCTTTTACAAGATGGACAGCCCACCTACCAGGACCTGTAGGGCTCCATTTGTTCTTTAAATACTTTATTTTTATTTTACATTTTTTTGTTATCTGGAGCAAAATGTTCAATTGCTCTGATTTTACTTTTCTTCTTTCTAGAAATGTATCCGCAAAATGGAAAAGCGGGTGATATTGGTTGGGGGTGTGTCCTTTCATATGGTCACAATGTCCAACCAGTGCTGCCATTTTGTTTTTGAAACACAGTTTTAAAAAACAGCTTTGTGTCTGTCTTTTTTCAAGGAATGGATGTGTATTTTTTTTTGTGGGTGGGCTTAAAGTCATCATCATTATTATAATTATTATTTATTTATATAGCGCCGATAGGTTCCATGGCGCTTTACATGAGGATAAGGTAGACAAGGACAAGTACAATAAACATAGACAATAAGGTCATACAGGTACAAGAGTAGAGGACCCTGTACGCGTGGGCTCACATTCTACGAGGAGTGGGTGGGGATACAATAGGGTGGGGAAGGTGTCGGTCGTGGGGCGTGTAGCGGGGTCTCATGGCAGGTTGTAGGCCTGTCGGAAGAGGTGAGTCTTTAGGTGTCTCTTGAAGGTTCACAGGGTAGGCGAGTGACTGATGAGGTGGGGCAGGGAGTTCCAGAGCATGGCGGATGACCGGGAGAAATCCTGTATGCGGTTGGGGGAAGAGGAGATGAGGGGGGAGTGTAGGACAAGTTCTTGGGATGAACGCAGGTTGCGTGAGGGATGGTATCGGGAGATCATGTCGGAGATGTATGGTGGGGATAGGTTGTGTAAGGCTTTGAATGTCATGGTCAGTGTTTTAAAGTGAGCTCTCTGTGGGGCGGAGGGGCCAGTGAAGGGCTTGGCAGAGGGGGTAGGCAGGGGAGTAGCGTGAGGACAGATGGATTAGTCGGGCAGCAGAGCTTAGTATAGATTGGAGGGTGCAAGAGAGTTGGCAGGGAGGCCTGTGCGAAGGAGGTTGCAGTAGTCAAGGCGGGAGATGATGAGGGCATTAATGAGTGTTTCAGCAGTGTCAGGATTGAGGAACGAGCGAATTGGTGAAATATTTTTGAGTTGGAGTCACAGGGACTTGGTTAGGGACTACAGGTGGGGCTTGAAGGAGAGGGAGGAGTCAAGGATTACCCGAGACATTTGGCGTGGGGGACAGGGGAGAGAGAGCATCATTAGCAAGTACTTTACGGCCCGCATGGCGCATGAAGTCACCTTGGTTACTAAGTGTCAAATAATGAATCTACATACAACTGTTGCTGACAAATAAACAGTGCCTGTGTTTGGGGGGTTACTTAATGCCTCGCTATGGCAACAAGACTATGAACACACATGTGAGAGGCTGGGACGTCTACATGCCACACATCGCGTCTACGCGTTTTCTACGGAGCGTACAGTGGGACCCTTCACCAGGCTCCAGCAGGATGATAGTACAAGCAACGCCCACGATGCAGGCATAGGCTTGGTGCCTCGAAAAATTAGCCCAAGGGGCTGTTTGTCATTTTGGGTATAAATGCAGGCCTAAGGGCCATGATAAGCTTGTTAGCCTGGGTGTCTCCAAAACCATGATAAGCTTGTTAGCCTGGGTGGCTCAAAAAATTAGCCCAAGGGGCTGTTTGGCATTTTTGGTATAAATGCAGGCCTAAGGGCCATGATAAGCTTGTTAGCCTGGGTGGCTCCAAAAATTTGCCCAAAGGGCTTAATAAAGTCTATTTTTAAATAAAGCAGGGCGCTTGGCCCATAGCATATTATTGCTTGGACTATGAGCATAGAACAAGCAACGCCCACTATGCAGGCATAGGCTTGGTGCCTCAAAAAATTAGCCCAAAGGGCTTAATAAAGTCTTTTTTTACATAAAGCAGGGCGCTTGGCCCATAGCATATTATTGCTTGGACTGGGTGCCTAATGAAATCAACAGAGCTAAGGGACATGTAATTAATTCCTGTCCAAAATGGGCATATTGTTAACAGCGCAATCTCCCAATCATATAAATTATGATTAGGTTAATCTAGGATTGTGTACTGTCGTCTAGAGGGCTTAGGAACTGTGATGATATCCAATCCTTGTTGAATTTAATTAGAGTGAGCCTGTCGGCATTTTCTGTGGTGAGGCGGGACCTTCTATCAGTGACTATACCCCCAGCGGCACTGAAAACACGCTCTGATGTCACACTAGCAGCTGGGCATGCCAGCACCTCCAAGGCATACAATGAGAGCTCAGTCCAAGTGTGCAGCTTGGAAACCCAGTAATTAAAGGGTACAGAAGGGTCGGTTAGGAAGCTGGTACTGTCACTGAGATACTGCTGCACCATGTTGGACAATTGTCTCCTACTCAAGGTGACCGTAGGCAAATTCCGTTCTTGATTGGAAGGTCTGTTGAACATCGCCCAGTTGGCGGACATCTTACCCCCACCTCTTCTTGTCATTGATGGCGTTTGTGTCCCAACCAAAGGCTGCTGTTGCAAAGAGCTGGTTCTTCGATGTATAGCGGATTCAGACGGTGATATTGCCAGCAAAATATCAAGAAGAAACCTCTTTACATTATCCATCGTTAAGCCCCTGGATGAGTGCGACAGCAGCGACTGAAATTTGTCTTTGTACCGTGGGTCCAAAAACGTTGACAACCAGTAGAGGTCGCTGTCATAGATGTGTATGACGCGTGGATCTTTGGAGACACATTGACACATTACTTCAGCCATGTGTGCTAAGCTGCAAAGACTCATCTCCTCGGTTACAACAGAATGAAGATCACTACGCGTCGTGGCCTCTAAATCGGTGTCCGCCTCCTCCTCTTCAGCCCACCCATGCTGTACCGACATAAACGTAGGGTTGGGAGTACCATCAGGGTTCACATGAGTACCAGAGAAAAATAAATCTTCTTCATCATCACCCTCATCACCATCTTCCTGAACCAATGTAGCCTGCTGATATTGGCTTGGGTGGCTAGGATCAGCGATGTTCAATTCTGGCTCCATAGCCATCCGCTGTGCTCTCAAAGCATCTGTTTTGAGATTCATTAGGGATTCTTTGAGCAGGCAGAGCATGGGGATGGTGAGACTGATAATCGACTGATCCCCAATGACAAGTTTGGTGCAGTATTCGAAGTTATCCAGCAACTCGCAAAGGTCAGCGATCCAGACCCACTCGAAAGTACTGATGTGTGTGGTATGACTTCCGGGTTGACGGGCATGTTGCAGCTGAAATTCCGCTATTGCCTTCTGCTGCTCATTAAACCTTGCCAACATATGGAAGGTGGAGTTCCATCGCGTAGGCATGTCGCAAATTAGCCTGTGTTTCGGCAAGTTAAATTGGATTTGAAGGGCTGAAAGACTTGCAGCTGCTGTGGACGAATGTCTAAAGTGGGCGCAAATTCGCCTCACCTTATCCAGTAGCTCAGATAACTCTGGGTATATTTTGAGGAATTTCTGAACTACCAGGTTCAGGACGTGAGCCATGCAAGGCACATGTACAAGTTTACCGTGCTTTATTGCCGCCACAAGGTTTGCACCATTATCGCTCACAACTAGACCTGGTTGTAGTTCCAGTGGGGCCAGCCACTCATCGGTCTGTTGCTTGAGACCTTTCCACAACTCAGTTGCAGTGTGACGTGTGTCACCTAGGCAGATAAGCTTCAGAAGAGCCTGTTGTCGCCTTGCTGAAGCAGTACTGCAAAGCTCCCAACTCGGACGTGATGGTGCGGGAGGCTCAGCAGTGGACAAGGAGGTTGCAGAAGCAGATTGTGCACTGGACATATATGAGGAGGCAGACACCCGGAATGATGTTGGGCCCGCTATTCGTGGAGTAGGTAGTATGTCAGATGGTACAGTTTTAGAAGTTGGGACACTCTCCACCAGGTTGATCCAGTGAGCTGTTAGTGAAATGTATCTGCCCTGTCCACAACTACTTGTCCACGTGTCCGTTGTTAGGTGGACTTTTGCGGTGACAGCATTTGTTAAAGCACGTTTTAAGTTGTTAACCACGTGCTGGTGTAACGCGGGAACGGCACTACGTGAGAAAAAGTAGCGGCTGGGTACAGAGTATCGTGGTGCTGCCTCAGCCATCAACTCCCGAAAAGACTCTGTACCCACAAGCCTAAACGGCAACATTTCCACAGCTAACAACTTTGCTATTTTCGCAGTCACTTTTTGGGAATATGGGTGTGTCGGTTGGAACTTCCGCTGTCTTTCATACAGCTGTGGCACAGACAACTGCACGTTTGGACCAGACTGACAAGAGGATTGACTACTGTCATGTCTGTCTTGTAAAGCACCTTGGGAGGAGTACGCTTGAGCAGGAGCTGATGCCTGAACACTTGCTGGTGATTTATGGATCTGAGGTGGCCTGGAAGTGTTGGGATCAGAAGGCACTGATTTTGAACCCTGATAGGGCGCCCACTGAATTGGGTGCTTAAGAGACATATGCTTGCGCATACTGCTGGTGCTCTGGTTTCCTTTTACCGTGCCTCTGCTTAGCCTTGCCTGGCACATCTTACAGATAACCATATTTGGTACTGTTGGGCTATCCTTAAAAAATTGCCACACACTGGCTGTTCGTCCTTTATTTTTAATTGGAGGAAGAGGAGGATGACTCTGTTCAACACCAACTGTGGACACATTTTGGGCAACTGTGTTTGCAGTTTGTGCAACAGTTGGTACAGTTTGTGCCACAGTTGACGCTATTTGGGCAACTCTTCTCACAGTTTGTGTTCTGGAGACAGTACGCCTTGGTGATTTTGCCAGTGGTACATAGCCACTTTCGTCCTCTTGGCTATGCAATTCAGCAATCCAGGTAGGATCTGTGGTGTCATCATCCACCCCTTCCAGTTCAAAGGATCCTGGATAAACTGACTGAGCTGGCTGGCCAGATGAGATGTGTGTCTCATCATCCTCATCATCATCCACCTCCTGAGATACTGTTTGCATGTCGTGAAAGTGTCTTTCTTCAGGACGAGGTGCTTCCAAACTTTGGCCATGAGTAGACATTTCGTCTACTTCAAGTATCTCGTCAGGCAGTGACAAAGAAACCCCTTGATAAGAACCGAATAAGTCATCGGAGTGACCAAAGTCGAGATCCAAATTTTCCTCTGGCTGCCGATGGGTTGAGGCAATAGGAAGACTTTGAGGATTGGATGGCGCTGCATTGTCTGTAGCGACACTAGAATGTCTTGGCACGGATGATTGTGTACTGCAAGAACCAGTGGTCGAGGGCGTCTGAGCCATCCAAGATGTTATCTTGTCATGCTCATCCGGACTCAACACACGTTTTTTTTGAGTACTGGGATTTCTAGGTAGAAAAAAGGACGTTCTATCAATCCTAGGCTGTGTACTTGTACCAGTGCCTTCTTGGGCAAGACTGCTGCGGCCACGACCTCGTCCCTGTCCCTTTGCAACATCCTTTTTGGTAATTGTTTTTTTTTGAGACATTGTTGACGAATGCACAGTCACCGAGTTGGAGTTAGGTGTTGCTGTATGCGTCACTTGCTGGCGGGGTAAGTGTGCGCGCTCACACTTGGCAGTGAAGCCGCACACTACACTCCCTAAAAAAATTGGTTTTAAGTGCGCACAGCCACCGAGATGTGGTTTGGTGTTGCTGTATGCGTCACTTGCTGGCGGGATAAGTGTGCGCGCTCACACTTGGCAGTGAAGCCGCACACTACACTCCCTAAAAAAATTGGTTTTAAGTGCGCACAGCCACCGAGATGTGGTTTGGTGTTGCTGTATGCGTCACTTGCTGGCGGGGTAAGTGTGCGCGCTCACACTTGGCAGTGAAGCCGCACACTACACTCCCTAAAAAAATTGGTTTTAAGTGCCCACAGCCACCGAGATGTGGTTTGGTGTTGCTGTATGCGTCACTTGCTGGCGGGGTAAGTGTGCGCGCTCACACTTGGCAGTGAAGCCGCACACTACACTCCCTAAAAAATTGGTTTTAAGTGCGCACAGCCACCGAGATGTGGTTTGGTGTTGCTGTATGCGTCACTTGCTGGCGGGGTAAGTGTGCGCGCTCACACTTGGCAGTGAAGCCGCACACTACACTCCCTAAAAAAATTGGTTTTAAGTGCGCACAGCCACCGAGATGTGGTTTGGTGTTGCTGTATGCGTCACTTGCTGGCGGGGTAAGTGTGCGCGCTCACACTTGGCAGTGAAGCCGCACACTACACTCCCTAAAAAAATTGGTTTTAAGTGCGCACAGCCACCGAGATGTGGTTTGGTGTTGATGTATGCGTCACTTGCTGGCGGGGTAAGTGTGCGCGCTCACACTTGGCAGTGAAGCCGCACACTACACTCCCTAACAAAATTGGTTTTAAGTGCGCACAGCCACCGATATGTGGTTTGGTGTTGCTGTATGCGTCACTTGCTGGCGCGGTAAGTGTGCGCGCTCACACTTGGCAGTGAAGCCGCACACTACACTCCCTAAGAAAATTGATTTTAAGTGCGCACAGCCACCGAGATGTGGTTTGGTGTTGCTGTATGCGTCACTTGCTGGCGGGGTAAGTGTGCGCGCTCACACTTGGCAGTGAAGCCGCACACTACACTCCCTAAAAAAATTGGTTTTAAGTGCGCACAGCCACCGAGATGTGGTTTGGTGTTGCTGTATGCGTCACTTGCTGGCGGGGTAAGTGTGCGCGCTCACACTTGGCAGTGAAGCCGCACACTACACTCCCTAAAAAAATTGGTTTTAAGTGCGCACAGCCACCGAGATGTGGTTTGGTGTTGCTGTATGCGTCACTTGCTGGCGGGGTAAGTGTGCGCGCTCACACTTGGCAGTGAAGCCGCACACTACACTCCCTAAAAAAATTGGTTTTAAGTGCGCACAGCCACCGAGATGTGGTTTGGTGTTGCTGTATGCGTCACTTGCTGGCGGGGTAAGTGTGCGCGCTCACACTTGGCAGTGAAGCCGCACACTACACTCCCTAAAAAAATTGGTTTTAAGTGCGCACAGCCACCGAGATGTGGTTTGGTGTTGCTGTATGCGTCACTTGCTGGCGGGGTAAGTGTGCGCGCTCACACTTGGCAGTGAAGCCGCACACTACACTCCCTAAAAAAATTGGTTTTAAGTGCGCACAGCCACCGAGATGTGGTTTGGTGTTGCTGTATGCGTCACTTGCTGGCGGGGTAAGTGTGCGCGCTCACACTTGGCAGTGAAGCCGCACACTACACTCCCTAAAAAAATTGGTTTTAAGTGCGCACAGCCACCGAGATGTGGTTTGGTGTTGCTGTATGCGTCACTTGCTGGCGGGGTAAGTGTGCGCGCTCACACTTGGCAGTGAACCGCACACTACACTCCCTAAGGTGGTGTACGTGCTATTTAAAGGTAGGAGAGCAGCAACGCACTGGTCTGCCACAGAAAAAATAACGCTCTATGGGTTATTAGGAACAAAAATCGATCTGGTGCAAAAATAAAAAGGAAACAGCACCTCAGCTAAGCCTCTGACTGCAGCTGTTAGCAAAGCTGATTGAGTAAGCTAAGCTATGAGGTCCGTCCTGTGTGCACTGTAAGGCTTCTCCTTCCTTCCCTCCCTGCCTGCCTGCCTACACAGCACTACTCTGTCCTCCTCCTAGCTCTCAGAAGAGCTGTTTGGGTTAATATAAGGAATCTTCCCTACACTGACAATCCCTGATCTGCTCCAGCATATATCTCTCTCTCCCTATACTAGGTCAGATCGTCTCAGGAATGTGGCCAAAATGGCGGGGACAAGCCTTATATACTGCCTTGCCTGTCATACATGACATAGGCATCACGATGGACAGCAGCCAATCATAGTCCTGACACAACCAACTTTGCTATGCCATTACTGACTATGATTGGCTATCTTCACAAGTTTTCTGACCTAACACGCACGCTGTGCTGACTCAGGACATAACAGATTCTGTATTCGAGAGTCCGACTCCCGAATACAGTATACAGGACTCGGAATCGTAGACTCGTAGGACTCGGAATCGTAGACTCGCTCAGACTCGCTGCTGACAGCGGGTATCTGTGAAGAGTCAAGCTTATTGCCATTGAATTCCATTGGACTCGTCACTGTGCGAGTCCAAGCTGGGAGATTCGCCGAGTAACGAGTCCTGCGAGTACCTTCAGAATCGCCGAGTCCCGAGTCCTAGAGAGTAGACTCGCCCATCTCTAGTCCTCTACTGGAGACCTGGATGTTTGAGGTTCTGTGAAGGATCTTGGTTGTTCCCAGCAGTGTGCTTCTCCAGAGAGTTCAGATGTTGTTCCTGGGATCTGTTGTAGCAATTTTTCCAACTTAGAGGTCATTGCTCCAAATGCTCCTACCACCACTGGAATCAGTGTTGCCTTCACCTCCTACTTCTTCTCCAGTTGTTCTTTGAGGCCCTGGTATTTCTCCTGCTTCTCATTTTCTTTTTTTTATACTTCTGTCATTCAGCACTGCCACATCTATTATCATTGTTGTTTTTTGATCCATGTCTACTATCACAATACTTGGTTGGTTAGCTAGCACCTGCTTATCTGTCTGGAGTCCCACAGGATTTTTGTTCCCACCTAGACTTAGGGAGATTTAGTCCATATGCTGTAGAGATGTTCCTGTATATAATTATTGCTAATTGGTTGTGGCGTTTGGTATACGCTGTTCCTGATTACATTTTGCATCCTGCCTCTATGTGTTGGACTGTTTCTGAGGTTTCTTTGCATAGTCTGCACCTTGGGTCTTGTCTTGTATGGTAGATCCTTGCTTCTATGGATCTGGTACTTAGCACCTGCTCTTCTGCTGCTATGATTAGTGCCTCTGTGTTGTCTTGGAGTTTAGCTTTCTCCAGCCATTGGTTTGATTTCTCCATGTCAGCCACCTCTATTATATGTTGATAGTACATCTCATGTACATCCCATGTACCTGGCCTGTCTTGTCATGGCACTTCATGCTCCTGTTCTTCCTTCCAGGACTGTTGTTGCTGTTGCCTTAGGCTCTCACTCAGCATCTCATCTTTTGGTGCAATTTTTCTGATGTATTCCTGGATACTCTTTGTTTCATCCATGATGGTACAGTAGCTTTGATGCGTATCAAGCCTCGACCACCCTCCTTTATGTTGGTATACAATCTTTGGGTGTTAGACTTGGGGTGGAGACCTACATGCATTGTAAGGAGTTTCCAGGTCTTCACATCTGCACATCCATTTCTTCTGTTGGCCAGCACACTATGCCAGCAGGGTATCTGATAACTGGCAAGGCATATGTATTGATCCCGGTGGAATGCCAAGGTACTTGTAGCAGGTCTGCTATGTGCCCTGCCGGTAGTTGCGTTCCATCAGTTTTTATTACCTTGCCTCTCTTTTTTACCAACTAGCCACACTTCTCCAGTCCATATATGTATATATATATCCTTTCACTGGCTTCCTATTGCCCAAAGACTACTGTTTAAAACCCTAACAAAGACATACAAGTCATAGTTTTGCAGTAATTTCTTGAATGCATCTCCAATCCTCACAAGATCTCTTTCTGTGCTCCACTCTTATCAACTCTTATCACAATCGCATACAAGAGTTCTCCATACTCTGGAAATCTTTGCCCCAACACAACAGACTGTCATCCACCATGGAAACCTTCAAGCGAAACCTGAAGACCAATCTCTTCCAACAAGCCTACAACCTGCAGTAACCCTCAGTCCACAAAACCGCTGAACGACCAACCCTACCCTCTCCTAGTGTATCCTCACCTATCCCTTGTAGACTGTGAGCCCTTACAAGCAGGGTTCTCTCTCCTCCTGTACCCGTGTATGCATTATATTGTTAATATTTATTGTACTTGTCTATGTATGCCCCTTTTTGTTATGTAAAGCGCCATGGAATAAACGGCACTATAAAATAATAATAATAATAATAATAATAATAATAATAATAATAATAATATGTATGTGTGTGTTTAAGCCATACTATTTCTCTTCCTTCAAAAATAGGGAAATAAAAAAGCATTTTTGTATTAACCTGTACAAGAAAAATGTCTTATCTATTGAAATATAAAATGATTTAAGCCGTACATTGCCATTTTTCAGTTGCAGCACTTCCCAATAACAAAAAATAAAAAGTGCTGATGCAGTGTACTCCAAAACTGCATCAGTAAAAATGTCATCTAAGGCCCTTTCACATCTGGGTTTTTTGAAAAATGCGGCAGTTGTAGTTAAAAAACGCATCTGCCGCATTTACCACATAACGGACACACTTGCGGCACACTTGCAGCAAGCCCCATGCTTTGTGCACTTGCCACACTTGCGGCACACTTGCAGCAAGCCCCATGCATTGTGTATGGGGCTTGCGGTAAGTGTGCGGCAAGTGCACAATGCATGGGGCTTGCCGCAAGTTTGCCGCAAGTGAAGCCGTTATGCGGTAAATGCGGCAGATGCGGGATTTTTTACCGCAACTGCCGCATTTTTCAAAAACCCTAGATGTGAAAGGAGCCTTAGTGTGCAAAAAACAATACTTTACTTAGCTCTATTCACATAAAAATAAAAAAGTTAAGAAAATGGCGACACAAACAATTTTTTGTTACTGAATCCACAATATTTTTCATCACTAAAATAATAAATAAATTGGATAAGTTTGGTAACGACATAATCATACTGGCCTGGAACTCTATGATGCCAAGTAATTTTTACCTCTCAATTAATGATGTAAAAACAAAACCAACAAGAAAAAAAAATAGCAGAATTGCACTTTTTAGCAAATTTTGAATTTTCTTTTCCTGTTTTCCAGCATATTGAAAGGTATAGTAAATAGTGTTGTTCAAAACTTCTATTTGTCCCACATAAAAAAAAATTGGCCGAGAAAAGAAACAGTAAGGCCCGCTTTACACACACCAACTTCTGTGTCCAACTTCTGAACAGATCTCTGGTTGCAGTGAAATCATGGACACATTGTTCTATTTTGTGGCTGTGTACATATGGAGCAATGTGTCCATGATTTCACTGCAACCAGCAAATTGGCAGTGAAATTACCTAGCAATATTGCCGTGTGTGACGGTACCTTTAGGATTTGTCAAGTTTTTGCTTCTCTTGTAAAGGCCACGTTACACACACAGATATCTGCTCAGATATTGGTCACAGATCTCTGGTTGCAGTGATATCATGGACACATTGCTCCATTTGTACACAGCAAAAAAATAGAACAATATGTCCACGATTTCACTGCAACCAGCAAATTGCCAGTTAAATTGCCCAGCAATATTGCCGCGTGTGACGGTACCTTTAAAGTGATAAATATACTCTCCTGACATTTCATTTTATAACTACTTTTACTCATTAAAATATATATATAAATATGTGAAGTATCTTATTGCTTCTGGATGTGCATGGTCATATTCACTGTTTCCTGTTATCAATTCACTGACTGTGCACCCCTATAAATGCTAAGATTAGGCTTAGGTGTAAGCACAAACTTCATTGACAATAGGCAAAGTAACACTAGGTTGTCAATGTATAATATGTCCAACATAGCAGAACAAAAGTAGTGCAATGCAAAGTTCTGAGAAACAATTCTTCAAAGTTTTTATTATCAATAGAAGGAAACCATATACTAAGATAGACATGTCAAGAGAGATGACAGATCTTCATTAAGCTGCTAAATTAGTGGTCCCAAATATAATTGCTTTTATGTATGTTGTGAAAGGAAATTACAAGGCCTAAACAGGGACTTCCTTGTCTTGTTTGTTGTAAGGAAGGTCTGTCATCACACTGCCTGTGTTGGTTGCCTTCTTGTTCATCCTACCACCATTTCTTCCTCAGGTAAACCGTGCAACTAGCCGTCTACATGATGTGATAGAAGACGCACTTCTTTAAGCCAAGTCATTATCTTTCTTTGCTCTAGGGCCAAGTTTCGAAGATTGTGTAGGCCTTTCTAGCAGTGGAAAGGGCAAGAGCATTGTAACCAGTATGTCTAAATTATATTTTGCATATTATTACAGATTGCTATTCAAAAATGTATAAAAACTCAAAAATATCTACATACAGTATATTGTTTTGTGTAGATAACACTCATGTTGTGACTAACGCATTTGGTCTTATTGGTATTTAATGAGCACAAGGTGATTTATGTATATTTTTAGGCACTGATAATAACAAAACAGATACCATTTCACTAGATGCCCCAAAGGGTTAGTCATGGCACTGACTACACTAGCTACTCTATGCACTTTTGGGGCACCACTCACAGTCTCTTGCAATTTTGCCTGCTCTGGCTACCTGGTAATTAAACTTTAGCTTTAGTTTCTGATGAACTAGTCAGATTCTTCTGAGAGGCTTTGTGAATATGATTATATTTGATCTAATACTGGAGCTCGCCTTAGAGGGGTATTTACCTAGGCTTATTAGCCTAGTGTGCTGCTGCTAAAGGGACCGAAGATGTGCCGTGTAGCCTCTCTCCCAGGATTTATGCAAGTGATACTGCTTAGTTGGTGTGGTTCCTAGTGCAAATATACCACCTTTTTAGTATTCAACAATCAGTCTGAGCACCGTTGCTTTTTACCCTCCTTTGGGATGTTTATTTGACACTTAAAAATTAGCATACAGATAAATTAAAATGAGTACACTATGTACAGTTATTCACTAATAGAATTCACATAAAAATTCATATGTCCTTATTAAAATTTCCAGTGCTGTGGCATCTTAATTAGATTTTTATCTTTAAAATCGAGGGCCATGGTTATGGATGCTTTCCAACATACTGTAGAAAGAGAAATCAAGTGTGTGCTGGATGGGAATTTTTCCTCCAATTTAACCTGGGAACAACGTCAAGCTCTTATGGAGTTAAGTCAGAATAAAAACATTATTATCAAAAATTCAGATAAGGGGGGGTCGGTGGTTGTATTGGATTCAGGCTTATACCGTAGTGAAATCCTAAAAATGCTAGGAAACAAGACAGCTTATTCATTTTTGTCAAATGATCCCACAATCAGAGTTAAGAATTAGTTAAATACACTTCTGGATGAGGGTGTCACATAGGGAGTTTTAAATGTGAAACAAAAGAAATACATGCTAGTGGATCATCCTGTCTGCCCAATATTCCAAGCTTTACCAAAAACACACAAAGAGTTCTTTCCTTCACCTTTAAGGCCTATTGTGTTGGGTATAAATTAATTGAATGAACATCTTTCTGAATGGGTTGACTAGCGGTTACAACCCATTGTCACAAATTTACCTGGATATGTATGTGACACAAAACATCTATTGTATACTCTTGAGAAAATTAAGTGGAATGAGGGCAGCAGATGGGTTACTTTGGATGTCACTGCATTGTATTCCTCTATACCACACAAATTGCCTATGGAAGCAATGTCCATTGTTTTGCAGAATTCTGTCTCTTCTGGTGATGAGATTAGGTTAATTCTTATGTCAGTGCAGTTTCTAATGAGCAACAATTTCTTTAAATTTGAGAACTACTTCTTCCTGCAGACATGTGGTTGTCCGATGGGGGCGAGATTCTCCCCCTCATTGGCCAACCTATATATGTCTGTTTAGAAGAGGGATTTCTTATATACTTATAATAATCCTTATGTGGATCATCTTTTGTGATATGGAAGATACATCGATGATATCGTCCTTATTTGGATGGGGTTGTCTGATGGGTCTCCCGATGCCAAAGTTTATAGATTTTTTGAGTACTGCAATGACAACAGAATGAATATAAAATTCACTTTGGAGGACCATGGATATAAAGCAAATTATTTAGGCCACTTTTACATCTAATGCATTTTGCGTCATTTGCATTTCTATGCGTTTTTACCGCTAAAAACACGCATCAAAATGCATACGTTTTTGCCCCCGTTAATTTTAATGGAAATGCATGTAAAAACGCATGGGCGTTTTCAAAAACGCAAAACGCATGCGTTTTTCCAAACGCAGACCAAAACGTCACAGACAACGTTTTGGTCTGCTTTTGCAAAAAACGCATGCATTTTGCGTTTTTGAAAATACACATGCATTTTTGCATGCGTTTTTACTTGCGTTTCCATTAAAATCAATGGGGCAAAAACACATGCATTTTAATGTATTTTTAGCGGTAAAAATGCATAGAAAATCAAATTAAGCAAAATGCAGCCCTGCATTTGATGTGAAAGGGGCCGCTGATGTTATGTTAGTGGGGGACAGTCTGACTGGCATTATTACATCCGATGTATACAGAAAGCCGGTATCTGGAAACTCAGTGTTGAGAGCAGATAGTAACCACCCTACACATACCATCAAAAGTCTTCCAATAGGAGAATTCATACAAGCCAAACGTACTTGTTCAAATTTGCACAACTTCAATAAACAATGCACGATTATTGAGGACAGACTTTCCAGACGAGGATATAAACCGTGGATGTTCCATCGTGGAAAAAACATTGCTGGGGAAAAAGCCAGGGAATCTTTGTTGAGTTACAATCCACCAAAGCACAATACCAGTGACAATTCACATAATTTTGGAATTAAAAATACTAACAGATCAGATCATTTGATCACTTTTACTACACCTTATAGTACAGATTACAAAAGAATAGTTTCCATTTTGCACAAATACACACCGATGTTGTACCAAGATCCTGTTCTTTGTAAATTACTTGAACATGGCTTTAGGTGTGTTCCTAAAAGAGGCAAAAGCATTGCTAGTTTTGTTTTGCCTAGTTTGTTTGGAGGTGAGAGATGTACCTCCAAGTCACCTTGGTTGAGTTATACTGGCAATTATAAATGCGGCCAAGTGTGGTGCGATCTCTGCAAACACATACATAAAACTGATACTTTTGCAGATAAAACAACTAACAGAACTCATATTATTAAGAGTTACATCAATTGTGAAACGAAGTATGTGATTTATATGGCCTCATATACCACATGTAAGCTGGACTTTATTGGCTGCACCAGCCGCAGTCTTAAAATAAGGATGTCAGAGCATATTTCTGCAGCCAGGGGATCCAGTACTGGTGAGAAGTGATCAACGTCTGGATTATCCAGACATTTTCATGAGACACATGTGGGTAGATTAGCCTAGTGGTAAAAAAAATAGAACGGGTCCCAAAACCGATATGTGGGGGTAATTGGGTTCGATCACTTCTAAATAGGGAAAGTTATTGGATACTTAATTTGAACATTAGATTTCCACAGGGTCTGAACTATAAAAGTGACCATATGTATTTTTTATTGGTATCATATATAGCCTCTTTCCTCTAATTTATCATTCCCCCATATTATCACATGCTCTTTTTTCTTGCTGTTTTTCCTTGCTGTAGTTCCTTGCTGTTTTTCCTTGCTGTTTAATAACTTCAGCTATGCTAGGCACACTATTGGATTAAATATTATTTTGTTCCGTTCTTCTCTGCATGTTTTTTTCTGCATGTTTAGTTTTCTTCACTTGGTTTGTAGCTCCTGTGTGTCATATTACCGTATATACTCGTGTATAAGCCGAGTTTTTCAGCCCAAAAAATGGGCTGAAAAGTCCCCCCCTCGGCTTATACACGGGTCAATACGGTAATCCTATGGTGGGAGGGGGTGCGGAGGGTGGGGGGGCGCTGCGCAGAATTTCTTACCTTGTCCCCGTTCTGCAGTGCTTTCCGGTGTCTTCCGTGCTCCGTTCCGGTCTGCTGGGCCTTGTGGTTCCTCCTGGTTCCTCCTCCTTCGGTTCCATCATGGGGGCTGCCATCTTGCTTCTTCTCTCCGCCCCCGGCCAGTGATGTCAGAGCAGGCCGCGCTGTGATTGGCTAGCACCCGTGATCACATGTCACGTGTGCTAGCCAATCACAGCGCGGCCTGCTCTGACATCACTGGCCGGGGGCGGAGAGAAGAAGCAAGTTGGCAGCCCCCATGATGGAACCGAAGGAGGAGGAACCACAAGGTCCAGCAGACCGGGAACGGAGCACGGAGGACACCGGAAGACACTGCAGAACGGGAGGACAAGGTAGGAAGCTGTGTGTATGTGTGTGTGTATGTGTATATATGTGTGTGTGTGTGTGTGTGTGTGTGTATATGTGTGTATGTATGGGTATGTGTATGTAAGTAGGCTGGCTGCCAATATAAGCCATACAACTAGGGCTGCTGTATATACCTCTGGGGCTGCTGTATACTACCACTGGGGCTGTATATACTTCTGGGGCTGCTGGATACTACCACTGGGGCTGTATATACCTCTGGGGCTACTGTATGCTACCACTGGGGCTGTATATACCTCTATAGCTACTGTATACTACCACTGGGGCTGTATATACCTCTGGGGCTACTGTATACTACCACTGGAACTGTATATACTTCTGGGGCTGCTGGATACTGCCACTGGGGCTGTATATACCTCTGGGGCTGCTGTATACTACCACTGGGGCTGTATATACCTCTGGGGCTGCTGTATATACTTCTGGGGCTGCTGGATACTACCACTGGGGCTGTATATACCTCTGGGGCTACTGTATACTACCACTGGGGCTGTATATACCTCTATGGCTACTGTATACTACCACTGGGGCTGTATATACCTCTGGGGCTACTGTATACTACCACTGCGGCTGTATATACTTCTGGGGCTGCTGGATACTGCCACTGGGGCTGTATATACCTCTGGGGCTGCTGTATACTACCACTGGGGCTGTATATACCTCTGGGGCTGCTGTATATACTTCTGGGGCTGCTGGATACTACCACTGGGGCTGTATATACCTCTGGGGCTACTGTATACTACCACTGGGGCTGTATATACCTCTATGGCTACTGTATACTACCACTGGGGCTGTATATACCTCTGGGGCTACTGTATACTACCACTGGGGCTGTATATACATCTGGGGCTGCTGGATACTGCCACTGGGGCTGTATATACCTCTGGGGCTGCTGGATACTACCACTGGGGCTGTATTTACCACTGGGGAGGCTGCTGTATACCACACTGCTGGGGGCTGTATACCTGTGCTGGGGTCCACCCTCGGCTTATACACGAGTCAATAGGTTTTCCCAGATTTTGGGGGCAAAAGTAGGGGGGTCGGCTTATACACGGGTCGGCTTATACACGAGTATATACGGTAATTCCATCTAATAAATTAATCATTTTTGATATTGAGCTGCAAAAAACTGTATTTATGTTACAAGTTATACATGTATTGTTTTCCTTCATCTTATGATAATGAGATGTAAAATCTTTGATAGATTGTGTAAATTCACATGACAAAATCTATTAATACTATTAACTTCTGATGACAGGAGAATATACATGTATTTTCTTCTATACAGTGATAATTAATCACATGTTGCACAACAAAATTTGCTTGCATCATTTATTTACATATGCATAATACTTTGTTTCTTATAATCTCTGCTTTTTCTATTTGAGGTTCAAGATTGAATTCATGTGGTAACTTGATATACACCTGATACCATTTGTAATTATTCACATGTGTTATCAATTTTTGTACTTTCTTGATATGTATAAATTTTGTCTGTCTGTTTGTAACCGTTGTCATTGAGAAAGATATTTTTATTGAAACGCGTCTGACTAGGCTTTGCCTGACAAGATGCTTTTAATATCCATGTGATTACTTCAATAAAGAAATTCATCTTTGTATAATGGATTGATTGCTATCTTTCTACATTTTTGCATGGACTTGAGCGAATACCAGTCGTTGCCTTGCTCCTGTTGGATCAATCGGAGGTAGTGTTGAGCTTTCCCTTCCCCTTTTCCCTCATACACATTGAATCACTGACTGGTAACCAACTTACAAGTTTACTTAAAAAATGTTTTGTCCCATCCCAATTAATTTGCACAGAGCTGTATGTCTATACAGGGTGGGCCATTTATATGGATCCACCTAAATAAGATGGGAATGGTTGGTGACATCAACTTCCTGTTTGTGGCACATTAGTATATGGGAGGGGGAAAACCTTTCTAGATAGGTGGTGACGATAGTGGCTATTCTAACCTGCTGAAGCGCCTTATACGGCGCGAAACGTCGTGCCCCCCGTCCTCCCACCCGCATGCCACCACCTGCTGTGTGCACTGAAGCACAATAAAGAACCGCTGTTTATAGAAGCTCTGAGTGCAACTTCTTTTTCTTCTCCTATAATACAAAAGTGGCTATTCTGAAGTCAGCCATTTTGGATCCAACTTTATTTTTTTCAATGGGAAGAGAGTCATGTGACACGTCAAAATTATTGAAAATTTCATTAGAAAAACAATGGTGTGCTTGGTTTTAATATAACTTTCATGAGTTATTTACAAGTTTATGGCCACTTATAAAATGTGCTCAAAGTGCTGCCAATTGTGTAGGATTGTCAATGCAACTCTCTTCTCCTACTCTTGACACACTGATAGCAACACAACTGAAGAAATGCTAGCACAGGCTTTCATTGTTTCAGATGCTGCACATCTCGTATCTTCACAGCATGGACAATTGCCTTCAGATGAGTGATGAGGCAAACGTTTTTGAGAATGGTGAAGTTAACAAACAAAATCACCGCTATTGGTCTGACACTAACCCTCAGTAGATAGATCCCTCGAAGACTGTTGGGACACAAAAATTGATGGTATGGTGTGGTATATGGGGTAAAAAGATAGTGGGGCCATTCCTTATCAATGGAAACCTCAATGTCACTGTATATCTGAAATTGCTACATGATTCAGATTTCCAGTGGCATTGAAGTTTCCATTGATGAAGAGTGGCCCTACTATCTTTGTACCCCATATACCACACCATACCATCAATTTTTCTGTTCCAGCAGTCTTGGAGGGATCTATCCACTGTGGATTAGTGCCAGATCAATAGCAGTGGTTTTGTTTGGTAACTTCACCATTCACAAAAAGGTTTGCCTCATCACTCATCTGAAGGCAATTGTCTATGCTGTGAAGATATTAGATGTGCAGCATCTGAAACAATGGATACTGGAAGCCTAGGTGCAAAATGGCTGAACAGATACGGTGGATATAATCAGCATAGCAAATATCACAATGAACACCAGCAAGTATTGCACATATTCCCAGCAAGAAGATAACCCCTCATATGTAGCAGCAAATACAATCAGTAACAATCCATATACATAAGAGGAAGCAATCAAATGTCACATTTATGGCTAGTGCATATTATCTAATGGTCAAAGTTTAGCTATGCAGGGACCAGGGTAGGGAACCCCTCGAGTGAGGAGTGTGACATTTTATTGCTTCCTCTTATGTATATAGATTGTTACTGGTTGTAAACCGTTGACATGTATTTGCTTCTAAATATGAGAGGTTACCTTTTTGCTGGAAATATGTGCAATACGCGCTGGTGTTCATTGGGATATGTGCTATGCTAATTGTATCTACTGTATCTGTTCAGCCATTTTGCACCTAGTTTTAAAGTGGGATGAACTTTGTAATAAATTGTGTCACTTTTTGTAAAAGCAGGAAAAAACTCTGTTGTGTCCTTTTTTATATTTCTTCTGCAGTGTTGCTATCAGTGTGTCAAGAGTGGGAGAAGAAGGTTGCATTGACAATCCAACACAATGGGCAGCACTTTGAACACATTTTATAAGGGGTCATAAACTTGTAAATAACTCATTAAAGAATAAATTTATGTTAAAACCAAGCACACCATTATTTTTCTTATGAAACACTCAATAGGTTTGATGTGTCACATGAACATTTTCCCATTGAAAAAATAAAGTTGGATCCAAAATGGCCAACTTCAAAATGGCCGTCATGGGGATCAGCCATCTGGAAAAGTTTTCCCCCTCCAATAAACTAGTGTGCCACAAACAGGAAGTTGATATCACCAACCATTCCCATTTTATTTAGGTGCATCCATATAAATGTCCCACCCTGTATAATATTAGGTATGCAGGGGTTTTGTTCCGCTGTCTGTTTTGCCTAATTTTTTTAACAGTTTTTAATTGTTGAGATGATGTATTTTCGTAATAAAGTTATTGTATAGAATTTTAGTACTTGGAGGTTTGCTTCACTATAGGCCAGTGACTTTACTAGTTTTCCCCCCGGTTACATATTATGGTAGGAAGCACCCCGATTATGTATTGTCAGACTGTGCATTATATTCATTGTTGTAAACAATATGCAGAAATGCAGACTTTAGACCTACGGCAATGTTTATTTAACTTATTGTTATAGCTTAATCATATTCCACAATGCTTGTATCATCACTGTCCCCATTGGGTCTCATAAGCTAAATTCCACATAAATATAGCTTTGGAGTGTTGTAGGAAACCCACACAAACATTGAGAGAATATAGCAAAAAAAATCTCATAAAGCTTAAAATTTTAGACATTTTGGAGCTGCTCTGACTGAGAGCCTTCACGTTTTGATTCTTATACAAGTTGCTCAGATCTTCCATGAATAGCTGCTAATGCTATTTTAATGTTAGTTTGTACCAAAAGCATTTACTATTTTTAAATACTTAGTATATGTGAATATAGATTTCTCTTTTCTAATATCTATCTTTACTATAATTGTATTTTTTTACACTTCTTATTTCTTGTAAATGAATGTGGTTTACTGTTTGTCTATTATTATTTGCCCATGTTTTTCATATAACTGCTTGAGTGTGCAGTGCCCTCACGCCAAACAGCTAGAGCCATCTGTTACTTAGCTGCCTATTAACCAACTGTCTCTTAAAATCATATTGAAATGTTGATTGTGATTTAACTGTGAAGGCTTCACACAAATGTTCCTCTATACCACGAGAGTTAAAACTATCTAATGGAACTTGTTTCTGTGTAATATATGAAGGCTTTCATCTTTATGCTGAAAACACGATTCCTATAAATACTTAAAAAGTCAAAAAAGAGGAAGTTAGAAATTTTAAGATGTTTCCCAAATTTTTCCTTGGATCTACAACCTTTATGCCTTAATTACTGTATGATAACCAAGAGTTATACAGTATTTGCATGCTTTATTATCATTTTCTTTTATAGAAGACAGTGCTTACAACCTACAAAACTCATCAAACAAATGGTATGCTACACATATCTGCCCTCAAATGTTATGTCTATTTTTCTTCCATGTGTTGACGTGAGAATGGGTTTCAGCCTTTGTAAATTGGTCATAGTCATGTTGACATAGCCAAAAGTAACCCTGATGTTAACTCCTTCCTTTGGTCCTGCCAGTGATGCCATCTATCAAACACAGCAGGGCATCTGTCACAATACCTGTTCTACTGATGTTTAGTCGGTGGAATGTGTAAAGTCTAGAGAACAATGTACATGAAACCAGTTTTGCCATGGTTAATGTAAAGGAATGAGACAGGAAAAAGAATCTACATTGCCAAAGTAAATCATAGAAAAGGGTTGACAAGAAATCTAGAACCCTACTGAGTGCAAAGAGTCACTGAACACTGCTAGGAAATAAATTATTTTCAGTTCGAATGACAATGACTGAAATACAACTTGATCTAACAAAAAGCATATTTATGGCGTAATGAGAATAGGCAGCCACTCTAAAAGGGTCCCTTTAAGCAATATGCAAGAAATCTGGTTTTCAGCTTTGACAACATGAGACATCCATGAAATGGACATTTTTTCATCAGAATGTGATTTTTTTACTTAGCAGCTAAATGAAAAAGAAGATTGGTAAAGTAGAGAAGTAAAGAAAACCAAGGGGGTACAAAGGGTTGAGCTTATTTCCTTAATTGGTGTGGACTTTTTTAATCAGATGACTTAGGTTTTTCTTCTTTTTCTTAAATTTGCTCCGGCGCTTTACAATGTCTTTTGTCGATGTTATGCATTTAGTATTGCCATACAAGGCTTTAGGACAATGAGTCAATGAGATCAAACAACAGCACTAGTCCACATTTGTGGGAATGGCCGGAACTCAGAAGAAAACCTGTCAGGATGATGAACTGAAATAGTTGAACTTAGTAATAATAAGAACAAGATTTTTGCTGTACTGGCCCATTAATGGCCGTTGTTGCTCTCAGATACATTAAAATCGTTAGCACTTCATTTGAATAACTTAGCATGTTGAATAGTGATTAGTGGACAAATAGCATTGAAAGACTGTAACAAACTTACAAAGATAGCTGTCTCAGTCCCTAAATCAAGCTTTAAGACAGCAAAAAAAGAATCACCAATACATTCCCAATATTTGAAAAAATGTATTTTGGTGCCATTTCACTTCCATTTAAAGAGTTGTAAAATTAAATCTTTAATTAATCAAATTAAATGGGGCCAACTTGTGGCTGTTTTGCTGGATTTGCATGAATCAAATTTCCAATATTTCCAATTCAATAGAGTCTACATGTTTTATGAAATTTTAAACAAAATCGTCATTTTGTCATTCTGAAAGCTTATAAAAAGTATTTTTTTGCATTCCACTACAAAACATTAATTAAGCACTAAAATATTTTATATGTTCCACAAAATGATACCAAAAAAATAATATCCTCAACTGCAAAAAAAGCTAGACCATTTGCAGCTGTATATGAAAAATAAAAGTGTATTGAAATGCAATGAACCAAAAAGCTTAAAAATTCACTGCTTCCTGAAATCCAGACTTTGTTCTATAAATAAGAGGTCAATAAAATAAGACATAATGTAAGATAGTATAAACTAGAAATGAGTCAGAAGGTTTGGTTCCGATATCTACAAGTTTGGTCATAATGAATCAAGTGCACACTTGACAAGTAGATAATGGATGGCGGCAAATGGTGAACAGTGGAAAAGCAACTAGCTGATAAATGTCTTCATAATCACAAAAACTCTCAATCACAATGTATGTCTTCTTTTCTATTAATGTGTAGCACTCAATGGGTAATGTTTACCTGACCTTATATGCAAGGAAGGAAGCTACTTGCAAGAAAAGAAAAGACCATTGACCTTATTGATTGCCTAAATAAACATATAACAATGTATTAAAATAAATCAAAGGTACACTTACGATCATTATGATTTTGTTTCCTTAATTGTATTTGTCATTTTCTCATCTATTACTTGGGGAATTTAGCCCAAAGAAGTATACAGTATATGCAATATAGAATAGGGGGGTTGTAGAAGCATTACATTGCAAAATATAGAGCACCTGTAAGCCCAGTGATTTGTAATCACAGTTATATGTGGGCAAAGGCAAATCTAGGTCATCCTTTCACTTGTGGAAAAATTCACTTTATATTCAGCTTAAGCCCTAGTGCACACAATCAGTTTTTTTATGTGTTTTTGCAGTGGTTTTTTGGTGTAGTTTTGTCATAAATCTGCATAGATATCCTTACTCCAGCAAAGTCTATGAGAATTCTAAAGTGTTGTATGCACAATGCTTGCCTTTTTTTTTGCAGTTTTGGTGTAGAAAAAAATTTGCAGCATGTCAATTGTTGCATTTTTTCAGCCCTTAAAGCTACTTACTTTATTCATAAAAAATCTGCACCAAAAGCGCACCACTTTCTTCGTGCGTTTTTCTGTTAGAAGGTGCAGCATGCGCTTATTGAGACCCCCGGAAATGTCAGGGGTCTGATTCTGTTTCAATACAGTGGTGCGACTGACAGGAAAGATGAGCTTCCAAACTGGTGGTGTATTAAAATAAGATTTGTTGTGATAAACTCACCCCTGTTTTTATGGGAAGGAAAAGTAAGTGGAATAAACAGTAAAACTTAACTACAAAAATGCAAACAAAAAAAATCTATGTTTTTGTCTTTCTCTACCAGGAGAATGCCCACAAATCGCTGGTTCCAATGAGAGGGTGTCTTCCCTTGGGCCCACAACGTCACTCTATCCCCTAAGTGTGACTGGACCTAAACAGAGCTAGTTCCTACGAAGAAGCCTTGATATGTGACCTTTCTCCTGGTTCACAATCTTAATACAACCCCAACCAATAAACTCTCTGGGCTCCCAGTGTAATCTATCTTATCTATGCAGCTAGTCCAATTTAAAATCGAGTTCACATAACAAATACAACATTTATAACAACTCTATTTCATTCCCAATTAAAGGAATCTGTCTCTTAGCAATTTTATATAATCATCAGTCTCTGCATAAGATTCAATCTGGATAGATAGGTGCCTTAAGAGCTTCATCAAGGGCTGTGGCCTTTTGGATCTTCGCACTGTGCTATCTGCATTTGTCAATAATTTAAACACAGTTCAATCTTTGCTGACTCAGTCTCATTAAAGAAAAGTCATTTAGATTGGTCCAATTACCTGGATGACCCTTACTAGCTTGTTGGACCAGTCAAATAACATTCAATATAGGTGGATGAAAAAGTACCTTATTAGAGATGAGCCACCACCCCGGTATTTGAATTCGATTAGATTAGCTGAATTTGCTGTGTGCTCATTGAATATTCATCAAATGTTCATCAAACACCGTTGAATACGTCGAACACCATTGAAAATCAATGTAAAATGTTTTATAATGTTAGTACCGGGCGGGGGAGCAACTACAGGGAGGGGGGAGCGCAACACCGGGAAAGACTCATGACTTCACCGCCGGCTTCCCCGCCCTGGTCCTTTGCTCCCCGCTCCCGATGCTGTGCTCCACATTCGGTCCTGAATTAGGATCAGGATGGGAGGCGGCGGGGGGAGCAGAGGATCGGGATAGGAGGCTGCGGGGGGCAGAGGATTGGGTTGAATGATTGTTTAAAAGCTGGCGGCTTTTTACCGCCGGCTTTTAAACAATCATGCCCCCATTTCAGCCTTTTCCTCTGCCCTAGACCACTTTTGGTGAATGAACTGTTATGAAACATAACCTCAAACTGACGAATTTGGAGCTAACTGTTCACATTCGTCGAATGACTCGAACACCGCTCAAAACAGCTCAAATTTGAGATTGGCGAACATTTCGAATCGAACATTGCTTATCTCTATACATTATACTTGACTTTAATACAGGGCACCTTACCCTATTCAGAAGCTGTGTCACTCCTCACAAGATGCCCACCTTCATTGGTTGCTAACCTGCTGATGGGCTTTCTGCTGTCTCCACCAAACAAGGGTAGGGGTTGACTGTCCTGGGCATCACCGTTCACAGGAGCATGCTCCACTCCAAAGGGGAATAGGTTTGCTTGCTCAAGTCCTTTCTTTTCTCTTTCACAGGAGCTGAAAACAACGCATATCCAGCCTCTGCTTCCTCTCCTTGGTGACCATGTGCCCCTAACCACCAAGCCTCGTTTCTCTCCTCAGCTAAAGTAGCAGAGCAATGATGTATTAACAGTATTTTACCCATCCAAGAACAAAATTACGTTTTCACTGCACAGTTCTTTCATTAAATACATATAAATATATAAGATTATTCAAGCTTTGTTTTCTTTAATGTTATCGTTATAGGTTTGATCCATATTCATAGTTACAACTGAAATATATAGCTCTGTACACCCTCTTATATGTACATACCCAAATTGTTTTGAGATCACTCATATGCAATTTGGATACTTACGGACATGTCCCGACTAGCTTCTCTTCTTGATTGTTTCAAGGATAAGTGAAAAATTATATCTCCTTATTCATTAATAGAAGCAGTAGTAGAAGCCAATTGGCATGTAACTGTAAGAATGAAAATTGTAAATGAGTGTTGATTTGTTGACAGTTGAAATTGACAAGCAGAGCTAAATTATTGCACACTGTTAGGATTTAAAGAGAGATGACACCATGGCACCATGGAGATAAAAATAATCTCTACTGGTCATGCTCTCATAAGTTGTAAAGATGACATCCAAAGTGCTGCATCCTATGTTCATTGTACCTGTAATTCAGTATGATGTTGGAGTCTCACTTTCAGGAACAGTACATTACACATCAAGAGGTGTATCGGGGCATGGCCTTCTCATGGCGTTTAGCAGCTACAAGCCTCGAGTCCCGTGATATCTGCCTCTATTAAGTCTAAGAATATGAAGTGTTGTGAAAGTGTGGATTCATCCCTTTTAGTAGCAGCCAGTGTCATTCTATTTATGCTCGGCCTACCTTTCTTCTCCCCTCTCCACTTGGAATCTATGCCTGTACATGTTCTTTATAACTGGCCACGCTCCTGGACATGTCATAAAGAAGCTGCAAATAAATGCTGTGATCCTCTGCTTTACAAGCTATTACAGTACATAATGTATAGTGTCATGTTTTAAGCAGAGAGTAGAGGCAGAGCATTGTATTGGTTTATTCAGCAATGCTATGGTATGACCGCTATTTCACAGCTTGACTGTAACAATAGATAGCTCCCTCAGCCACCCTTCTCCCACTGCCTCCCCCATCCTTTTCCTCCTGCAGTTCACCATTGGTAGTAAATGTAATAAAATGTTGTATACTGTATTGTCAAAGAACTTGCTAAATAAAGGGAAAAAATGATTTGGTATTGTCTCTTTTTTCCAATTTGTTTAATATTATCCATGTGGCTCAAGTCACAGCCTCCACAGCCATGCCAAAATACATTAGCCCACTGCCTGATGCTTTAGTATTGTGGGAAAGGGTATTGTGCAATTTTATTTTATGCAAATTGTGTCCCACTAGCAAGACACATGTGAGAGACTCATGGAAGTCTTGTGTCGCAACACCTGGCATGGCTGCCAGCTGTAATGAGCATAATAGATAGCCCAGGAACTTTTTTGCGTGAGGCAAAATACAACTGAAACATGGTTTTATCAGTGAAAAGGTCTATATTGTAATACACGGTGATAAACAAAGTTCTGTGAAAAATGAAAGTTCATAAACACACAATGAAAATATTAAATGATGCCTTTACAGAAAAAATCTCTTAAAAACCACACAGGATTAAGCAAATAGCAGTGCAGTCTTTTTAAGGTCCATATCCACTAGGAGATGCTGTAAAAGGAAAGTCCATAACAAAGTTCACTCAGACAAGTGCTGTAGCAACGTTAATAACTCCCAGGAGGACTGGGAACAGCAGTTTCTGAAAAAACAAGTCCAGAACCAAATGCAGAGCACTTTTACTAAAATGTTCCGTACACTGAACAGTCCCATACAATGATACTTCATCTTTAATACATTAGAAAGCTACAGGTAGCTCATTAAGAAACCAGAAGGAAGAAAGAAAACGATCCATAGCCCATATGGAGAGTGCAATAGTTTTTTTTATTTATTAAGAGTATCTTCAACAGACAAGGGGGATTAATAACAATCAAGTGGTGGACAGCCGGTATTTACCCCTGGACATAGCACAGTTCACAGTATCATGGTCAATGTTTCATTTATAGACATCTAAAGTGCATAGTGCATTTACCCAACACTTACATGTATAAGTAAATAAATATATATTTATATATATGCCAACCCACAATTTAATTGGGTTTTATATGGCTAATATAATAAATGATTAAAATAGCACATGTTGATGTATATGTATTTTGAATTATCATCTGACCCAACTAAATCTGTATTTGATTAACTGTTTAGGCATACAGATTAGCCTCAACCAATTGTGCCATAACACTAACCATTCAGCCTTATATTATATCACAGCCTAATAAGGCCTATACATTCTACATATCATTTATGACCACATTGATATAAGTGTAGGTCAATAATGATATATCAGTCACTTAGGGGTTAACCCCATCCTCACTACTAAAGGCTACTAAGGGCTAGTGTTACTGAAAGCAATGCAATATAGCACAGCGGTAGGTAAACAAATTAAGTCTACCACCTGAAGGCTATCTATGGTTGTAATTAGATTAGCAACATTACAGATAGAGTAATTATTATTATTATTATTTTTATTTATATAGCACCATTAGGTTCCATGGCGCTTTACATGAGGATAAGGGAGACAAGAACAAGTACACTAAATCTAGGCGATCGGGACGTACAGGTACAGGAGGGGCAGGGACCCTGTCCACGAGGGCTCACAGTTAATGAGGGGCGGGTGGGGATACAGTAGGATGGGGGAATGTCAGATATGGGGCGGTCGCCTGGGTCTCATGGCAGGTTGTAGGCTTGACGGAAGAGGTGAGTCTTCAGGTGACACTTGAAGCTTCTCAGGGTAGGAGAGTGTCTGACGTGTTGGGGCAGGGAGTTCCAGAGTCTGGCAGATGCCCAGGAGAAGTCCTGGACGCGGTTGTGCGAAGAGGTGATGAGGGGGAAGCAGAGGAGGAGTTCTTGGGAGGAGCGGAGGTTGCATGAGGGTAGGTATCGTGAGACCATGTCGGAGATGTATGGTGGGGCCAGGTTGTGTATAGCTTTGTGCGCCATGGTTAATGTTTTGAATTGAGATCTCTTGGAGACGGGGAGCCAGTGAAGGGCTTGGCAAAGGGGGGGAGACAGGGGAGTAACGGGAGGACAGGTAGATTAGTCGGGCAGTGGAATTGAGGATAGATTTGAGAGGTGTGAGGGAGTTAGCCGGGAAGCCATTGAGAAGGAGGTTGCAGTAATCAAGGCGGGAGATGATAAGAGCATGAATGTTTTAGCGGTGTCGTGGGTGAGGAAGGAGTGGATCTGTGAGATGTTCTTGAGCTGGAGCCGGAGGAATGTGGTGAGGGCCTCGATGTGGGGCTTGAAGGATAAGGAGGAGTCAAGGATTACCCCGAGGCACTTGGCTTGGAGAACTGGGGAGAGGGCGCAGTCGTTGACGCAGATGGATAGGTTGGAAAATGGGGGGGAATTTATTGGGGGGGAAGACTATGAATTCAGTTTTGTCCATGTTGAGCTTAAGGAAGCGAACAGAGGAGAAGGATGAGACAGTGGAAAGGCATTGTGGGATTTTGGAGAGTAGGGAGGTGATGTCAGGGCCGGACAGGTAGATCTGGGTGCCATCGGCGTAGAGGTGGTATTAAAGGCCGTGGGACTCAATCAGTTGCCCTAGGCCGAGAGTGTATATGGAGAAAAGTAGGGGTCCCAGGACCGAACCTTGGGGGACTCTGACAGAAAGGGGGTAGGGTGAGGAGGAGGTGTGGGAGTGGGAGACACTGAAGGTCCGGTCCGCTAGGTATGAGAAGATCCAAGAGAGGGAAAGGTGGGTGATGCCGAGGGGTTCCAGGATCCGGAGAAGAAGGGAGTGGTCAACTGTGTCGAAGGCGGCAGACACAGAGTCACTGTTCCTTAATATCCTGCTAGTACTGCCGAGCCCAACACGTGTTTCGGTCTTTGACCTTCATCACAGGGCATGTTCAAAGAAGGAAATGTGCACATTAAAAAGGGCACCTCCACCAATCATGTAACGGTTGCCCATTTATGTCAACATATCGCGTCGCGGTTGTCATGGCAGCTTGACGACGCAGCGGCGTCACTGATCCCGACACTGAACAGTTGGTCTAGTAACAGGTATTTTAGACGCCACCGCGATCTCTCATGTGGCAGCCAGCGATTGGGGGATAACATAGGCAACATCACATCGCAGTTGTTATCATAATTTGACAACGCAGCGGTGTCGTTGATCACAATAGGGACCAGTAAAACTATTTAACAATTATTTTTAAGCAAAGCTGTAATCTCACCTTAAAGCAAATGGCTAAGGGTTGACATAGGCAATGCAGGAAAAATAACTACAACAAAACCATCACCATCCAGCATCTCGGTTGCCATAACAGCGTGACAATACAGCTGCATCACTGATCATAAGACCAATCAGCTGTCCTTTTAACAGATCATTTTTGACGCCACTGCGGTCTCTCATGCTACAACCAGCAAGCGTGGGATGACATGGGCTACATTAGTGGGTAAACTTCATTGAATAAGATCTTAAACATATACCATCACATCTACTAGTTACTCTAAATATAGCAGCAATGTCACAGATAATTACTATATCAGGACAATTATATCAATACAGAAATCACATAAACATGCAATTATAATCCATAATTCATATATACAGAACACAGAAGCATGTGTAGAAAAAACATAAATTACATATCAGAATATAATTTAATCCTGCATGAATATAAATTAAACAAACAAATAAAATTCGCAGATTCATTTCTTGAATGTAGAATCATTCACAATCCAGTAGTTGGTTCCAAATCAATGCATCAAGAATGTAATACATCACGGTCTCCTAACAAAAGTAAAAGTGAGTGAATTAAAAACACACAACAGGTACCAGTTATATAAAAAGAATAAAACTAAGATTCTCATTCAAGCCTTTCGGCTGAACTGTTTGTAACTAGGGATGGGCGAATCTACCCGTTACTACTCGGTACTCGCTGAGTAGTAAGGGATTCGCCCGATTCTGAAAAATCCATAAAACAATATAAATAAAAGGGACTGCATCTTTATTAACCCCTGGACTATGGTCGAGGGGTTAATAAAGATGCAGTCCCTTTTTTAGGATTGGTTTATTGATTTTTCAGAAAAAAAAATGATGTGGGCTTCGCCGTATTTCTGGAACCAGCAGGCTCCAGCAGGCAGCGACTGGCTGCCCCCAACCCCCAGGTGCCTATTTGTACCTGGCCGGACACAAGAATATAGGCGAGCCCCCCTTTTTTATTATTTCATGAATTTCATGAAATAATAAAAAAAAATGCGCGAGGCTCCGCGCAATTTCTATGTCCTGCCAGGTAGAGCTAGGCAGCTGGGGGCTGGAATCCGCAGCGCAGGGAGGCCCAAGCTTTCTGGGCACCTCACGCTGCAAATTGCAGCCCACAGCCGCCCCAGAAGATGGCGCGTTCATTGAAGCGCCATCTTCTGGCGCTGAACCCCGCTCTTCCAGTGGCCCTGGTGGCGGGTGGCCCACTGGGTAATAAAGGAGTTAGGGCCAGCTTTGTATTATCAGCTGGCCCTAAGCCCGAAATTTATGGCGGTCACGCCAATATTAGACATGACCGCCATGAATTTCCAGTAATCAATAGAAAAAAAACACAACACAGAGAAATTTTTTTTATTAAAAATAAAACAAAAAAGACATTTGGGACTCCATCTTTATTTAAAAAATCCTCTTCCGTCCGACGTAGTCCAAAGCGTAATCTCAGCTCTGCTACATCCCTGTCTGTGCTTAGACAGACAGGGATGTAGCAGAGCTGAGAACTGACTAAACAGTCAGGGTTCAGCTCAGGTCATTATGACCTGAGCTGAACCCTGTTGTCAGCCAGACTTGCTCTGCTGCCGGAGATTCCCGAGCGGTGACGGAAGTTAATTTATTCACTGCTTCTGTCAGCGTTCGGGAATCTCCGGAAAGAGCAGCAGAGAGACTCGGGGAGCGAGACTGCGTCCGGCGCCGGCGGAGGCAGCGTTAAGTAGCCTGCCGGGCTGGTGCACCCACCCCTCTCCCCCCTCATCCCTCCTCACTCCCTCCCCCGGCTTTTTGCCGCTGGCTTTAAAGCAATAACATGGGCAATGGCAGGTTTTTCCTCTGCTGCCAGACCCCTTATAGGGTCCGGCAGCAGAGGAATCGCTGCAATACTCGTTCCCCATTAATTTACATTGGACTCGCTAGACTCACAACGAGTAGCGAGTCCTGGACTCAGACTCATCAGAGTCTAGCGAGTCCGAGTAATTTAGGATTCACCCATCTCTATTTGTAACATCCAAATCCACTTACATTCTCTTTTGGCAAGCCGTTTAGTAACATTACCTCCCCTAGCACCCACATCCAACGCTTCTATGGCTATGACCCTCAAGAGTTTACTATCATAATTATGAAAATGAAAAAAATGTATATTATTTCCGCTGAACTTGACAGTTCCTTCAATTTAGACTTTTAGCCCCTTTTTACCTTGTTTCTTCCAGACTCATTTGTATCCATCAGAGCCTAGTCTATTGATGTTCCTCTCATTGCTCCAAGTCACGGATTTCCAATCTTCTACTGTCCACTTTTTGTACTTCTTTGCAAACTCAAAACCATACTTCTTTTGATGAAATTCAAGTCGATGCTTGTTCACCATTTTTTAGCCACCATTACAGAATTTAATGTGTGTTGCACATTGCTTGCATGGACGTCTGTGATCTCACTCTCAATCTCTCTGCTCTCCTTTCAGGATGTGCTGGGCTGGGTAATTGATAGCTTAGTCATCCGATCTGGAGCTGGGATATGCTGGGCTGTTGATGTTCTCATTGGCAAATCAGTTGCCAAATGTTTTTCTGGGAAGTAGTGCTGGGTTTTTGCAGGTGTTCTATGTCTCCTGTAATTGCTTAGCCTTTTTACTGTGCTTTTTTTCCCTGAGAACTGCCACTTTACACGCTATGATATTGTTGAAACGTCACAGATTTGTGATCGTTCCAACGATATCGTTTGTGCGTCGTTGCATGTAAACAAACGATCTCCAAATGATTAATTGTTGGATAGTTCAACAAAAATTTGAGATCCTGACCTCAATTCTATCGTTTGTCGTCCAATTAACTTTCTCTGAAAAAGCAACATCGTTCAGTGTGATACCTTTTTAACCCCTTCCCGACCCAGGACGCAGCATATGCGTCATCAAAACAAGTTCGTTCCCGACCTTGGACGCATATGCTGCGTCCTGGTGTAATCACGCTCCTACAGCTCTAGTGAGAGGTGTCACTGACCTCTCACTGGAGCTGCATGTACAAGAGGACTTGTACTAAAGCCCAGCGGGGGTGGCTTTGCTCCCCCGTGGCTAGGACCGCTTCGAATGGCAGTTTCACTTTCACTAAAAGTGAAACTGCAAAGCGGTATGATTGTAATGTCTCACCAATGAATGGTGAGACATTACAATTCAGCGGCCTGATGCTGCCCATGCTCTCCCCATCCGGAGGGGGGGGGGGCTCCAGATCACCCCCAAGCACCCCCACCGCCGATCTACATGTCCCCGGATGTCTCCTCTCTCTTGCCGCCGCATCCGCCGATCATCCTCCTCTCCTCCCGGTGGGCGCGCGGTGCTCTCCCCGGCGCCCACCCCACTGATCTCCACATCACTTTCCCCCTCCAGATCACCCCCCGCCCCTACCCTCCGCCCCCCCATCGCTGATCCGTATGTTCCCCGTTCACCGCTCTGCCCGCCGATCATCATCCTCTCCTCCTGGCGGGTGCGGAGGTACTATCACGGCTCCTCCGTTCCCGCCGATCTGCCTCCTCGCTGTGGCGCCCCTCCTCCTCTGCTGGACTACTCCGCACCGAGGTGAGTATGAATGAATGGATGGATGGTGCATGCATGGGTGGATGGTGCATGCATGGGTGGATGGTGCATGCATTGGTGCATGGATGATGGGTGCATGGATGTATGGATGGGTGCATGTATTGGGCATGGATGGGTGGGTGCGTGCATGGATGCATGGTGCGTGCATGGATGGATATGTGCATGCATGGGTGCATGGATGGATGGTGCATGGATGGATGAGTGCATGCATGGGTGCATGGTGCATGCATTGGTGCATGGATGGATGGTGCATGGGTGCGTGCATGGGTGCATGCATGGATGGTACATGCATGGGTGGATAGTGGATGGATGGGTGGGTGCATGCATGGATGGATGAGTGCATGCATGGATGGATGCGTGCATGCATGGGTGCATGGATTGTGCATGGATGGATGGTGCATGGATGGATGGGTGCGTGCATGGATGGATGGATGATACATGGGTGCATGGATGGATGGGTGTGTGCATGGGTGCATGGATGGATGGGTGCTTGGATGGATGGGTGCATGGATGGATGAGTGCATGCATGGGTGCATGGATGGATGGTGCATGCATGGGTGCATGGATGGATGGATGATGAATGGATGGGTGGATGGATGGACGGGTGCATCGGAGTCATGGTGCACTGTACGACAATCATCTGATGTACCGTGCACCATGACTCTGACCCTATAGACTACAACAAGGGATCAGGTATCCTCTTGTAGTCTCTGGGGTCACAGGCATGGTGCACTGTATGGCAATAATCTGCCGTACCGTGCATCACGACTGTGACCTCAGAGACTACAACAAGGGATCAAGTGTCCACTTGTAGTCTCTGGGGTCAGAGTCATAATGCAAGGTACAGCAGATCATTGCCATACAGTGCACCATGACTGACCCCAGAGACTACAACAAGGGATCAAGTGTCCTCTTGTGGTAGTCACGGGGGTCAGTCATGGTGCACTGTATGGCAATGATCTGCCGTACAGTGCACCATGACTCTGACCCCAGAGACTACAACAAGAGGACACTTGATCCCTTGTTGCAGTCTCTGGATGTAGCAGAGGCGATCGAGCGTCGTGGGACCTTCGTTGTGGACTACGTCGGAGGCAATCGAGCATCGTGGGACCTTCGTTGTGGACTACGTCGGATCTTTATAATAGAGATGGAGTCCGAATTTTGTTTGTGTTTTTTTTTTCAAATAAAAAGATTTTTCTCTGTGTGTATTCTCTGACTATTTACCAGAGATTCCTAATGGCGGGTCTAACATTGGCCCTATATTATGAATCTCGGGCTTAGTGCCAGCTGCCAATAAAAAGCTGGCATTAACCCCTTTATTACCCAGTTAGCCACCGCCACCAGGGCAACTGGAAGAGCGTGGGTACAGCGCCAGAAAATGGCGCTTCAATGAATGCGCCATTTTCTGGGGCGACTGCGGGCTGCAATTCGCAGCATGGGGGGCCCAGAACGCTTGGGCCTCTCTATGCTGAGGATTCCAGTCCCCAGCTGCCTAGTTATACCTGGCTGGACCAAAAATATGGCGGACCCCACGTCATTTTTTTTCTAGAATCAGTTCTAGAAATTAAAAAAAAAAATGGGCTTCGCTTTATTTTTGGTTCCAGCTAGGTATGACGAGGCAGCTGGGGGTGGGTGGCAGTCCGTAGCTGCCAAGTTGTACCTGGCTGGACCAAAAATATGGCGGAGCCCTATGTCATTTTTTTTCTAGAAATAATTCTAGAAATAAAAAAAAATAGGCCTCGCTGTATTTTTGGTTCCAGCCAGGTATGACGAGGCAGCTGGGGGCTGGTGGCAGTCCGTAGCTGCCAAGTTGTACCTGGCTGGACCAAAAATATGGCGGAGCCCCATGCCATTTTTTTTTTTACTTCTACCAATAAAATGACAAGGAGCTTTGCCTTATTTTTGGATGCCAGCCAGGTACAACTTGGCAGTTGGGGGGCTGCAATCCTCATCGTGGAGAGACCCAAATGTTGTGGCCCCCCCACGCTGCAAATTGCAACCCACAGCCACCCCAGAAAATAGCACATTAGAGGTGCCATTTTCTGGTGCTGTACCCCAACTCTTTCAGTTGCCCTTGTGCTGGTGGCAATGCTAGTGGCACACAGGGGTTCTCCATACGCGACATGGAGTCCGCTAACAATTCCAATTGTTAGCGGACACCATGTCGCGTATGGAGAGCCCCTGTGTGCCTAAACATTGGAGCTCCCCCACAAGTGACCATGTTTTGGAAACTAGACCCCCCAAGGAACTTATTTAGATGCATAGTGAGCACTTTGAACCCCCAAGTGCTTCACAAATTGATCCGTAAAAATGTAAAAGTACTTTGTTTCCACAAAAAATTTATTTTTTCATTTTTACGGATCAATTTGTGAAGCACCTGGGGGTTCAAAGTGCTCACTATGCATCTAGATACATTCCTTGGGGGGTCTAGTTTCCAAAATGGGGTCACTTGTGGGGGAGCTCTAATGTTTAGTCACACAGCGGCTCTCCATACGCAACATGGTGTCCGCTAACAATTCCAATTGTTAGCGGACACCATGTCGCGTATGGAGAGCCCCTGTGTGCCTAAACATTGGAGCTCCCCCACAAGTGACCCCATTTTGGAAACTAGACCCCCCAAGGAACGTATCTTGATGCATAGTGAGCACTTTGAACCCCCAGGTGCTTCACAAATTGATCCGTAAAAATGAAAAAATAAATTTTTTGTGGAAACAAAGTACTTTTACATTTTTACGGATCAATTTGTGAAGCACTTGGGGGTTCAAAGTGCTCACTATGCATCTAAATAAGTTCCTTGGGGGGTCTAGTTTCCAAAACATGGTCACTTGTGGGGGAGCTCCAATGTTTAGGCACACAGGGGCTCTCTAAACGTGACATGGTGTCCGCTAACAATTTGAATGGAAAATCAGCTCAAATTGTTAGTGGACACCATGTCACGTTTGGAGAGCCCCTGTGTGCCTAAACATTGGAGCTCCCCTACAAGTGACCCCATTTTGGAAACTAGACCCCCCAGGGAACTTATATAGATGGGTGGTGAGCATTTTGAACGCCCCAGTGCTTCACAAATTAATCTGTAAAAATGAAAAAAGAAAATGTTTGTGGAAATAAAATTACTTTTTCATTTTTACGGATTAATTTGTGAAGCACCTGGGGGTACAAAATGCTCACCACCCATCTGGATAAGTTCCCTTGGGGCTCTAGTTTCCAAAATGGGGTCACTTGTGTGGGAGCTTCAATGTTTAGGCACACAGGGGCTCTCCAAACGCGACATGGTGTCCGCTAACAATTTGAATGGAAAATCAGCTCAAATTGTTAGCGGACACCATGTCGCGTTTGGAGAGCCCCTGTGTGCCTAAACATTGGAGCTCCCCTACAAGTGACCCCATTTTGGAAACTAGACCCCCCCAGGGAACTTATCTAGATGGGTTATGAGCATATTGAACACCCAGGTCCTTCACAAATTAATGAAAAAAAAAATATTTTGTGGAAAAAAAGTACTTTTTCATTTTTACGGATCAATTTGTGAAGCACCTGGGGGTTCAAAGTGCTCACTATACATCTAGATACGTTTCCTGGGGGGTCTAGTTTCCAAAATGGGGTCACTTGTGGGGGAGCTCCAATGTTTAGGCACACAGGGGCTCTCCAAACGCGACATGGTGTCCGTTAACAATTTGAATGGAAATCAGCTCAAATTGTTAGCGGACATCATGTCACGTTTGGAGAGCCCCTGTGTGCCTAAACATTGGAGCTCCCCTACAAGTGACCCCATTTTGGAAACTAGACCCCCCCAGGGAACGTATCTAGATGGGTGGTGAGCATTTTGAACACCCCAGTGATTCACAAATTAATCTGTAACAATGAAAAAAGAAAATTTTTGTGGAAATAAAAGTACTTTTTCATTTTTACGGATGAATTTGTGAAGCACCTGGGGTTCAAAGTGCTCACAATGCATCTAGATATGTTCCCTGGAGGGTCTAGTTTCCTAAATGGGGTCACTTTTGGAGGAGCTCCTATGTGGAGACGCACAGGGGCTCTCCAATTGCAACATGGTGTCCGCTAACAATTTGAGCTCATTTTGCATTCAAATTGTTAGCGGACACCATGTCGCATTTGGAGAGCCCCTGTGCGTCTCCACATTGGAGCTCCCCCACAAGTGACCCCATTTTGGAAACTAGACCCCCCAAGGAACATATCTAGATGGGTAGTGATCATATTGAACCCCCAGGTGCTTCACAAATTGAATCATAATAATGAACAAAGAAATTTTTTGTGGAAAAAAAAGTGCTTTTTCATTTTTATGGATGAATTTGTGAAGCACCTTGGGGTTCAAAGTGCTCACTATGCATCTAGATATGTTCCTTGGGGGGTCTAGTTTCCAAAATGGGGTCACTTGTGGGGGAGCCCCAATGTTTAGGCACACAGGGGCTCACTAAACACAACATGGTTACAGCTAACAATTTGAGCTGATTTTTATTCAAATTGTTAGCGGACACCTGTCGCGTATGGATAGCCCCTGTGTCCCTAAACATTTGAGCTCCCCCACAAGTGACCCCATTTTGGAAACTAGACCCCCCAGGGAACATATCTAGATGGGTAGTGAGCATATTGAACCCCCAGGTGCTTTACAAATTGATCTGTGAATATGAAATAGTACTTTTTTTTTCACAAACATTTTCTTTTAGCCTAAATTTTTTCGTTTTCACATGGCAGCAGCATAAAATTCATCCTAAAATTTGTTGGGCAATTTCTCCTGAGTACACTGATACCTCATATGTGGTTATAAACCACTGTTTGGGCGCACAGCAGGGGTCAGAAGGGAAGGAGCGCAATTTTACTTTTTGAATGTAAAATTAGCTCCAAAATTCAAATTGCGCTCCTTCACTTCTGAGCCCTGCCGTGCGCCCAAACAGTGGTTTTTGACCACATATGAGGCATCGATGTACTCGGGAAAATTTGCACAGCACATTTTAAGATCCATTTTATCCTGTTGCCCATGTGAAAATGAAAGAATTGAGGCTAAAAGAACATTTTTGATTAAAAAATTAAAATATCCATTTTTTGTTTCCACTTTGCTTTAGTTCCTGTGAAGCACCTGAAGGGTCAATAATCTTCTTGAATGTAGTTTTGAGTAGCTTGAGGGGTGCAGTTTTTGGAATGGTGTCACTTTTGGGTGATTTCTGTCATGTACACCCCTCAAAAGGACTTCAAATGTGATGTGGTCACTAAAAAAAATGGTTTTGTAAATTTTGGTTGAAAAATGAATAATTGCTGATGAACTTTGAACCCTTATAACGTCCTAACAAAAAAATATTTTTTTTCCAAAATTGTGCTGATGTGAAGTAGACATGTGGGAAATATTATTTAATAACCTTTTTCTGTCACATATCTCTCTTGTTTATCAGAAAAAAAAAATAAAAAATGTGAAAATTGTGAAATTTTCAAACTTTTTGCCATATTTTTAATTTTTTCACAAACAAATGCAAAAATTATCGACTTAAATTTAATACTAGCATGAAGCCCAATATGTCACGAAAAAACTATCTCAGAATCGCTAGGATCGGTTGAAGCGTTCCCGAGTTATAACCTCATAAAGGGACACTGGTCAGAATTGCAAAAAAGGCCAAGGTCTTTAGGGTCAAAATAGGCTGGGTCCTGAAGGGGTTAAACGATGTCATTCACAATTCTATTCCTGCCGCTTTTTTACATCGTTCAACCAATCTTCTCAAAATAGCTGGCGCATTGCCAAATTTAAGATCGTTAACGATATCCTTGCGTGTGACAATGCACTAATGATGTCGGAAGGATCGCGGTCACGTGGCATAGCTAACGATATCGTTCACAGATATCGTATCGTGTGAAATGGCCTTTAGTTATAGCTTTGTTGTGCTAGTTTAGCCTCTTGTATCTGTGTTCTGGGAAATTATCTTTTGTTGCCTGACCTTGACTATGTTTGACCATCCTTTTGTTTTGTCCCTCTATTTTGATCCACTACACTCCAGGTAACTGACCTTGGACTGTGATTTTACTACACCTCTTTTTATCTACTCTGTCTTTATGTTCCTTCCTAATACCTACGTTAATCGTAAAGATGGCACACACTTTAAGAAAAATAATGAAGAGAGGTTTTTGAAGCAGAATTTTTAATATTATTCTTGCTTATTTTGCATATTGTAAATAAATGGTCCCAACGTTTCGACTCACATTGTGTCTTCTTCGGGGGAAATCAAATGTGCTACAAAACATGTGAAACAACAAAAAGTACAATCAGATTCCATAATATGACTCAAAAGTGTACAAAGTATTACAATGCAAGAGAAGAAATTATCCATACATATATACAAGTCTACCTAGGAAAATAATCCTGGGTATTACATGCATCTTTTGTACAAAAATAACGAAAAGCCGATGGTTAATCCACCAGGGGCCTAGGAATAATGGAATGCATTTTCTTTTATATGCTTAGTTAGGACATTATACAGAATGTTTGGTCAATAAGGGAAAAAAACCAAGTGGTATATGTACATGTTGAAGTAAATAAAAAACGAACCTTAGGGTAATAGTACCGTAAGAATTGTTATTACGAGAATCTTGTATATATAGATACACTGTGGGTAAAGCTGAAATATAAATACCTAGGAAGCATTGAAAGAAAAAGAAAAAATGAAACTAAAGAAAGTGAAAGCAAGGGAAAAAGGAAAAAGAAAAAAAGAGCATATGTGGAATTACCTATGTGGTATAAGGGTATGGTGATCCAGGATATTTGATCTCCTAGATAATACACGTTCCCTGTTTGGGGATCTAAGCAAAACGATTCTGTCAGGGGGATAATGGAAAAATTCACTACCAAAAATAAGGAATTGCAATGGAGTATACTTAGCTTGTGAGCAGATGAACGTACTATATATCAGTGCTATCAAAATGGGATGATGATTTGATGTGACTTCTGTCCCTAGAAACTAAAGGATAGCTGGAATTAGATTGGCAGTGTTACATTGTTTAATCAAATTGGTTCGGCAGCGTACCTTCTTAGTATTTCATGTAGGTGCTGCTGCCCCTTTAAGTTAGAGCCCTGTTAGTATATAATGGATCAGATCAGTGAAATGCCGGAATAAGATAAATATATGGTACCCCTTACGAGTATTAAGCCTCTGTATAACACACTTTACCTTAGTAGTTGGCTGTTGTGTCCTGGGGGTAGGGGGAATGAGAGGAAAGGCGCCTTTATACATGTTATTCCATGTGCAGACGGCGTTCTGCCGCGCTTTCCGGTCACGCACGTAACCGGAAGTGCGTGGTCGCAATGACGTGCGCATGCTCGGGGTGCTGGTGAAACGCTCATGAGACGCAAGCTAAGTGTCTCCCGGGGAGGAGGTTCTATATGAAGCCCGCGCATGCGCTGTAAAAGGAAAACAGTACTAGAGGCTCTAGGATTACCTTTAGGCGCAGTGTAACCATGATGTGAGCGCTTGTAAACGCTGTGTGTTCTAATGGGGCTTACCTAGCGCTAAAAAGCGCTGTAAATAGCAGGAAATGGTGCCAGAAAGCACTTGTGTAGTCAGGTAAAGAGAACAGCAGGCTTTAGACAGGCAGATTTCTAGTATTCATAGGTTCTCTGAAAATGAGAAAGGAAAATTTTTATTAGTAAATCTTATTCACATAGCATAATCGGAATATAGTTCACTGTGAGTAGAGAGCTTCGTCCTAAGGAGAACAGGACATACTAGTGACCTCAGGGTGGGTGTCAACTAGGGAGAGCAACTCAATTATTATCAATTGTATAAAGAGGGAATATTTAATGAATAATTTCATATTCCCTATTGAGACCATTGGGTTCAAGCGTTTGTAGAGTATGTATCCAATATGATTCTCGTGATTTGAGTGCTCTAATCCTGTTGCCTCCCCTCCTGGGTAACGGAACATGTTCCAAAACCTGAAACCGTAGTTGGCTGATGCTATGGCCCCTCTCCAAAAAATGAGCAGGGACCGGTAGCATTGTGTTTTTGCATCTTATGGTAGACTTATGTTTACTAATCCGGTCTCGGATATGCTGGGTAGTTTCGCCAACATATCCGAGACCGCACGGACATTTTAAAAGATACACGACAAAGCTCGAGTCACATGTGTGAAAGCCCTCTATTCCAAACCTCTTCCCTGTTCTAGGGTGAAAGAATGAATCACCCTTGATAACATGGGAACATTGTAAGCAATGAAGACAGGGGTATGTCCCTTTACGTTCGGTAGACAAGGATTGTTGTTTTAAACGTGATTTAGGTGATCCCACATCTGCCCTGACTAAATGATCCCTCAGGTTTCGAGCACGTTTATTGCAAAACAGTGGCGGGGATTTAAACTCCTCGATATTGGGGAAGGCAGTAGATAGTAATGGCCAATGTTGTAATATCTTGGCACGTATTATGCTAAAGTAGGGGTGGTACGTGGTCACGTAGGTGAGTCTAGATGTAGTTGTGGTGGGATTTTTTCGTTCTACAGTTTGTTGTTTCGCTAGATGTTCAGGATATCCTCTTTGTTTAAATTTTGAGGTCATCTCATCATGTCTCGTGTCTCGCACTAAGGGGTCCGTGACGATCCGCCTCACTCGCCAATGCTGGGAGTGAGGTAACGCTTTTTTGATATGTTTGGGATGACAACTCGAAAAATGTAGTAAATTATTACGATCAGTCGGTTTAATGTACAGGTCGGTGCTAAGTCCCCTGATAGGATCGCTAATAACCAACGTATCCAGGAAATTAACTTTGGTGTCATCATGATGTAATGTAAAGGTAAGACCTGGAGCCCTGGTATTGAGGTAATCAAAAAAGACATTGAGGTCGTTTAGGTCACCCTTCCAAATCAAGAAGATGTCGTCTATATATCTTTTCCATGTTAACACATGCTTCAGAAATAGATGATTATGATAGACATGTGAGTCCTCAAAATGCATCATATAAATGTTAGCATACGGGGGTGCCACATTGGACCCCATCGCGGTTCCTTTAACCTGTAGATAGAATTGGTCCTCAAAGAGAAAAAAATTCTCTCCGAGGACCAATCTCAGGAAATCGAGACACATATGTTTAACATCATCTGTCAGCTCACTATACTTATCCAGAAACCATCTTACTGCCTCCAAACCTTTATCGTGTTCGATACTCGTGTAGAGAGAATTGACATCCATTGTCACTAGGATGCAACCTGGGGGAATCATGTCGAGGCTAAAGATGAGGGATAGAAAAGCTGATGTATCTTTAAGATATGATCTGGAATTAGGGATGAGTGGAGTTAGGATCTTTTCCAAAAAGATAGCTATAGGTGAAAGAACTGAGTCCGTGTAGGCAACTATTGGCCGTCCAGGTGGGTGTTGTACATTTTTATGTATTTTGGGTAATGTGTAAAACACAGATGTAATTGGATGTAAATTGATTAGAAATTCACAGATATTCTTATCAATTGTTCCTCTATTTAGGTAGTGGTCCACCCTCTCTCTGACAAGATGTGTCACCCTGCTAGTGGGGTCCCTGGGTAGGGGGATGTACGTGCTCCTATCCGATAACTGTTGGTTGATTTCAGATAGGTAGTAATCCCTATCTAAGATAACAATAGCCCCACCCTTATCTGCTGGTTTAACAATGATGCGTTTATTTTCTTTGAGTGATTGTAACGCTATAAGTTCTTCGCTTGTCAGATTATTCCGGAGGTGTAATTTCCCTCTCTCAATCTCCTTTAGAACATCTATTACATCCCTTTGTACCAAGCTGATATATGTCTCAATGGGATGTGATGTTTTCGGAAGCATGAATGTACTAGGATTTCTAAGACCAAGAGCCCTGAGGTTCAACCTATGTGACATATTAGGTAAATCAGATACAACTGGAGGATTAAGACCAGTAGATCGGGCGAAATGTGCTTTCAATCTTACAGTTCTGAAAAACCTATTCAACTCCAAATGTACTTGAAAGGAGTTGAATTTGGGTGTGGGACTGAACGAAAGTCCCTTCTGTAAAAGTGAGAGTTCGGCAGGGGAGAAATTCTGTCGGGAAATATTGAAGACAAGGTTCCTACCTGAGAGCGAGTCTGAATGTGATATTCTCCTCGTCCGCCGTCCGGTCTGGCTCCGCCTGGTCTTCCTCTGAATGGGTGGCGTACGCCTAAAAAAGGGGTCTTATCTTTGTCACTGTCAGAACCTGAAGGTGAAGATGGTGTATAAGGTCGTCTGGGACGTCTGTCGGGAAACGGTTCAAAGTTTCACCAATTATAGACCCTGTCTTTTTGGTAGTCTTCTTGGTCCCGTAGAAATTTGGTACGTTTACGTATCTGTAGATTCTTCCTATATTCAGCTATGGTTTTCTTGGTTTTTGCCTCTAAGTTGTTGTACTCAGCGGAGGGTAGAGTGTTGGCAAATTGTTCCTCCGTTGCTTGAATTTTGGTAGAAAGATCACTGATTTCCTTTCGCAGGGTTTCAATTGTCAGCAGAATAATATCGAGAGAGCACTTGTTGAGAATGGCTTCGAATTTCTGACAGTACTCTTTATTATCTGAAAAAAGAGTTGGTCGCAATGAGACTCTTAGGCCTCTGGGTATGCGACTGGTTTTGTGATATTCGGCCAGAGTAACGGCATGTAGTTCATAGGCCACTATCCTCTTCTGATCTCTTTCATAGTCCCTTGCGCAGAGTTCTTCGGCTGGAACGGACAAAAATTGTCCGGACGTAGAATAATCTGATAGAATCGCAGTGGTTTCTTCGTCACTGTATGTGTAAGTTGCAGTCGACATCAGTCTTGTTGTTGGGAGCCCAAGAAAAAAATGTCCAGTATTTTAGTAAGATCTTGGCTCACCCAAATGTGTGGTGCTCAAAAAATTAATACCAACGTTAATCGTAAAGATGGCACACACTTTAAGAAAAATAATGAAGAGAGGTTCTTGAAGCAGAATTTTTAATTTTATTCTTACTTATTTTGCATATTGTAAATAAATGGTCCCAACGTTTCGACTCACATTGAGTCTTCTTCCTTCCTAATACCTGACCTGAACTTTTAACTTTTCTGCTTTTATTTGTCAGTGTGATGACTAGTATCACACTTACTATTGTGAAACATTCAGGCACCTTCACTGCTGTGTTTGCTGCATCAGAACTGATAGACCTTGTAATTAGACAATTTTTGAATGGATGTCTGTCCACCTCTTGACTTTTTATTGATGTATGAACATCATTTTCTGTTCTTGCAGCTATCATGACACCCCACATGATGCAGTCTGGCAATTTTCTTGGCCAAGAGATCACAACCGGTGAGCTGTATGATGCTGTTTCTTTTTTCTTAGGCAATCTTTTTTATGGCTGATTCTCAATTCAAACCAGTTACCTTTTGCTTGGCAATCAACCTAATAACACACTGAGCTCTTGAGAAATGAGAGGATAGGTTGTAATCTGAAATACGCAATCAGCCGGCAGGTAAAAATTCACTGGAGACCAAAAATAGCCGTGGTGATAGAAGGTAAAGCCATAGGCTGGTGAGTATAAGACAAAGGTCAAGGGACATAGATTTAAAACACAATTCCAGTGGTGAAGTTATATAGATGCTGGAGTGGTGTTTTAAAGCTACCCTCAAGTCACAGCAATGTTATGTTATATTAGTAATTCATATGAAATGAAATAGCTTGGAATTTCTCATGTTTGATGTTCACTTACAAAAATTGGCAGTATGTGATTCTTTTGCTGTGAATGTGTGATACATAGAACCAATTTGTTTTATAGTAAACACAGCTGCATCCTGCATGTGGTTCCCTAATCCTTCAATATTCTACTTATGTAGTCATTATGTTTCAAGACAATTGTGGGTTTCAATTGCAGAAGCAAAGCATTAGAGATTTGTTTTATATACTATCTTGGCTTCTTAAAACAAATCTGATATAACAAGGAGTTGACAGTGTATGAGTGATAAAAGTTGTTTATAAGTCATAAAAAAATGAAATGCAACCATGAAGCATAAGGACTCTTAGAGTTTCATTACTCACGTGTGTGTTCCATACTTATTTATTACATGTTATGATTTGTAAGGCTGTTCATATTCCTGTGTATTATGCACACCAAGTGTCCATCCTTCCATCTTACCCCTAGAAACAAAGACGAATGTTTTTTGATCCGAATCATGAATAAATCCTGGCATTGCAAGTCTATGGATTTCTAGATAAATTTGCTACACTGATGGCATAGTAGCTGCATTCATGTGCTGTCCATTTTTCACTGACTGGTTGGAATATCCATTTTATTTCTTTTGCTTTTAAGATATACTGATGAAACCTAGACATACAAATAAAAAATGTATTAAAATATACTCAAGCACATTAATTAAAATTATCCTATTTATTTTTTCACACACCTGAGAAAAACTGACTCCTTAGAGAGGCCTAAGGGTTTGTTTCCAAAAGCAAATCTGCAAGAATTCACAAGGGATTGGAAAAAATTAATGTACATTTTGCCCTACACTCACTTCCATCAGAACATTAAAAATGGGTCGTGGCTGCAGCTTCCAGCACATTGGCATATGGATCCTGGTTTCAATTCTCAACAAGGACAACATCTGCAAGGAGTTTGTATGTACTCAACGTGTTTGTATGGGTTTCCTCCAGGCACTCCGGTTTCCTCCCACATTTCAAAGACATACTGATAGGATGTTTAGATTGTGAGCTCCAAGAGGGACAGTGTTGCAAATGTATATAAAGTACTATGGAATTAATAGCACTATACAGATTAATACATATTATTATTATTATTATTATTATTATTATTATTATTATTATTATTATTGTTATTAAGGTCATGGAGTGACCTAGCCAATTTGCAGTCCTTAATCCCATAAAAAATGTATGGAGGGAGCTGAAGCTCAGAGTTGCCAAGCGACAGCCTCAAAATTTTAATTATTTAGAGATGATCTGCATAAAGGAGTGGACCAAAATTCCTTCTGATATGTGCTCAAACCTCATCATCAACTACAAAAACAGTTTGACTGCCGTGCTTGCCAACAAGGGTTTTGCCACCAAGTATTAAGTCTTGTTTGCCAGAGGGATCAAATACATATTTCTCTCTTCAAAATGCAAATACATTTATATAATCACCAAACAATAATGGGTAGTCCACACTGATGAATGCGATTAGTAACCGCATTCATCCACCACCAGAAAATCTGCAAAAAATCAGTGCAAAAAATCCGCACAGGAATCACAAAAAAAGCTCTCTGTTTATAATAAGTATTTTTTCCAGTTTGTAGCAAGTGCTATCAAAAAAGTATCAAAAACAGGGCTATTGGTCTGTATATTTTTTGCAAAAAATATACGCAAGCTGCCTCACCTCCGTCACGGTTGCCCTAGCGAGGCAGTCCCTAGCTGATGTGTGAATTTAAAACCTGAGTGTGTGAACATACCTCCATCCAGGCTCCAGCCAGGACTCCACTCTGTGGGCTTTTTACCTGTGAAACAGCTTGTGTGTGAACTACTCGTAGGGAAGGGTGGGTCACTTCGCTTTCCTGCGAACAGGAGAAATACATTCACCAAACAATAATGAGTAGTCCACACTGATGAATGCGATTAGTATCCGCATTCATCCACCACCAGAAAATCTGCAAAAAATCAGTGCAAAAAATCCGCACAGGAATCACACAAAAAGCTCTCTGTTTATAATAAGTATTTTTTCCAGTTTGTAGCAAGTGCTATCAAAAAAGTATCAAAAACAGGGCTATTGGTCTGTACGTTTTTTGCAAAAAATATACGCAAGCTGCCTCACCTCCGTCACGGTTGCCCTGACCGAGGCAGTCCCTAGCTGATGTGTGCATTTAAAACCTGAGTGTGTGAACATACCTCCATCCAGGCTCCAGCCAGGACTCCACTCTGTGGGCTTTTTACCTGTGCAACAGCTTGGGTATGGACTACTCGTAGGGGAAGGGTGGGTCAGTTCCCTTTCCTGCGAACAGGAGAAATACATTCACCAAACAATAATGAGTAGTCCACACTGATGAATGCGATTAGTAACCGATTAGCGATTAGTTACATTTATATAATTCAGACAATGTGATTTTCTGGATATTATTTTAAATATTTTATCACTTACTGTTAAAATTAACCTACCCTTAAAATTATAGACTGTTCATATCTTTGTTATTGGGCAAAATTAAAAAATCAGCAAGGAATCAAATAATTATTTCCTTTACTGCACAAGATAGTAGGATAATGTTTATTCTTTTGATATACAGGATTAGTAATGAAGATTTCTCATGGACTCCTCCAGGGCTTGATAGTAGATGAGATTTTTGACAAATCACAGCTGTCATTAACCCTATGTATTACACCAATTTCCAACACACCAAGGCAATCTTCGATATATATTCGATATTGGGGACGTTACATAGACGACATTTTTTGCATATGGGGGGCCCTTCCCAAGACCTCTTGGCATTCCATGACTATCTGAATCACATCTGGTCAAAGCTTCAGTTTTCTATTTGTTATAGCCCTGACCGTGTCAGTTTTCTGGATACACTGGTTTATAAGGTGGGCAATACACTAATGTTTGATATCTTTAGAAAAGCAACTGATTGCAAAAGCCTACTGTATTATACCAGTTGTCATCTGGAAACTGTCAAAAAATCAATCCCGCAGTCACAACTAAGTAGGGTACGTAGGATTGTCTCTGATCACCTCCTATGTAAACAAAGAGAGTCAGAAATGTGTCAGAGATTCTCTGAGAGGGGGTATCCTCCACATACACTTAGAATTCCTTCTCATAATGTGGCTAAGAGAAAGGCTGGTAACAGGATCCCATTGGTGTATACTTTTCACCCCTTTGTATACAAGTTTCATGCCTCAATCCGAACATTTTGGGGTATTTTACGAACAGGTTACCCTACAATACCGGAGTTTCATAATAACTTTCTCCCCTCTTTTAGGAGGGCGAAAAACTTAAAAGACCTTTTGATTAGGGCTGATGTTGGTTCGGCCCTCAAAGTACCCAGACAGACCTTTTTATCCAGTAAGAAGCAGGGTACTTTTCCTTGCTTGAATTGTTTACAATGTAACAATATAATTAAAGCAGATAAAATTTACCATCCCCACACGGGTAAGAATACCCCAAATAAAGAGTTTTTCACGTGTGATTCGACCAATGTAATACATGCGATCAAATGTCCTTGTGGACTTATTTATGTAGGGAAGATAACCCAGAACATTAGGGATAGGATATCCCAACATAAACCAAACATCCGATGTGAAAAAAAGACTTTACCTCTGCCTTATCACTTTATCACAGCTGGACATAGAGTTTCACAGCTCAAATATCAGGTGTTAGAGGGGATATCCCTGCCACGTAGGGGGAGGTAATCTTCATAAATTACTTCGGTTACGTGAAGCATATTGGATTTATAGGCTACAAACCTTGTCACCTAGAGGTCTTAACCATGATTATGACACTGTCAGTTTTTTGTAACTCCTTTTCTATACTAAATATTATCATCTTTTTCACAGAATCGTTGATATCTCTACTGGTTAAGGTAATTCCTACTTATATTATCTTCTTTTTATTACCCCATTTAGTTTTCTTTCCTTTTCCTTTTTATATTTTTTTCCCTTTTGTTTTAATTCCTTTCTAAAGCCTCTTATTTCCAGGTCACAGGGATAAAGAGGCACGAGATGCAGCGTTCAGTAAGCTGTCATCTCTTACACTGCGGTGTCAAAATCTCCCGGCGTCACTACTCTGATGAGTTTGATTACCCAACTTATCATTGCAGGTTACTGTTGCCATAAGTGGATTATGTGCCAGCCTTCACTTGCCATTATATGTCATAACAGATTGATTCCTTTATCTTGGCCTATTGAAACCTCTTGTCTGAGCAAAGTTTTTTTGTTTCTTTCATACAACCTATGTGAAACTCTTGCAACATCATAAATGAAGTCGCACGGTGACAAGAATTAATGGTATAAATTACTTTGAATCTCATCTTATTATTCTGAATTATGCATTCATTTATCATGAGGATTTATCATGTAATATTTTTTTTCGGTTTTCTTATTTAGCAACTGATGAAGGCCGATGGGCCGAAATGTTTTGCTTTTTAATTCTGTCCACACAAGCTACTCATTAAAGAACCTTGAATGCAACTTTATGTGCCAAGTTATTTTTGATTATAATTAACGGGCTGGAATCCGTACTTGAGCACTCCACTAGGTCACTGATACTACTTTTTTGTTATTTTTCATAAGTCACTGCTGTCATTAACATATCTTTTCCTGACGATCGGGAAGTCCCGTGTAAAGTGCCACATTTGGCGCTTCTAATGTCATGTGCCAATTCTGGAGTGGCTGCAGACTGATATTCTTTGGGTGGGATGGGCCAATAACCATGGACCACCACTGTCACGTAAGGACAGGTAAAATGTCCGCCACACAGCCAGACACAAATTGACAGTGGGATGGTAAAAAGGGGAAGGAAGACCTTAACGGTATGGAACTGGGAATGGGAACACCTTCTGACACTGACCTGTATCTGACCCTTTCTACCATGACACCCTCAGCAGGTCCTTCCCTCTACTGCCGTCACGTGCCTAGTCCATGTCTGTTACCTAAGGTAACCCTGGCCAGTGCATTGGCTGTTGAAGGTGCTTGTCTTGACACTGCAGGTAATGCAACACAGGGATAGATAAAGACAGACAGGGAAAATCACAATAAGGATACTTGGAAATAGGCAGCAGCACTCAAAGGCAGTGCAAAGGGTCTCCAGGAAAGCTGCAGCAGCAGAGATCTACTATCACACAGCAACATCAGGTGATGGGTCATTTGTCTCTTTAAAGAGTGGGCAAGAAGTCATCAACCACATCACCTCATTAAAGCAAAGGCAACAATACATGGAAAAAATTACATTAACCCTTGATGTACCAAAGTAATTTAACAACATTAAAATGAACAGACTGAAGAGCAGTCAACTCGTGACAACCACACCCTGATAATACCAGATGGCTTGTGTCTGCTTTATCTGTGCTGGTTATAAAAACTGGGGGGTCCCCTCTATTTCTGATAAGTAGCACAAATGAACCAAAATGCAGTGAGCTGATGTTATCAGGATGGAAGAGCCATAGATATTAGCCCCGTTCCAGCCTGATATCAGCCCCCAGCTGACAACTTTGCTTTGACTGATTACAAAATAGGGGAGACCCCCATCATTTTGTTCATTTGATTATTTTTACACAGATATCAGACTGATTGCAACTAATCACAGACACGAGCACAGATGGTGGGGGGCATGTATAGCAGTCTGACTGCAAACACTCACAGACATTGTCATAGAGGGTGGGAGAGAGAAGCAGTGAATATTAATAAGGTCTAATAAACTGTGCCATAAAACAGTTTGACAGTGTTTTATCTGCCGGGGAAACAAGGTAACTATAATTGTCCTGTTTTAATATCCATTGTTCTTCCATGGCAGCCTGCTAGCCCTTCTGTTTTAGCTTCTAGGAAACAGGGAAGACAGATAGCCTTTCAGCAAGTAAAATTTGGGTGCAGAACCTAAAAAGTAACATGGACATAGGGTGCTTTCACATCACATATTTTTTCCTGTCCGTGGGATTCTACTTTTTATAGGACCCCACGGACAGGAACGGATGGCATCGGAGGTGACCTCCAGAAGCCATTTCTGTGTCCAGGTCAGTGATTTTTACAGACTCCGACACAGAAAGCCTGAGCCTGCAAAGTGCAGGCAAGCCGGGCACTTTCACTCCCGCAATGTATATGTATATACATTGCGGGAGTGAACAAAGGGTTAAAAATAATAAAAAAAAACATGCTCACCTCTCCGACGGTGTCCCGTGCTGTCTCGCTTGCTCCTGGGACTGAAGGACCTCTGGTTGCCTGGAAACCCGATCAGCTGATCGGGTTGTCACATGACTGCGCTGTTTAAATCTCCCGCCCGCTGGTCAATTATGGCGGACGGCAGATTTAAACCGCACGGTCGTGTGACAACCCGATCAGCTGATCGGTCACATGACAGCTCAGCTGATCGGGTTGCTAGGCAACCACAGGTCCTTCAGTCCAAGGAGCGAGCGAGACAGTGCGGGACACTGTCAGAGAGGTGAGCTTGTTTTTTTTATTTTTAACCCTTTCTTTTACTAAATGTCATGTCCGCAATGTATGTGTATACATTGTGGAAGTGAAATTAGATGGTAAGGAGCAATTTTGGTGTACTGAGCATGCTCAGTACACTAAAATCGGGTCCATGGAACGAACCTGTGTTTCCACAGACCCGTGCTCCATAGGCCCCATGTTATTGGCCGCAGATCATGTCGGATCAGATTCTATCAGATTTGATCCGCTGTGCCCAAAATTGGAGCAGTCTCCAATTTTGCGTACAGCTAAAAATCGGACAGAATCCGATCTGCCAAAAATTGGATGCCATTAAGGGCAAATCCGATGTGATCTGTGGCCTATGGGGATATATGGGGGCCAAATCAGATCCGTGGCTGTCCGTTTTACCACGGACAGTAACGGATCCAAGAAAATCATAATGTAAAAGCAGCCATACAGTTAAAAGTCCATGTTCAGGGCTCAGCACTGGACCCAAGGTGTTCAGAACTAACCCAAACTTTACAGTTTGGGTTCACTTATCCCTAATTATTACTATGTGAGGGTCACAGAGGTGGACTTATAATGTGGGCAGCAAGAGGAGCACTGTTTTTTGTATCACACATCCAATGTAGTATTAGGGACATGTACAGCAGCAGGAGTTCATCATTGGGGTATCAGCATGATGAGGAGTTTGTGCAGGTTGGGTATAAATTGGTACAGTGCTGGAAATGTGAAAAGTCAAATGTGTCTTCGCTGTAATCTCTGCAGAGGAGTCCTGACTGGAAGACTGGAAGAAGTTGTCTTGTCAGTCTGGGCCAAATTGAAAAGACAAGAAAAGTGAATGACTTCATCAGAATAAATATTATCTTTAAGTCACCATCTAGAACTGTATTTTGTTATGTGTTCTGCAGCACTTGTATCTACCATTATTTGGTCACCACATAGTAGTACTGTCACTGTAGCCTTTGTATAAAGATTAATTTCTACTAACAGCATGGTCATCTGCTGAGGTTCCCCTGTACCCACTATTAGGGTGTGCCACCGTAGCTGTTATGATAGTTACCTGCTTAGGGGCCCACTCATTTGTCACCTCCTCGAGCTGAACCACTAGCTATGCCTCTGGCAAGTAATGTTTTTTACTTTAAACTTTTGTTACATTTTTGTTCATATATCTGTATAGACGTAGCCAGCATAAGTGTCAATAACCTTGTATTGATATGTATTGTTTTGCTGTAAATTTTGTTGGCCTTTTGGTTTCAGTCTAAATTCCTTCTTGTCATCAGAAGACTGCCTGATGTAGGTTGACCTCTTGTCTAAGCTTACAGCTGTCACATTTGGCACCTTTTTTAGATAATGAATCCTAAAAAAACAGCAACATGTAGTCTTCTGGAGTTCCTCAACCCTTTCCATCAATCACTTTGTTTTGATGGTGTTAAAAAATAAAGAAGTTTTTTTTTATGATAAGGACTTAATCTATTCAAAGACAAGAGCATTATGGTCCATGACAAATCTTTTTTTAGTCAACATTCCCACAATGCGCTTTGGTGAATTTTCAACGTTGAAGATTTTCTTCTGCATTACTGCGCCTATTATTATAAATTAGGTTGCTTTCGTTTTTTTCATTGTGATCTTGAGTGCATATTTTTTACATGTTTTTATCACATTTTTGACACTTTAAACTCTTTTTGGTGTTCCATACTTTAAATTAAGCTATTTTGATTTTTGATACTTCCTGAAATTTGGCTTTGACAAAAGCTTATTGCTACAGTCATGTACGGATTACATACATTTTCAGATATTCCACATCTAATACCATTTTATGTGGAAAATGTACACATAAAACTAATCATTACAGTAAGCGATATTGAAATGTTTCAGATTTGACACACGCACCGCAGGTCAATTTATACACAGTGGACCTGAGATTTCTAAAATCCCCTCTACTTTGCTGGAACTGTAGAGTGATGTGTTTAGCATTAGGGTGAGTTCACATGTAAACTAGTCAGTCATTTGAAATTGATTCAGTAAGAAAAAAAAACATATTTTTCAAACGGAATAAAAACAGTTGGCTACTTAACTACCGTATATACTCGCGTATAAGCCGAGTTTTTCAGCCCAAAAATTGGGCTGAAAAGTACCCCCCTCGGCTTATACGCGAGTCATACGGCAGGACCGGCAGCCCCGAGCAGCCCCAGCAGCTCCCGTAATCCAGGGCCCCCCCAGCCTGACTCCGGTCACCTGTAAAGGAAAATATACTTATCACTGTCCCGCTGCCGTCCGCGCCCGCATCTGCCGACATACCGATCCTCCATCTTCATGCGTCTTCTTCCTGTTTCCTGTGTTCGTCGCAGCAATGACGTCATTGCCAGCGCCGAACACAGGAAACAGGAAGAAGACGCATGAAGATGGAGGATCGCGGATGTCGGCAGATGCGGGCGCGGACTGCAGCGGGACAGTGATAAGTATATTTTCCTTTACAGGTGACCGGAGTCAGGCTGGGGGGGCCCTGGATTATGGGGGCTGCTGTATACTACCGCTGGGGCTGCAATATACTACCACTGGGGTAGTATACACCACTGGGGCTGCAATATACTACCACTGGGGCTGTATAAACCACTGGGGCTGCAATATACTACCACTGGGGCTGTATACACCACTGGGGCTGCAATATACTACCACTGGGGCTGTATACACCACTGGGGCTGCAATATACTACCACTGGGGCTGTATACACCACTGGGGCTGTATATACTACTGGGGCTGCCTGTATACTACCACTGGGGCTGTATATACTACTGGGGCTGCCTGTATATTACCACTGGGGCTGTATATACTACTGGGGCTGCCTGTATACTGCCACTGGGGCTCCTGTATACTACCACTGGGGCTGCTGGTGCTCCTATATACTACCACTGGGGCTGCTGTATACTACCACTGGGGCTGCTGGGGCTCCTATATACTACCACTGGGGCTGCTGTATACTACCACTGGGGCTGCTGGGGATGCTATATACTACCACTGGGGCTGCTGTATACTACCACTGGGGAGGCCTGTATACCACTGGGGGGCCTGTATACCACACTGCTGGGGGCTGTATACCTGTGCTGAGGTCCACCCTCGGCTTATAAACGAGTCAATAGGTTTTTCCAGATTTTTGGGGCAAAAGTAGGGGGGTCGGCTTATACACGGGTCGGCTTATACACGAGTATATACGGTAATTCATTTTCCTCAGACTTTAATGTTAAAAAAAAAGATCGAATTCCCATCCATTGTTTTTAGCCTTGCAAAAAAGTAAGCACAACTTTATCTTTTGACTAAAAAAACTAGATTCATTTGTTGAATAACTGAGGTAAAAATAAATGTGAAAAAAATTAATCCAATAGAGACGGGCAACATTGAAGGAGTGTTGTATTTGTTTTTTTCATGAATACAGCACACACCCATTACAATTTGTAAATAGTTATGAGCGAGCATGTCAGTACCGGCGAGATGCTTGGGCTAATGCTTGGGTTCCCCATCCCTGCATGTTGGCGCTCATTACAAAGCCAGCCCACATGCAGGGATTGGCTGCAACACACTGTAATGCCACAGCCATGTTGGTTGTGGCATTACAGTGATTGCCTGGCCACACAGCGCCATGAGGTCTATATCAGACCTGACCGCCCTGTGCTCGAGTCGGCGGTGCACAGCTGACCTGACAACTGTTTAAATTTCCTGTGCCAACATCAGCTGTTCGGTGTCGGCACGAGAAATGTAAACAGCTATCAGGTTAGCTGTGTTTAAAGCTCCCAAGCCGACACCGTTGGGAGATCAGCGGAAGTGACTCACCGTGGCCGGGACTCCGGTTTAGACAGGCGTTTACTTCTTACTCCTTGTCACGGATGGACCGTGCCTGCCGGTAGCGAGACCCGGTGGTACAGATCAAAATAATGAGACGTCTTGTGAGAACAGTTTAGGGGTTAAATTGTTTCGTGACGCCACCTATGAGAGTTTCGGTAATTGTACCGACGCTGCGGGGCCTCCGGGGGATGGAATGCAGCTAGTTGGAGCGCTCCCCACAGGCTGAGCGGTGATCCCCAGAGCCAGAAGCTGCACAAGATGTTCTGAGGCAGCTGCGGTTACCTTAGCATGCGGATAAACAGTTCATAAGAAGGCACGGACACTGTAAGTCTCTGTAACGGGTTCTTTACTGTAACCAGCAGGCAGTACATGGTATACAGTTACGGGTAGTGGACCGGGTGGACTCAGCAGTGACCAGTGTGTTCTCAGAGATCCTCGGTGTTCCTCAATTCTAACTACTTGTGTTGCCGTTGTCGCCCAGGAATGCCAGATCGGGTACAAGGAGGCTGCTTAAATGCCCTATCCGGGGTATACGTTCCGGATGCTTTGGGGAGCCTTGGGTCCTTTGGTGGGTACACCGCTGGCTAGACAACTGAGTGTGGCGGTGGTGGGGGGGCTCCTGTAAAGCGGTCCCTCCACTCCTCTGGTTCGCCTTGCAAAGCTGGACTGCTTCTAGCTTCGGTACCAGCAAACCGGCTGTAGATGGGCATGGGATGATTTTGGACCCGCATGTTGATGCCCGATGATCGGTTGTTAAGGCACTGGGAATAATGGTGCTCAACCGGGGTGATGGCCAGGGGAATTGGCCAGGGGGCCGCACGGAACTGTGCAACCCCCTCTCCTAGGTTGCAGAGTTTGTTGGTTTTGCTCCTTCTCCTACGTTGCTCGGAGAGTTCTTCTTTCTAGACTCCTCAATTGTGTTAAGTTTTCTACTACACACTACCCTTACACTCCGCCCACCAGGACCTGATTGGCCCTCTATGCTAGGTGATGCATGTAGGGTATGGATCTCTGAGTTAACCGTGTGACGGCTGAGTCAGAGAATATTGCTGCTGCTGTTTTGGCTGCAATACCCTCCTGTGACGCACTCGTTGCGGGGCGCCACAGAAGCTTTAAACACAGCTGATCCCTAAAATACTTTAAACACAGCTGATCCCTAAAAAACACATGAAGGGACTGCATCTTTATTAACCCCTCAAGTGGAGGATTTAATAAAGATGCAGTCCCTAAATGTGTTTTTTTGGTTTTTTTTAATGGATATTTCAAAATAAATTTGACGTGGTCTTTGCCATATTTTCGTATGCCAGTCAGGTACAGCAGACAGGAACGCGCATAACCCCCAGCTGACTATTTGGACCTTGCTGGACACAACAATACAGGGAAGCCCTTTTTTTTTAATATTTCATGAATTTCATGAAATACTACAAAAAAATATGTGGGGCTTCATGCTATTTTGGTGTCCAGCCAGGTACAACTAGGCAGCTGGGGGCTGGAATCCACAGCACAGGGTGGCTCAAGCTCCCTGTGATTTGCAGTCTGCAGCTGCCCCAGAGAATGGCACTTTCTTAGAAGCGCCATTTTCTGGCGCTGTACCCGACTCATCCAAGGCCCTGTTGCGGTGGCTCACTGGGTAATAAAGGGGTTAAGCCTGAAATTCATGGGGTCATGTCAATATTAGACATGACCGCCATGAATTTCTAGTAAAGTACTAAAAAAAACACAACACAGAGAAAAAATATTTTATTAGAAATAAAATTTTAAAAAAATTAGAAACTCCATCTTTATTAAAGAATTCCCCCCCCTCCAACATAGTCTAGGGTCGAGGGTCCTGTGACATCCAATCCGGATCCAATATCATCTGATCGGTTTGCTGGCTGGCAGTCTGATCAGATGATCAATGTCAGGTTCAAAGATCTGAATCAGCTGTCAGAACAGCTGTTAGTTTAAATTTCCCGCGCTGACACCAACAGCTGATGTCAGCGCGGAAGATTTAAACACCGCTGATCTGACAGCTGTTTAAATTTCCCAGGCCGGCATCAGCTGTTCAGTGTCTGCGTGGGAAATTTAAATAGCTGTCAGATCAGCAGTGTTTAAAGCTCCTGCGCCGACACTGCAGGCAGATGAGCGGCGCCGGCCGCCGGGAGATCAGCGGCTAGCGCCGCTGATCTCCCAACGGTGTTGGCGCGGGAGCTTTAAACACAGCTTATCTGACAGCTGTTTACATTTCCTGCGCCGACACCGAATAGCTGATGTCAGTACAGGAAATTTAAACAGCTGTCAGATCAGCGGTGTTTAAAGCTCCTGCGCCGACACCACCGGAAAAATGCTCAGGTTCCCCATAGATTAACATTGGGCTCGGTGCTTGGGTCGAGCACCTGAGCATCTTGATATGCTCAACCTGAGCCTCGAGCACCCGAGCATTTTAGTGCTCGCTCATCACTACTTGTAAACGAGAAAAGGAAAATTTCACCTCACCCTCCTCACTCAGAGGATCCTCTATGGTGACTTGTGTTTTTCAGAGCAATCTACTGGAAAACCAGATGATAGACATGGGCACCACAGCGTGGTTAATCCTTGTAAAACTCTCTTCTGTGCAATCCTAGGTAGGGAAATCGGTTGTACTCCAGACATTGGAGTAGCCCCCTCAGTGTAGAGATGGTCTCCTGGCTGCTTGTTCCATATTAGACTGTAACCCAGGGTATGTTAGTTGGGATTACCTTATTCTTGAGAGATGTGAGGAAATGCTCCATGCAACTTCGCTGATTACTTGCTTTGTACCGAGGAAAACCTATGGGTCCACACCCAGCACACAAAGCTGCCCAAGCAGGAAAATGGAATCAAGAATGGTGGATATAGTGCTTGAAAAACCAAGTGTTTATTTAAAATTCCCAACATTTTTTTTTAAATACTGTACATATAAAAAAATTCTAGTGTGCAGACGGCCAGATCTAAGCATTAGTTAGCATGGACGATCCGACGAGTTTCAGCATAGAGCATTACTCATGGATACAAAGTGAATGCCACAAAATGCATTAAAAAGAAATTTGATAGGGTGGAGAATAGAGAAAATTATCTGAGGAATTAACCCCAATCAATTATAATTTGTGGTGCTAAACACATGTCTGTGTTTTTACACGAGTCATGTGTCTGTGCACATTTTTTCTGGTATCACAGATGGAATCAGCCAATACAAATGTATGGGTCTGTGATATCATCACTGTGTAGTCGGTGTGTCATCTGTATGCTGTACATAATTGCAAAGGATTGGAGAAACTTTACAATTCATTTCTCTATTTAATCATCCGAGAAACTCACTGATGACAACTGATGATAAAAACGGACACTGATAACACACTGACCAGAAATACTTATGACATCTGTACTATTTTTACACATACGTGTTTAGACACAGATATGGGAATGAGGCTTTAGGGATTATCAGTACTATTGTGTGCCGATTTAATGCACCAAATTTATCTCATTATCGGTGCAGGGGTTGCAATTGCACCTGGGCCCTGAAGCCTAGGCGGCCCCAAAAGTCTCTTTAGCCTATAGAAAATGACTATTAAAGATTTGCAATAATTGGGGGCCCCGTTAGAGCTTCCGCATCGGAGCCCATGAGCTATCTTTGTGTATCATGTATTCCCATCAGGTAGCCTTGTTTCCTTCCTCTATTTCTGGAGGTTTTAGTACCTCTGTCTAGTTTTTAAAAAGATGTATGCATTTTTTTAAATAGCTATCAATACAGAAGAAGATGTCATACTGGATATGACACAATCCTCTTTGCCCGAAACTGAAGTTGAATATGGCTCACAGCTACACTTGTTTTATCAGTATTACATTTTAATTATTAAAAGCATGCACAATTGGTGCATTGTGCAAATCTGCACTTTAGGTAAGGCTGGCATATAAAAACATCAACATAATTTTTTTTTCCTTGTGCATGTTACTTCATATTGCTTCTATTCAATAAAAATTTTTATTTCCAAAAAGAAGCAATTTTAGTCGACTGTTAAACAATTTGCGTATTTTGCTGCGCTTTTTTGCTGCGACCGCTTTTTGCCTGCGTTTTTTTCGGCTGCGCAAAAAAGGGCAACAATACCAGGCCTTCACACACTGCGCTTCTTACCAGAAAGCGCAGTATGTCATAAGGGAAGAATCCTCTTCTCTCCCCTCTGTGACAGCTGTGGCGCCCTTAGACTTCACAGTGTATTAATACACACGTGAAATCTAATAAACAAAAGCAATGTCTGAAAAATAAAAAATATACTTCACCTGTCGCGCCTTCTCCTGCTGTGCGATCTCCGGTTCCAAGTGAGAGGTATTGCCAGACCTGTGAGTCAGAGGGGCGTTCTGGTGTTCCAGCGCTGATGTCTGCTCGGTCATGTATATACCTGACCGCGAGTCCGAAGCCCCGACATCACCACAGTCCTCAGAACACACTCACTGGAACCGATACGACGCGGGAAAAGCGTCGGGTATATTTCATTTTTTATTTTTCCACACTCTTTTGTTTATTTAGATCTCACATTATATTAATACCTGTGAAGTCAATGGGTGCCACAGCGTCACAAGGAGGAGAAGCAGATTATTCCCCCTGTGACATACAGGATGGCTCACACTACACTGCTTATATCAGTATTACATTTAATTCATTAAAAGCATGCACAATGTGTGCATTGTAGCAACTCTGCACTTTAGGTAAGCTGGCTATAAAACATCAAATAATTTTTTTCCTTGAGGCAGGTACAAGATGCATTCTTACAGTATTATTTAAGCTTTGATTTCCAAAAAGAAGCAAAATTTTATTCACTTTTTGTGAATATCGGACTGAATATACAAATGAAAAAAGATATACAGTAGATGTGTTGTTTCTATAAAGAGGAACCAGTATTTTAGCTTTTTTTTATATATATGCTGCATTTGTATATGGCTGAGCAACAATCGAAATCTACTACATATGTTCTATTTCAACATTATTTCACATGCATGTAATCCAAGCTAATATATGTCATTGGATAAGAATTGAATAGGAAACATCTGTGCTGTAATAAACATATAAAAGTGAATAGTGATATCTGAAAAAGAACAGAGTATCTACATATTGTATAAATAAATATACAGGAAGAATGCAAATAAGTATAATTTTGGCTTGTGGTTTTTAATATTTTCACTTCTAAATACTTGGAGACATTAAATTGTTTAATGCAGTGTAATAAAAGCAAAGATATATTAGCAGAGATTCAAGTTTTTTTGTAAAGAGCATTACAGCATATCAATAAAATCAATTAAAGAGTATAGTGCTCTGTTCTGCGGTTTGTTGAATGGCGCTCATATTGGCAACTGGTCGACAACACCTGTTTTACAAACCAGATGTAACTATATGCTGGGAGAATCTAATCTTTTAATGATCGTTTGTTATGATTGGATTGGAGGTCACTTATAGCTTGCAAAAGACTGTCAACATCTGGTTAATAAACAAAACTGCCCGTCATGTTTAACATGTATGATTATGACATGGCCAATTAGTTGTGAGGCACCATTTCCTGTAATTTCATTAACCAATCATTGATTTATGTGACATCATTTTCCTTAACTGACTTCATGTCAGACACAGAGTCATATTCATGCAAGAAAAAAGTTTCAAGATTTTGTCCTTTTTGATTCCCATACCATATATGTTTTTTTCAGTTGGTTCCCAAGACTCAGATTTAATAATAAAAGTGTTTACAGAAATAAATTAATGTTAGAAGTGCTAAAAAGTAATGTAAGAAAATCAGTATGAACAGCTACTTATTTGAAGTACATCAAGTATGTTCTTTCATTGAAGCACTGCTCTGGCATTTTTGTTTGTTTCCATGCGGGAGTAGCACTTTAAATCTAAATCCCTTGCCCCCTGTTATATACTAACCTCTGACATCTCATCAATGCTGCTTCATTCCCTCGGCGCCATCTTGTGCCCATAACTTCTGACTGGCCAAAAATCAGAAGTTACATCACAAGATCTCACTACAACTCTATGAGCGCCAGAACAAGACTGCATTGAGTTGTTACCTCCAGCGTGCTCAATAACACACTGGAGTGCTAGCAGGTATCAAATCACAGGAGACCAACCAAAACAGTAAGATAAAGAAGATGAAGCAAGGCGAATATAAAGCCCCCTTCACACATCCATGATACCAGAACATGTGGTGTACATTTTCACATGTACTGAAAACATGCTCACATGCACACTAATTAACCCCATTACAACCAATAACAAGTTTAGCCATCATGGAAATATGTCAGTACCCACACTATGACGACTAAGCTCATCATGGCTTTAAATTGTCATTGTTTGTAAATAAACAGTGACAATTCACTTCTGACAACTGTCAGTGGCAGCTAAGGTTCAGGGGACAAGGTGTGGGAACCCTTGTTAGTGGTCCCCACACTCAGAGAGATGGGATCGGTCAGTCAATCTGACTGACCAATCACATCATGATCGCGCAGGAAAGTGCTGAATATCAGCACTTTCATGCATAATCTCTGCAGGAGCTGGGCTGTCAGCTGATCCCAGCTCCTGCAATCATCATGCTGCTGTGCCAGCCACCCCTCCACCCCTGTGCCCATTCCCGGTTCCTCCTTATGCTCCACGCATCCTCCCTCCTCTCCCCAGTCTCCTCCCCATGCTCCCCAGTCTCCTCCCTCCTCTTTTTGCTCTCCTCCTTCCAACCTCCTGTCCTGTGCCCTGCTCACCTCCTCTGCCCACTTGCCCTCCTCTGCTCTTCTCCCCTGTCTGTTCCCCTCCACTCCTGTGCCTGCCCGCCTGCCGCCTGTGCTCTCCTCTCAGTCTCATCGCCTGAATGTTGAAAATGAGGCTGATCACAGATCTTACGATCACAGCACTTAGTGTCTGGGGAGAGAGAATGCAGGGTCACTCACCTCTCCCTGAGGTGATCAGCCCATTATAATGTAATTGCGATAGGCAGATCACCATGGTAATTTGAGGTTGCCATGGTAACTTGAGGTTGCCATGGCAACATGAGTTGCCATGGTGACATCTGGTCACCTGACCCAAGCCTCAGAGATCATATGATCTCTGGGACTTGGATTTGCAGCACTGACAGCTGCACTGTATAGCAGATCATTGCCATACAGTGCAGAATCAGACCCCAGAGACTGCAGCAAAAGGACCCTTGATCCTTTGCTGCATTCTCTGGAGGCAACTGAGTCTTGGGGACCATCATTGTGGACTATGTTGGAGGGCATGTGGGGGTAATAAAGATGGAGTCCAAATATGTGTTTGTGTTTTTTGTTATAATAAAATGATTTTTTCATGGTGTGGTGTCTTATTTATCTTTTACTTCGAGGTTCCTAATGGCCAGGTCTAACATTGGCCCGACATTATGAACCTCAGGCTTAGTGCCAGCTGCCAATACAAGCTGCATTAACCCGTTATTACCCAGTTTGCCACTGGCACCAGGGTAACTGAAGAGTATGGGTACAGCGCCAGGAAATGGTGCTTCAAATGAATGCGCCATTTTCCGGGTGCTGCAGGCTACAATTTGCAGCTTCGGAAGCTCAGAACGTTGGGTCTCTCCACGCTGTGAATTCCAGCCCCCAGCTAATTAGGTGTACCTGGCTGGAAACTAAAAATACTGTGAAGCCCACGTCATTTTTTTTAAATTATTTGAAGAAAAATTTTAGAAGATTAACTCCACTGTATTTTGGCTACCAGCTAGGTCAACTAAGCATTGGTAGAAGTGGCAACCCGTAGCTGTCTAGTTGTACCTGCTGAAACTAAAAATATGGCAAAGCCCACTTCACTTTTTTAAAATGATTTCAGAATTAAAAAAAAAAGACTACTGCTGTATTTTGATTACCAGCCTGCTAAAAACTAGATAGCTGGGAATGGTAGGCAACCTGTAACCTGCCCGCTATACCTGCGTTGGTGACTAAAAATACAGCGGACCCCATATCATGCACCTAAAACGTTCGACTATCCCCTGGTCACTCGGAACCTTCAAGTGGAACCTGAAAACCCATCCTTCAAAAAGCCAACAGCCTGCAATGACCCTGGTGCCTACCTCACCACCACTGGACCTGCCGCTCCAACCCACCAGAGCAACCCATCTTACTACTCCCTCTCCATTGCCCTGTAGAAAAGTAAGCCAACAATGGCAGGGTCCTCTCTCTACAAATCTGTCACTTTTAGTTTGTTCATTGTATTTTTAACTTGTTTGATGTATCCCTTTCTCATGTACAGCACCATGGAATCAATGGTGCTCTATAAATTAATACTAATAATAATATCATGGGTGCAAAATCCTGACTAAATACACTACAAATTACTGTGCTAGAACGGTGCTGCATATTTGTAAAGTATTTAGGAGCTGTCATTGAGTTCATGAGTGTGAAAATCATGGCAAAATGAACTAAAAGAAAAATGTCTGCAGATTTTTCCTCAGTAAAATGCATGCCATTTTCTGCTGCGCATAAATCCGCAGCATGGCACAGCACTTCTGATTTCCCATACACTTTGCAGGAAAGGTGCTGTACTGCGGAATTTTCAAAAACATGCAAAAAAAAACGTGGGGAAATCCGCAACTCCGGACGCATAGCCTACAATTCACCATACCAGGTCCCCACTCAATAATGTCACTTCCTTACTTGTGCCCAAAATTTGTTTTCCCACCCCATGCATAGATATAGGCATACTCAGGAGAAATTGCCCAACATATTTTGGAGACCATGTTGCCTGTGTGAAAATAAAAAAAATCCTTCTTTTTATCCACAAAAATGTTCCTTTAGGCTAGGGTCACACATAAGCCCTGGATCCGTTATTGGCCTCAGTTTTTTAACTTTATTTTTCTAAGTCCAATAACTGATGCTAAAAATGGATCCTGGGATCAAGTGTGACTGCATTGTTAACAAAAGCTATTTGTTTTTTTACTGGACCCAAAAAATGATGCGAGCAACATTTTTGGGTGCATTAAAAAACGGATCCGTTTTTGCTAGCATTTCTTTGGCAAAAAATGGCAAAGTCCAAAAAATGCATAGCTGCACAAGAGGCTGGAAAAACAGCCTAACAAAAACGGATTTGTCAATAAAACCAGTGGAAAAAACTGATTGGCATGTGTGACCCTAGCCTTAGCCTCCATATTTTCATTTTCACAGCCCAATCTTACAAAAATCTGTGACGTACCTGGGAATTCAAGGTGCTTACCACACATCCAAATAAATTCCTTGTGGGTCTAGTTTCCAAAATGTGGTCACTTGTGGGGGGTTTGCATTGTTTCAACACAGTGGAGCTCTCCAAATGTGACATGACACCCACAGACCAATCCATCAAAATCTGGATTCCAAAATGTCACTCCCTCCCTTCAGAGCCCTGCCATGCATCCAAACAGTAGTTTTCCGCCACATATGAGGTATCGGCGTACTTATGACAAACTGCCAAACAAATTTTGAGATCCATTTTATCCTCTCGCCCTGTTAGAATTAAAAAATTGAGGCTAAAAAGAACATTTTTTGTGGAAAAAATAAGGACTTTTTCACAGCTCAACTTTTTAAAATTCTATGAAGCACCTGCGGGGTCAAGGTGATCACCACCCATCTAGATAGGTTTCCTGGGGGGTGTAGATTCTAAAATAGGGTCACTTGTTGGGGAGCTCCATTGTTTAGACACATCAGATAATCTCCAAATGCGACATGGTGTTCAGTAACGATTTTAACTAATTTTCCGCTTGGAACATCAAATGTCGCTCCTTCCCTTAAGAGCCCTGTCGTGCGCCCAAACAATGGTTTACCACAACATATGAGGTATCGGTGTACTCAGGAGAAATAGCCCAACAAAGTTTAGGTCCATTTGTTCCTGTTACCCTTGTGAAAATGCAAAATTTGAGGGTAAAGCAACATATTTGTTGGAAAAAGTAAAATGTACATTTTTTTCCTTCAACACTGCTTTAGTTCCTGTGAAGTACCTGAAGGGTTAATAATCTTCATGAATGTGGTTTTAAGTAGTCTGAGGGGTGCAGTTTTTGAAATGGTGTCACTTATGTGCAGTTTCTGTCATGTACGCCTCTCAAAGTGCCTTCAAATGTGATGTGGTCATGAAAAAAAAAGTGGCTTTGTAAATTTTGTTGCAAAAATGAGAAATTGCTGATGAACTTTGAACCCTTCTAACTTCGTAACAAAGAAAAATGTTGTTTCCAGAATTATGCTGATGTAAAGTAGACATGTGGGAAATGTTGTTTATTAACTATTTTGTGGGACATTACTATCTGGTTTGACAGGATAAAAATTCAAAATTTAAAAATTGCTACATTTTCAAACATTTTGCCAAATTTGCGATTTTTTCACAAATAAACACAAAAAATATCGTCCTAAATTTACCACTAACATGAAGCCCAATATGTCCCAAAAAAAATCAATCTCAGAATCGCTAGGATCCGTTGAAGCGTTCCAGAGTTATGACCTTATAAAGTGACATTGGTCAGAATTGCAAAAAATGGTCTGGTCATTAAGCTGCAAAGTGACTCAGTTCTAAAGGGGTTAAAACAATGATGATCTTCACACCTTCTTGTTTTTACATGAACCAAGTCTCTGTAAGAAACAGATGTGGGTCTGTGTGGTCCATACAGAGACATGTCCATTTTGGCTGAGGTCACACATAAAAATCCGTTTTTGGAAGTGATTTCCATGACCAATCCGTTTTTTTTTGGGTGCTTTTGAGCCTCCTGCACCCCTGAACGCTTTTGGACTTAGTCATTTTTTGACCAAAATTCAAGAAAAAACGAATCCGTTTTTTTAAGGCACCCAAAAAAAACGGATCCATTTTTCCATAGGGCCCATGTTAAAAAATTTTTTTTTTGAAAAATGGACCCCAAAAACGTTGCTAGCAACGTTTTTGGCTCAAAAATGTTCCTACCAATTTTTTTAGGTGCAGAAAAAAACGGACAGGGTGTTTATTACATCTAATCCGTTTTTTCTATCAGTTTTTGAACTTAGAAAAAAAAAATGCAAAAAATGAAGCCAAAAACGGACCAAGGGCTTATGTGTGACCCCAGCCTTTCTTAGCATCAGCATGCTCCACACAGACCTATACAAGTCATTGGGTTCAAACAGACATCAGTGTGCAGTCTGTGTGACTTTGATCAGAATGAAATATATTCAAAGAATTATTGATTTTTAAGTGTTGAATCTAAAAAAGGATATCCTGGAAAAAAAACACAAACGTATAAAGAGACAAACAAAACAAGACCGTACTGTGATGTAGTCTGGAGCAAATCCGATGAACAAAGTCTATGGTGCCTCTTTAAGTGTTAAAGTGTTGAATCCAACGAAGTCCAAAAAAAGGATATCTGAAAAAAAAAAAAAACATACAAACATAGCCAAATAAATCAAGACAGGAGAACGCATCATGCTGCATTTCTCTGTGCGTGGTGAAAATCGCACTCCCCGCAGCCCGCTGTGTGGCTGATATCCAGGGAACACAGCGGGGTTGCAAAGGGCCGCGTTCTCCGCTCTGCAGCCTGCATGAAGGCTGCTGAGGGAGATAAAAATTCTAAATTCTTTGCAAGACATGCAGGGGACTTAGGGTGCCTTCACATTTGCGTATGGGAAGGCAGCGTATTGCTGCGTTCCCATACGCAGTCAAACGCATGCGCACTGCGTTCCTATGTTTAACATAGGAACACATAGTGCCTGCGTTTGCTGCGTTCAGGTGCGGATGCGGACGATATCTGCTCCTTCCGGTGTCCAGCATCCACACCCGGGACGCAGCCAGTTGCATTTTTTTGTGCGCTCGGGGAGCTTGGACAATCAGCAAGCGTCCCCAAGCGCACAAAAAATGCATTGGCTTCAATGGGTGTTCAGTGTTCAACGCTTGACAGCGCTGGAGAACGCTGCGGACCCATTGAAAAATCTCCTGGTGGCCGCCGGTGATGTCACAGGAGCTCACCGACGGCCACCGGGAGATCAGCTGAGCCACTGCTGTCCTCCTCCTCCCCGCCGCCTGTAATGTGCTAGCGATGTCGGCGGGGAGAACAGCTGATCTGACAGCTGTTTGAATCTTCCCGCGCCGACATCTCCTCTCAGTGTCGGCGCGGGAAGATTCAAACAGCTGTCAAATCAGCTGTTCTCCCCGCCGACACGTCCCGGTGCTTACCGGCGGCGGGGAGGAGGAGATCTCCGGCGCTGAACTCCTCCTCCGGCCCGCCCCCGGACAGCGTTGATTGGCTGCTGGGCTCCCTAGTGATGTGTCCGCAGGCGGACATTATCCGCTGCGGACACATCATTTCACACACTGCTTTTGACAGCGTTTGTGTCTGCATGCCATCAGCATGCAGACACAAACGCTAATGTGAAGCCAGCCTTAGAATTTGGCAAGTGTGACCCTACCTAGCCTAAGACTAATTCAACAACACCGAACTCACAACAAGTGTATTTAGTACTCTAATAAATTGGACAGGAACCCATATGTTCTTATGCAAAAATTAAAAAATGTTTAACAAATGTCATATGCATAAAAAACACACAAGATCCAATCATTATACAATTGTTACACAAGATGGACTCCCCTGTCTCCCCTAACTGTGTGGTCCATGTTTAAACATTTATATATTTTTGCAAAAGAACATATGGGTTCCTGTCCAATTTATTAGGGTACTAAATACACTTTTTGTGAATTCGGTGTTGTTAAATAAATCAAGATAATTACTCTCATTCACCCCTTCAAAAAAAAAATCTCAGCCTGTCTGATGTAGTCCAGAGTGAATCCAATGAGCAAAGTCTGTGGTACAGCATTCTGATGCTGCATAGACTCTGCTTACAGACAATTATGGGTCACACTCCGTTGCGCGAGATCCAGCACCTCTGATGGGCGGTAACATCAGTAACATTACCACTTTGTGGGACACCTGGTCAATCTGGGTCACACTACGCTGTGCATTATTCAGTGACTCTCATGAGAGGTAATATTCTGCTCATCTGATGAAATAGGCTTATGCAGTGCAGCATGACCCTTAGTGATCTGTTGACCCGGCGCCTCTGAACAGCGGTAACATTATTGTTGTCACTGCTCATCAGAAGTGCTGCAAAGTGGGACAGGAATTACTTGCAAGCAAAGTCTATAAAGTGTTTAAACGATGCACATCGATAGCACAGATATGATACATGTATGGTCAAAAAGGGATATGCCACATGTGTGTTTTTGTTAACAGATATGTGAAGGGGGCCTAAGACAGAGGGCAGGAGACTTAGATTTAAAGCACCACTCCAGCTCTGAAAACAAACCAAAGAAAAAAAGAACACTGTACAGTTGTTTTAAAGCCTAAATAGATAAGGGTATAATGGTACCACCATTGTAGTCTCTAGGCATTAAATACTTGGGCTAACATATGAAATGGTGCCCTCCCACTTGTATATTGGACATTGGTAGAGTACAGTGAAGGGTGGTACACCTAATTAAATATAAATCTCTCAAACATGTTTTGCAATGATAACTGCATGAATTGTTAACTGGATTCCAATCACTGAAGTTAAAGTCCTTATTGGAACTAACATAAAAAGTAGAAAAGTACATACAAAAAAAAATAAACTAAATGTTTTTATAATTTTTTGGACATTTCACTCACTGTATGTGATGGGGTTACTCACTTTCAATTCTTCACCATGTAATTGAAGGTTTAGACAGTTTTATATGTATATATATGTGTGTTTTTATATAAATACCCGTATATACTCGTGTATAAGCCGACCCGTGTATAAGCCGACCCCCCTACTTTTGCCCCGAAAACCTGGGAAAACCTATTTACTCGTGTACAAGCCGAGGGTGGACCCCAGCACAAGTATACAGCCCCCAGCAGTGTGGTATACAGCAGCCTCCCCAGTGGTAGTATACAGCAGCAGCCCCAGTGGTATATACAGCAGCAGCCCCAGTGGTAGTATACAGCAGCCCCAGAGGTATATACAGCAGCCCCTGTGGTAGTATACAGCAGCAGCCCCAGTGGTAGTATACAGCAGCAGCCCCAGTGGTATATACAGCAGCAGCCCCAGTGGTAGTATACAGCAGCCCCAGAGGTATATACAGCAGCCCCAGTGGTATATACATCAGCCTCCCAAGTGGTAGTATACAGCAGCAGCCCCAGTGGTATATACAGCAGCAGCCCCAGTGGTGGTATACAGCAGTCCCAGAGGTATATACAGCAGCCCCAGTGGTATATACAGCAGCCTCCCCAGTAGTAGTATACAGCAGCAGCCCCAGTGGTATATACAGCAGCAGCCCCAGTGGTAGTATACAGCAGCCCCAGATGTATATACAGCAGCCCCAGTGGTAGTATACAGCAGCAGCCCGAGTGGTATATACAGCAGCAGCCCCAGTGGTAGTATACAGATGCCCCAGAGGTATATACAGCAGCCCCAGTGGTAGTATACAGCAGCAACCCCAGTGGTAGTATACAGCAGCCCCAGAGGTATATACAGCAGCCCCAGTGGTAGTATATAGCAGCAGCCCCATTGATAGTATACAGCAGCAGCCCCAGTGGTAGTATATAGCAGCAGCCCCATTGGTAGTATATAGGGATGAGCGAGTCCTAAATTACTCGGAATCGCTAGACCCGCACGAGTCCGAGCCCAGGACTCGCTACTCGTTGCGAGTCTAGCGAGTCCAATGTTAATGAATAGGGAACCGAGTAATAACGAATAATGCTATTTCCAAATCGCTGATGTGTCTCTGAAAGTGTGCGAGTCCAAACTCGCAGGTTTTTCTCTTATTTGGAGCCGAGCTGCAGGCAGGACACCGTACAGCAACGCACTGGCACAGGAAAAAATTGTTTAGTACGCAGAACCAGGCACTGTTAGGGCTCCTTCACATTTGCGTATGGTAACGCAGCGTATGCTGTGTTCCCATACGCATCCAAACGCATGCGCACTGCGTTCCTATGTTTAACATAGGAACGCATAGTGCCTGCGTTTGGCAGCGTTTGCTGCGTTCGGGTGCGGATGCGGACGATATCTGCTCTCTTCAGGGTCCAGCGTCCGCACCCGGGACGCAGCATGTTGCATTTTTTGGGCGCTCGGGGACCTTGGAAGATCAGCAAGCGTCCCCAAGCGCACAAAACCTGCATTGTCTTCAATGGGTCCGCAGTGTTCTGCGCTTGACAGCGCAGGAGAACGCTGCGGACCCATTGAAAAATCTCCCGGTGGCCGCCGGTGATGTCACAGGAGCTCACCGACGGCCACCGGGAGATCAGCTCAGCCTCTGCTTCTTCTCTTCTTCTTCCCTTCTTCTTGTCTTCTTCCCCGCCGGCGGTAATCTCCTAGCGATGTCGGCGGGGAGAACAGCTGATTTGACAGCTGTTTGAATCTTCCCGCGCCGACATCTCCTCTCGGTGTCGGCGCGGGAAGATTCAAACAGCTGTCAAATCAGCTGTTCTCCCCGCCGACAGTCCCGGAGCTTACCGGCGGCCGGGGTGCGGAGATCTCCGGCGCTGATCTCCGCCCCGGCCCGCCCCCGGACAAAGCCGATTGGCTGGCCGGGCTCCCTAGTGATGTGTCCGCAGGCGGACATTATCCGCTGCGGACACATCAAAAGACCATGCTTTTGACAGCGTTTGTGTCTGCATGCCATCAGCATGCAGACACAAACGCAAATGTGAAGGTAGCCTTAGGCTGCGGTGCTGGCTGCGTGCAAGTTTACAAGTACCGTGCGAGCTGCAGGCAGGACACCGTACAGCAACGCACTGGCACAGGAAATGTTTTGTGGAAAAATGGCACCAAAATTATTTGGTAGACTAGTGCCAAAAATAAGAAAAAGCTTAGGATTACAGCTCTGCGGAAAGCTGGGTGAACTAAGCTCTGAGGATGGTGCTGGATTCACTGTAAGGCTGCTCCTATCTCCCCTTCCTTACAGTCCTGTACAGCAATCCTCCGTCCTGGTAGTTCTGAAAAGAACTTTTGGGTTATGTGTGAGGAATCTTGACTCCTACACTCCGTCCTGTTAGTTCTGAAAAGAACTTTTGGGTTATATGTGACTCCTACACTGCCTAACTGTCCCTAGATCTGCTCCAAGTCTCCCTGCACTAGGTCAGCTCTTCTCAGGAATGTGCCCAAAATGGCGGGGGCAAGCCTTATATACTGCCTTGCCTGTCATAGATGACATAGGCATCACGATGGACAGCAGCCAATCATAGTCCTGACACAACCAAAGCTGCTATGGCATTACTGACTATGATTGGCTAAGATGCTTGTCCTTCTTCACAAGTTTTCTGACCTAACACGCAATGCTGACTAGTAACATAAAAGATTCTGGATTCGCGAGTCCCGAATAGAGAATACAGGACTCGGAATCGCAGACTCGCTAGGATTCGGACTCGTAGACTCGCTCAGACTCGCTGCTGTTTGGGGAGATTCAAGCTATATAGCGATGTGATAGAGCGAGTCTAGCGAGTCTAGCGAGTGAGATAAAGTAAACTCTGACAAAACTAAGATTGCCATTGACTTGCATTGGACTCGTTACTGAGCGAGTATTCGCTAAAAGACTCGCCGATTACCGAGTCCAGCGAGTCCCTTAAGAATCGCCGAGTAACGAGTCCTAGCGAGTAGACTCGCTCATCCCTAGTAGTATACAGCAGCAGCCCCAGTGGTATATACAGGCCCCCCCCCATCAGTATACAGGGCCCCCCCGCCTTGTGCAGCCAACCTGTAAAGGAATATATTAATATACTTATCCCTGACGCTGTCCCGCCGCCGCCATCGCTCTCCTCCGTCTTCATCCAGCGTCTTCCGGCTTCCTCCTCTGGCGCGCAGACAATGACGTCATTGCCTGCGCCCACCGGAGGAAACCGGAAGACGCTGAATGAAGACGGAGGAGCGCGATGGCGGCGGTGGGACAGCGGCAGCGGGACAGCGGCAGGGATAAGTATAATAATCTATTCCTTTAAAGGCTGGCTGCACTGTATACTGATGGGGGCGGGCGGCCTGTATACTGTATACACTGTATACAGTGTATACAGTATACAGTGACTCGCGTATAAGCCGACGGGGGGACTTTTCAGCCCAATTTTTGGGCTGAAAAACTCAGCTTATACGCGAGTATATACGGTATATATACAGTACACATGCACTAGAGTGTCTTAAATAAGATTCATACCCTGTGAACATTTCCATGTTTTGTACATTACACCATAGGGATTATATATGATATCCAAAGCAAAGCGGCAAGTATTCAAACATTGTAAAGGTAATTGCAGATAGTTGTCTAAATATTTTAGAAGTGTGTTCATTTGTATTCAGTCCCCTGTAGTTGGATACCGCTAATAAAAACTTTGAGTGACCAATTGCCACTTCCAGAAATCATCTAATTAGTAAATTGCATCCACCTGTGTATAATTTATTCTCAGTATAACTACAGCTGTTCTGAGAAGGCTTCAGAGGTTTGTTTGATGATATTTGGGGTCAGCCAGTACCATGAAAACCAATGAACACATGATAGAGATCAGGGATAAAGATGTGGAGGATTGTATAGCAGGGTTAGATTATAAAAAAAATTAGCTTTAAACATCTCATGGATCTCTGTTTATGCCATCATGCAAAAAAGTAAGTAGTATGGCACAACTGCAAACCTTCCCAGACATGACCATCCACCTCCAATTGCATCACAAGCAAGGAAAAAAGCAGCCAAGAGTCCCATGGTCACTGGAAGCGTATACAACTTCCATGCAGATGTTCCCTTTGTTTCCGCTCAACAGTGCTGATCACTGAACAGTGGTAATCATGAAATCACCATGCTGTTTAGAAAGAATAGTTCCATAAAGATAAAAATTATTAAATCAGCAAATAGGTTTTTATAACAACTGGCATAAACTTGGTTGAAACAAATACAGTGTAAACTTTTTTTATCATTCGACACAGTTTAAATGACAATTTTTATGATGGTTTACTAACACATAGGCTTACAATGTTCATCAATAAAATACATTTAAACACTGTATAAATAATGCTGCAAACTTCATGAAAAGACAATTAAATGAGTCAATGAATTGTATTTATAATTTTCTCAGCAGGAAAGCTGGTATCATACAAAGAATGAAGAACTCAGATCACATGCTACTGCGATCCTTCGGAAATGATAGATTTAGTCTTGGAAAACAACTGTCATCTGAATCTGAGCTGTCATACTGTGTGAACATTAGTTACAAGGTATATCACATTCATCATGTATTCAAGGAATGGAAATTACATTTACATGAAAAATGAATATAATGTCATGCATAGTAAAAGAAACAATGCATCATAATATAGAACCTTCATATGGAAATCACACATTGTACAATATTTTTATAGAGAATAATATAGGTTTAACATTTTTCAAATTGAAACTTGGGTACATTTGCTCTATGTTTAGAAATGAATCCTCAAGGCACACTGCAAATAGAAGTGCCACTGTGCAATAAACATTTAGTAATTTTGATCTATTAAAAAACATATTCTTTAAAAAAGGTAGTTGCACATGTTTGGTACAAAAGTCTACAGTTACTCTGCACTCGCTATCAAAATTAGAGAACAACATGCAATTTCCTTAATAATAATAATAATAATAATAATCTTTATTTACATAGCACCAACATATTCCACAGCACTTTACAAATCAGAGGTTAATATTCAAGCAATCATAAGTAACAGTTATCAGAAAATACAATAATTAAAGCAATATAATGACAGCTCATAAGAGCTTACAATCTAACAATGAGGTGGGGGTGACATAAAGTACAGAGGCTTATTTACAATGATGGTATAGTCAACTTGAGGAAATGGGGAATAGATTAGAGCAGCATAAGTGGCCACAAACCATTATTTGTTATGCATTTTAGACTGGTGGAGCAGATAGGTTATGTCTAGTGATGAGCGAGCACTAAAATGCTCGGGTGCTCGGTGCTCTGGCCGAGCATCTCAAGATACTCTTGTACTCGGCCAGAGCACCGAGCCCAATGTAAGTTAATGAGTGACAGGCTCCGCCCACAGACTTCCGGTTATAAAAAGAGTAATTCCGGAAAAGGGCGGGAGGGTGGGCTTTTTCAAATCGCCGCAGCATATAACACCTTGCTGTGGCCCCCAGAGGGATCCTATCAATTAATCTGCTCCCTGTATGGTGCCAGCTCACTGTGTGCACTGAAGGGAGCTGTGTACATGTATCAGATCGCTATTTATTACCGAGCGGTCCGAGCATCTCGGCAGTACTCGGTGCTCGCCGAGCACCCCGAGTACCGAGATACTCGTGCGAGTACCGAGTAGCGCCGAGCATACTCGCTCATCACTAGTTATGTCTAAATGACTTTGACTTGGGATCATAATAGGCCGCCCTAAAAAGATGTGTTTTTAGGCATCGCCTGAAACTATGTAAATTGTGGATAGACCTAATTTCTTGGGGTAGAGCATTCCAGAGAATTGGTTCAGCTCGGGAGAAGTCTTGGAGGCGGGAGTGGGAGGTTTGTATTAATGCAAAAGTGAGTCTAAAGTCATTTCCAGAGCAAAGAGAATGGGTGGGGTGATAGACAGAGAGGAGGGTAGAGAAGTAGGGAGGTGTTGCACTGTGAAGAGCTTTCTGGGTGAGAACAATCAGTTTGAATTGTATTCTATAGTGTATAGGCAGCCAGTTCAATGACTGGCATAGAGCAGAAGCGTCTGAGTAACGGTTAGCTAGATAAGTGATCGTGGCTGCTGCATTAAGGATGGACTGAAGAGGGGAAAGCCTACTGAGGGGGAGGCCAATTAACAGAGAATTACAATATTAAACAGAATTCCCTAATAGGAAGTAGGTCCCACTAAAATTAGGGGACGTACTCCAGAAAGCTACTCCAAAGAAGTTCCATAACATAGAAAAAGGAGTAAAGGCTTAAATTATGCAAATAGTATCAAATCAAAAATTTCCTTTGTTGATAACAATAAATTTGATACTAAATTTGATACTATTTGCATAATTTAAGCCTTTACTCCTTTTTCTATCTTAGAGAATTAAAATAGTCAAGGCAGGAGTGAATCAGGGCCACAGTGAGTGTTTTTGTTGTTTCAATGGTGTGAAAGGGGCGAATTCTAGAGATGTTCTTCAGGTGAAAGCAGCAAGAGCAGGTGAGAGATTGTATATATGGGGTGAGGAAAAGAGCAGCATCAAACATAACACCTAGACAGAGAGCCTGCTGCCTAGGTCTTATCGTAGTGCCACACACTGACGGAGAGATATCAGATTTAGGGAGGTTAGTGGAGGGTGAGAGCAAAAGGAGTTCAGTTTTGGAAAGGTTGAGTTTCAGATAGAGAGCGGACATGATATTGGAAACTGCGGTTAGACAGTCATTGGTGCTCTTTATTACAGCAGGAGAAAGGTGAAGAAGTGTATAGTTGTGTGTCATCAGAATAAAGATGGTACTGAAAGCCAAATCTGCTGATGGTCTGTCCAATCAGGGCCAGGTAGAGAGAGCAGAGAAGAGGTCCAAGGGCCGATCCTGAGGGATTCCAATAGTGAAAGGAAGAGAGGAGAAGAAGGTCATTGTGTTGTTCTATGTGAAAATATCCTAACATGAGTTGGCCCCTTTCACGTTAGCGGTATTAGAAAATTGCCAACTGACATTAAACCCGAAATTCTTAATGTCGGGCCAATGTTCGATCCGGCCATTAAGAATTTCATGTATATATTAAAAAAGACACAACATAGAGAGAAAACATTTTAATAGAAATAAAACCACAAACATGTATCTGGACTCAATCTTAATAACTCCACCATACCTGTCCTTGTTTCTCTGCAACATCTTCTTGATTGGAGGCTGCGGTGAGGAACACAGCATCCTGTCACTGCAGCCTGCAAACATTGAACGAATGAGCTGCCAGGTGTGGTCGGGTAAGCGGTGACTCCTCAAGTTACCGAAGGACAGCTCAGGTAAACCTGGCACCTGCTATGGTTAACGGCAACCATGGTTACCTTAACGGTGAACTCAGGTAACTTCAGGAGTCACTGCTTACCAGACTGGGGCTGGTTGCTCATTCATGCAATATTTAGAGGCTGCGTTGATAGAACACAGTGTTCTTCACTGACTACAATCAAGATGTTGCAGAGGATCGAGGGTGAGATAATAAATATGGAATCCTGTTAATTTTTTGTGGCTTAATTTGCAGTTATATGTTTTCTCCGTGTTGTGTCTGTGTCATTTACCAAGCTAGAGAAAGACCATGCATATACAAATCCAGACACCGAAATAATATAAAAAAAATGTAAACTTTATTACATATATACTAACAACACAAAAAGACCAATTAAAAGCAGTTAAAACAATGTACAATGTGTTGCAGCTGCTGCACAACGTGGAAGCGCACACCAGTAATCTCATCACAAATGGCCTGCATCAGGCATGCATAGGCATCAGCTGCGGCAGCCTGAGTCATAATGACACAGGAGAAAAGCAGGTAAAGTCACAGATAATGTCAATGGGTTGTATAATGAACGAGGGAATAAGGTAACATGATAGCAGTGAAGGAAACAGGTAATCAGGGAATTAGACTGACCATTAGACTGGGTTACCAGACTCACCGAGTTCCCAATTACCTCTGAAGGTTAAGATGTCTGGCCACCAAACTTACCTTTACTCCTGATCAGCCCTAGGCTAAAACCTCACCTCCACCCATGGACTAGGAAGAACAGCAACTCCTACAAAATAAGGATAACTCCAGGCAACAAAACTGCAGGAAGTCTTCAAGACGAACTGCAATAACATCCCCACAGCTCAAGGTCTTTGCATAGATAACTCTATCTGCGACACCAGCTGTTGGTTAATTGCAGTATTTAAAGGCTAAAGGAGTAGACAACCACATCACCAAACACACCCAGTAGCAGCTCTCGTACACCTGCAAAGCCACATAAGTTAACCCTTAATAGGTGAAAAGAAATAACTCATATTAAAACATTGCAGAGTAGTTCATAGACACTGAAAAGCAGTCTACATGTGACAGTTGTAAAACTGTGCAATATGTAAAGAAAGCAAGGTTTTAATGTTTTGTAAATCTCTTCTAGCCATTGTTTATTCACAGCAGAACATCGCACACATCAAAAGTTGAAATCTCAACATTTTTCCATTTCATTTGAAAACATTTATTTATTTAGAAAGTAATGATATCAACACATCTAAAAAAGTAGAGACAGTGCCATGTCTGCCAGTGTGTAGCATCACGACTTCTTGTTACAATAGTCTATAAACATCTGAGAAGACAGGAGATTAGTTCCAAGAGGAATGTTTCCCATTCTTGTCTGAAATAGAATTTTAACTGCTTAAAAAAGTTGTCCGACCCCAAAATCCAAAAAATGTTTTTAAGCTAATTTCTGCAGTATTGTAATACAACACTCCTATAAAAATATTTTTTGTTTCAAACTTAGTTTCCTCCTGAATTATAACTTTATTCCTAGAACACACTTTGTTTATTCCTGGCTCAATCAAACATGACAGCAGCTCACCGGACGTGGTTGCCTAACTTCACAGCCAAAGCTGACCCCACCCAGCTTCAGTGCCCAGCACCGCCCACTGCACATTCATTGGCTGTCAGTATCCAGTATTGGAAATAAAACAGCAGTGATCCTGTGTCCTTATTTGAGAAAGCAGCACAATCTACTTCATATCCTGGATAGTAATAGATAGGGCTGTCACATGTTCCATACCTTATCTTACCTTAGAGGTGATTTTATATTGTGTAATGAAACTATATATAGCACCTAATGTAAGTCTCTAGTAGATATATGTATCTTGTGTGAATGATATATAATATATTTGTAATGATATATACACTAGGGATGGGTGAGTCTACTCGCTAGGACTCGTTACTCGGCGAGTAGTAAGGGACTCGCAGGACTCGGTACTCTGCGAGTTTCCCAGCGATTACTCGCACAGTAAGGAGTCCAATGCAAGTCAATGGCAATCCTAGTTTTGTCAGAGTTTACATTTTCTCACTCGCTAGACTCGCTATATGACATCGCTATGTAGCTTGAATCTCCCCAAATCGTTTAAACAATCGCACCACTTCACGGATACCCGCTGTCAGCAGCGAGTCTGAGCGAGTCTATGAATCCGAGTCCTGTATACTGTATTCGGGACTCGCGAATACAGAATCTGTTATGTTCCGACAAAGCTTCCGAGACAGCCTAGCGTGTTAGGTCAGAAAACTTGTGAAGATATACAAGCATGTTAGCCAATCATATTCAGTAATTCCACAGCCATGTTGGTTGTGGCAGGACTATGATTAGCTTCTGTCCATCGTGATGCCTATGTCATGAATGAGAGGCGAGGCTCTATATAAGCCTTGCCACCGCCATTTTGGGCACATTCCTGTGAAGATCTGAGCTAGAGCAGGGTGAGGTAGATGCTGGAGCAGATCATAGGGAGTGTCAGTCAGTGTAGGGAAACTTAAAAATTCCTTATATTTAACCCAAACAGCTCTTGTGAGAGCTACCAGGAGGACAGAGGAGTACTGTGTAGAGGACTGTAGGCAGGCAGGCAGGCAGGCAGGGAGGAGCAGCCTTACAGTGCACACAGGACCGACCTCATAGCTTAGCTTACTCACTCAGCTGTCCTAATAGCTGAAGTCAGAGGCTTAGCTGAGGTACTATTTCCTATTTTTTTGCACCTGATAGATTTTGGGTCATAAAAACCCCTTCAGCTTTATTTTCTCTGTGGCAGACCAGTGCGTTGCTGCTCTCCTACCTGCAAATAGCATGTATGCCACCTACTTGTGTGACTACTTGTGCGCACTTAATAATTTTTTCAGGGACTAGTGTGCTGCTTCACTGACAAGTGTTAGCACGCACTTAACCCGCCAGCAGGTGATGCCTACAGCAACACCTAACTCCATCTCGGTGGCTGTGCGCACTTAATAATTTTTTCAGGGACTAGTGTGCTGCTTCACTGACAAGTGTTAGCAGGCACTTAACCCGCCAGCAGGTGACGCCTACAGCAACACCTAACTCCATCTCGGTGGCTGTGCGCACTTAATAATTTTTGCAGGGACTAGTGTGCTGCTTCACTGACAAGTGTTAGCACGCACTTAACCCGCCAGCAGGTGACGCCTACAGCAACACCTAACTCCATCTCGGTGGCTGTACGCACTTAATAATTTTTGCAGGGACTAGTGTGCTGCTTCACTGACAAGTGTTAGCACGCACTTAACCCGCCAGCAGGTGACGCCTACAGCAACACCTAACTCCATCTCGGTGGCTGTGCGCACTTAATAATTTTTTTTTTTTTTTTTCAGAAAATATTGTTTATTAAAGTTTAGCATAACAATTATCAATCAAGAAAGAATGGTAATACATAGTAAAGTAGAAAGAAAATAATAAAGTAGAAAGAAAATAAAAATAGTACATGAAAGTATCTTACAATAGTAAAGCCAGAATACACGAAGGTACATGGTATAAATGGCAAGCGATCCGCCTGTTTGAGGCTAAGGAAGGAGTAGACATCATGCATGCCGGGTTCACTAGAGATGTAGTCCCATGAGCTTCCCAGTACTCCGGCGGGTATAATAATCAGAAGAATGCTAGTTTGAGATGCAGAAAAGAGAAAGGGCCAAGAGGGGTAGAAAAGAGCACACGGGATCAAAGGAGGGAGAGAAGGAGGGTAAGCAGGGAAGCGGTATTCAAGATGTCCAGGTCATGTCTGCGCGTTTCGCAGAAGAGACTCAAGTAGAGGTCCATCCCGGTAATACCACCAGGGAGACCAAAGCTGCTTGTGTTGTTCCCAGGTCTCATGGTCGTGGGCCATAAGTCCCTCGATGCGGCATATCCTGTCCATTTCTTTTACCCATTCTCCTATGGAGGGGGCGACTGTTGATTTCCAGTGTCGTGGAATCAAGACCCTGGCCGCCATCAGGCAGAAACGAAACAGACCACGTTTGCACGATTTGAGTGGGCCGGGGATAAGGGACAGAAGCGCGATTTGTGGAGAAGGTGAATGGCGTATTCCTGAGATAGATTCGTAAATCGAGAATATTGAGAGCCAATAGGCTTGGATAGGGCCACATTGCCACCAAATATGTAGCATGGAACCCGGTCCTTCGCCACACCTCCAGCACAGGTCGGGCACTGAGGGAAACATTTTATGAAGGAGCGCTGGGCACCTATACCACCTAGTTAAGATCTTATAATTCGTCTCCTGAAAGCTGCAGGATACTGACAACTTATGTGTCAGTGTAAAAATCTTAGTCCGGTCAGAGTCTGAGAATGTCACCCGCAGGTCAGATTGCCAGGTCCCTACAAATGAGGGGATGGCAGATGGGCCCGCATCTGAAAGCACGCCATATAAAAGGGAGATGACGTGAGCAGGGGGCTCAGTCAAGAGAAACAATGCTTCTAAGCCTGAGAGTGACTTCCCCCGCAAGGATCGGAGAAACGTGTCCAACTGAGATACCTCCAACCAGGACTCCTGCCCTCCTAACGACCCTCTCCCCCCCCTCGCCCCCCCCGCGCTGCTCCGCCACCTGAGCCAGACAGGGATCGTCGCTAGCACGCCAAGCCAAAAAGACCCGTCTCCCAGACGTCGGGGGAAAGTCAGGATTATTAAACAAGGGTCCAAGTAGGGATGGATGATCGCCATCACTTCTCCCCCCTCGCCACAAATCCCAATAGTCTAGCACCACGCGTGTTAGTCGGGGAAACAACGAGATCAGAGGACGGGAGCTCCTCCGGATCCATGGTAGCCACTGCAGTGGGAAGGGCGAAAGGAGGTTTTCGACCTTCACCCATTGTTTGTGATATTGATTATACTTCCAGTCTAACATTCGGGATAATATAACAGAGTGATAATAGCGTTGAAAGTTAGGTAAGCCTGCCCCACCTCTACGCTTCGAATCGGTCAGGGTCGAAAAGCGAACCCGAGGTCTCGTCGAGTTCCATATAAATTTGCGTAATGCAGAGTGCAGGCAGCGAAAGAAAGAGGGAGGGACGTCTGCAGGGACTGTCTGAAACAAATAAAGGAATTTAGGCAGAATGTCCATTTTTATGGCATTAATACGGCCAAACCGGGATAGCTGGGTACTGCGAAGTCTTTTGAGTTCAAGAAGTGTGGAATGTAAGAGTGGGGTATAATTAAGAGCAAATAAGTCCTTGGGGTCTCCAGGAATAGAGATACCCAAGTATTTCAAGCCCCTGTCCACCCAACGAAAAGAAAAGGAGGACTGAAGCTGGGTGACAAGTGGGCCCGGAAGTGTCAGGTTTATTACTTCTGTCTTGGAATAATTAACTTTGAAATGAGAGACCTCACCAAACCTCTTAAATTCCCGCATGAGCACCGGGAATGCGACCAGGGGATTAGTAATATAAACCAGAAGGTCGTCTGCATAAAGGGCCAATTTGAAATGTTCCTCATGTATCTGTACGCCTCTAATATCCGTAGATCCCCTTAGTGCACACGCCAGGTGCTCCATTGCGATGGCATACAGCAGGGGCGACAAAGGGCACCCCTGTCGCGTCCCATTAGAGACCTCAAAGGCCGAGGAAAGGAGCCCATTGACCCTCAACCGAGCAGTGGGGCCATGGTAGAGTGCCTGTATCTTCCCTATAATAACCGGCCCTAAGCCCAATTGTTTCAAAGAAGCAAAAAGAAATTCCCAGCCCAGGCGGTCAAATGCCTTTTCGGCATCAACCGAGAGGAAGCATGCAGGGATCTTATTGTCATGAACGTAGTCTGAGATGAGTAACGTCTTAATGGTATTATCTCTAGCCTCGCGGCCTAGAATAAATCCAGTCTGGTCATAATGGATAGAAGCCGGTAGTAGTGGGCCAAGTCTGGAGGCAAGAATTTTGGCGAGGATCTTTACGTCAAGATTTAATAAGGAGATAGGGCGATAACTAGCGCAGGATAGAGGGTCCTTCCCTGGCTTTGGTATGACCGTTATCGTGGCTGCCAGTGTCTGGGGGGCGAAAGGGCATGAATCAGAAATTGAGTTATAGAGGGAAGTTAGTTGTGGGGCCAGTTCACGTGCGAATAATTTATAAAAGTTTGCTGAGAAACCGTCAGGGCCTGGACTCTTCCCATTAGGAAGTGCAGCGATAGTATCTGACACACTCTTGTTCCGTAAAGGGCAATTCTAAAGTTTCCGAGTCTCCCTCAATGATAGGTGGCAGCGGCGTGTCTGCAATATAGTCTGACACCCGACGTCGAAAGTCATCGGTGGGCATGTCAGCTAAGGGTCCTCTAAGATTGTATAAAGATTTGTAGTAGTCTCCAAACGCCTCCACTATATCACGTGGCCCGTGAAGGAGACCACCCAGTCTCGACTTTATAGAAGGAATGAAGGTGGAGGGGAGTCGGGGGTGCAAGAATCTAGCCAATGCTTTCCCCGGCTTGTTTGAGAACTCATACAAATACTTACGGAAGCGGTCTTGTTGGCGACTAGACGTCGTATCCATGATAGTACGTAGGTCTGATCTAGCCTTAGTGAGGTCCGCAAGAAGCTGTGGAGATTGTGACTGTTTATGTCTGGTCTCTAATTGGTGTATAGACGTCATCAGGTCTGAGACCTCACGTGTTCGATCACGTTTCAATCTAGCCCCCTGCTGAATGAGAATCCCCCGAATGACACTCTTTAGAGCTTCCCACCGCAGGGGGAGGGCCGTAGGGTCTGTTTCGTGGTCAGCTAAAAAGTTCGTGATTGCAGAGCGGACAGCCAACACGCAAGACGGTTGCTTCAGTAGTCCAGGATTGAGTGACCAGGTCCACTCCGTCGGCGCCAAACCCGAGAGGCCAAGAGACAGAAAGATTGGAGCGTGATCCGACCAGATCATGGAACCAATGTCTACAACAGGGTCAGCTAGTAAAAGTTTATGACTGATCAGAAAAAGATCAAGTCGACTGTACATATCATGCACAGCCGAATAGTAAGTATAATCTCTGACCCTCGGGTTCAGAAGCCGCCAGACATCAACCATTCTAATCTCAAGGAGCTTAGTCTTCAAAGATTCTAGGTGAGAAACAGGTACAGAGGATCTACGAGTAGATGAGTCCAAGTCACGATCAAAAACAAAATTAAGGTCACCTCCCAGTATCACCGAACCCTCAGCGAAGTCCGTCAGGGTACGTAGATAAGATAGGAGTCTACGGGCCGGGTCCTGATTTGGGAGGTACAGGTTGGCAATTGTGAAGATGTCATTCGCAATCTGCAGCTTCAGGAAGACGAATCTACCCTGCGGGTCTATTCTGGAGTCAAGGACCCGTGCCTGTAAGGATCTATGAAGAGCCACACTGACCCCTTTGGACTTAGCATCCGGGTTTGAACTGTGGTACCATCTGTTGTATTGTTTATGTTTTATCAAGGGGTTTTGTCAGTTCTGAAATGCGTTTCTTGTAGAAGGAGAATATGTACATGTTTTTTGTGCATATGAGAGAGAACCTGGGAACGTTTTTCAGGAACATTAAAGCCCCTAATGTTCAAAGAACACGTGTTGAGCCTGGACATGGTGAAACCTGGGGAGGGTGGGGCAGTGGGTTCAGAAGAGAAAAGAGAGGGAGAGAAGAGAGCTGACTAGCAGCCAAGTAGAAAGGGAGAGAAGGAAACTGGGTAAAAGAAGATGAAAAAGAAGGAAAAGAAAGAGAAAATAAATAAAACAAAATAGGTGAATCGGACCAGGAATCTGATTCCGGTCCCAGAGGTCTGAGAGTGAAGGACCGTCAGACCAAGAGAGTGAACAGATTAAACTCTGTAAAGTGTGTCAGAGACACTCCCTAATTGTGGGGTAACCAGAACACGGTAGGGATCCTGCGCACCCGAGTCCCACACACAGCCCTTACTAAATGCGGTATCCCTAACAAGTAAGAGGCGGGTAGAGGAACTCCGCATGCAAACACAGCAATAATAAAACATAAAATGCAAATAACAATAATAAAACAAGACGGCAAATTAGTGCAGCCGAGTATCCCAAAATTGTAACTTATAAAACCTCAAAGGGGAAGGGAGGGTTGGGGGGGTCAGGAGGAAAGAAAAGGGAGGGGAAGGTAAGATGGGGAGGGTAGGAGAAGGGTTGGCAGGGATGGAGAGGGAAGGGAGGGACGGAGGAGGAGGGGAAAGGGGATAGGGGGGAGGTACTGAGGGTAGAAGGGGGTGGAGGTCAGGTTTGGGAGGCACATATAAGGTGAGATGTCATCAGCTGTCCTCCAAGCGGGACAGTGTGGACAACCAGGACCGCCCCCCAGGTACCACCGTAGCCAAGGGGAAAGTCTCCGCCAGAGAACAATAGTCTTCAAAAACAAAATACCTCAGTAAGGAGGTAATATCCACCAGGGGGTCCCCGACGGGACCCCATCTAGAAAGAGAAAAAGAGCAAGAAAGATTCAAATGCAGAAGTTCAGGTGGTAGCTACAGGAGACGTTGATTGATGTTTAGGGCCTCTCTTCCTCTTCCGGTCCTCAGTGAAGGGCAACCGTAGTGCAGGTATAGGGCCCCTGCGGAGGAAGGTGGACAGTTGAGGCCAATTGAGGATGGGCACCAGGGGCAACCCGAGTGCTGAGCAGAACTCAGGGACGTCAGCCGGAGATCTGAGGACGTGCATCCCAGAGTCCCTGCGAACTTGAAGTTGAAAGGGAAAGCCCCACGAATAAGGAATCGCCTGTTCCCGGAGAATGTCCAGCAGGGGGCGCAGGGCTCTGCGTTTGGCCAAAGTGATGGGTGAGAGATCTGCCAAAAGCTGGATAGATTCACCATTAAAGTCAATGGATTCAGACTCTCTCGCTTTTCTCATGATATCGTCTTTCATCTGATAGAAGTGTATTCTGCAAATGATGTCCCTGGGACGGGATGAGTCAGCTCGCTTAGGGCCCAAGGACCTATGAGCCCTGTCCATTTCAATATGGTCGTCTCGGGGTCTGTTAAGCAGGGAATTAAACACTCGTTGCAAAACTGGGGCGATGTCGCGGGGTGCCACTGACTCAGGGATACCTCGGAGCCGTATATTGTTCCGTCTATTACGGTTTTCGGAATCTTCTAACATATCCAGCACCGTGTGGAAGTTTTGTTCATGCAGATCAAGGCGTTGTTGTTGTTGTTTCACCAATAAGGAAAGATCCGCAACTTCCCGGGTAACTGTCTGGACCGAGGTCTGAAGCTGAGTAGTGTCCTCTCTGAGTGACCCGATCTCTGACCTACAGACAGCCTCCAGTCTTCTTATGTATACCTCCATATCATCTTTAGTAGGCAGACACTGCATCCCAGATCTAATGTCATGTAGGTCATCTGCCTGAGAGGGAGGGGGGCCACTGAGCTGAGGTCCTGCAGGGGAGCCAGGAAGGGAGGCGTCTGCAAGCCGAGGGCCACAGGAGCTATGAGGAGAGGCTTGGTCATATTCTGAGGCAGGAGCAGAGGGTCCATGAGAGGAGCTGGAGCCCGGGCTAGATGTATGAGTACTGGTACCAGACTGTCCCGTGCATGTCATTCCTGTATTAAGTGTTTGAGCTGCAGCAGCGTCTCTCCCCTCTGAGAGGGGGGAGGGGGAGTGAGACACTCGTCTATCTTGCCCTCTGTCTCCAGTAATGGCGGTGTTCGCGCCTTTTCCTGCGCCCCCCCTTTCCCCCGTTCGGTACCTTGAGTGTTGATGTGTGGAATCCAGACACACTTCTGGTATTCCGTCTGGTGGACGGAGTTGACGTCTGCTTTGAGCTGGGTGTCAGATTCCCGGAGTGTGTAGCCCCTGCTGTAGTGCTGGAAGCCATTGCAGTGGGGCTGGCTGAGTGGTGGCAGGCACCCGGTGGGATAAAAAACTGGGCTATGTCTCGTTTACCGGGCATCTGATGAAATGCAGCTGTCCACCCTGGTTCCAGGAGACTGTAGCTGTACACGGGTACACCGAGCAGGCTTATAATTGCAAATGCAGGCTGTGTAAGGGGATCAGGCACGGGAGCTCTCCTCAAGTGCGACTTGTCTCCTCCATGTCCAGGTCACGCCCCCACTTAATAATTTTTTCAGGGACTAGTGTGCTGCTTCACTGACAAATGTTAGCACGCACTTAACCCGCCAGCAGGTGACGCCTACAGCAACACCTAACTCCATCTCGGTGGCTGTGCGCACTTAATAATTTTTTCAGGGACTAGTGTGCTGCTTCACTGACAAGTGTTAGCACGCACTTAACCCGCCAGCAGGTGACGCGTACAGCAACACCTAACTCCATCTCGGTGGCTGTGCGCACTTAATAATTTTTTCAGGGACTAGTGTGCTGCTTCACTGACAAGTGTTAGCACGCACTTAACCCGCCAGCAGGTGACGCCTACAGCAACACCTAACTCCATCTTGGTGACTGTGCATTTGTCTACAATGTCCAAAAAATACCAAATGCCCAAAAAATAGTTTGCAAAGGGACAGGGACGAGGTCGTGGCCCTAGCAGTCGTGAACAACAAGGCATTGGTAGAAGTAGACAGACGAGGATTGATCGATCCACCTTTCTGCTGTCTAAATTTCCCAGTACTCAACCTAAACGTGTCTTGAGGCCGGAAGAGCAAGACCAAATAACATCTTGGATGGCTGACAAGACCTCAACCACTGGTTCATGCAGCACACAATCATCCTTGACACCATATTCAAGTGCCGCTTCTGACAACGCGGGTCATCTAATCCGCAAAATCTTCCTATTTCCTCAAGCCATCCCCAGACAGAGGAAAATTTTGACCGCGACCGTGGACACTCGGATGATTTATTTGGTTCTTATCAGCCATTCATACAACCTGACCTTTCTTTGTCACTGCCCGACCAGATACTTGAACAAGACGTACGTTCTATTCATGGACAAAGTTTGGATTCACCTCGTACTGAAGAACGTCACTTTCAACAAAGGCATACACCGTCTCAGGAGGTGGAGGATGATGATGATGATGATGAGACACACATCTCATCTGGCCAGCCTGAACAGTCACGTTATCCAGAAGACTTTGAGGAGGAAGGGGTGGATGATGAGACCACTGATCCAACCTGGACACTTGACATGCATAGCCAACAGAGCAGCATGGAGGAGGAAAGTGGCTATGTACCACCGCCTAAAGCACCCAGGCTTACTCCTTTATCCATAATCCAACCTGTGACAACAGTAGCCCAAATTGTGTCAACTGTTGCACAAACTGTACCAACTGTTGCCCAAACTTTAACAACAGTTGGCCAAACTGTGTCTACAGTTTGTGTTGGCCAGAGTTATCCTCCTGTTCCTCCAACACAACATAAAGGACAAAAAGCCATTGTCTAGCAATTTTTTAAAGATAGCCCATCAGTAGCAAATGTCGTTATCTATAACATCTGCTATGCCAGGCTAAGCAGAGGCCAGGACAACGGAAACTTGAGCACCAGCAGTATGCGTAAGCACATGTCTGTTAAGCACCCAAGTCAGTGGTTGGCCCATCAGGGTTCGACATCAGGGCCTTCTGATCCCAACACTTGCAGGCCACCTCCGATCCGTCCTTCACCATCTACTGTTCATGCAGCAGCTCCTACTCATACGTACTCCTCACAAGCTGCGTTAGACGAGAGATATGACAGTAGTCAAGTGACTTGTGAGTCTGCCCCAAATGTCCAGTTGTCTGTTCCACAGCTGTATGAGAGGCAGCGGAAGTACCAATCAACACACCCTTTTTCTCAAAAAATGACAGCGCAAATTTCTAAGCTGTTAGCTGTTGAAATGTTGCCGTTTAGGCTTGTGGCTACTGAGCTTTTCGGGAGTTGTTGGCTGTGACAGCACCACGATACTCTGTCCCCAGTCGCTACTTTTTTTCATGTACTGCCGTACCCGCGTTACACCAGCACGTGGTTAACAACTTAAAGCGTGCACTAACAAATGCTGTAAGCGGAAAAGTTCACCTGACAACTGACACGTGGACAAGTAGTTGTGGACAGGGCAGATACATATCACTAACAGCTCACTGGATCAACCTGGTCGAGAGTGTCCCAAAGTCTAATAGTGGAATATCTGCGATCCTACCAACTCCACGAATAGCGGGCACAACATCATTCCGGGTGTCCGCGTCCTCATATACTTCAACAACACAATGTGCGTCTTCTACTTCCTTGACCACTGCTGACTTGTTCGCAACATCACGTCAAAGTTGGCAGCTTTGTAGTAGTGCATCAGCAAGGCGACAACAGGCTCTCCTTAAGCTGATCTGTCTAGGTGACACACCTCACACTCTAACCGAGCTGTGGAAAGGTGTTAAGCAACAGACAGATGAGTGGCTGGCCCCACTGCAACTACAAACAAGTCTTGTTGTCAGCGATAACGGACGAAACCTTGTTGCAGCAATAAAGCTCAGTAACCTTCAACACGTGCCTTGCATGGCTCACGTGCTGAACCTTGTAGTTCAGAAATTCATGAAAAATTACCCTGAGTTATCTGATCTACTAGAGAAGGTGCGTAGAAATTGAGGACATTTCCGACATTCATCCACGGCACTTGGAAGTCTATCTGCCCTTCAACAGCAATTTAATTTGCCCAAACACAGGTTAATTTGCGACATGCCCACACGATGGAATTCTACATTCCATATGTTGGCAAGGTTCATTGAGCAGCAGAGGGCAATAGCGGAATATCAGCTGCAACATGCCCGTCACCCGGAAGTCATACAAGACACATTGGTACTATGGAGTGGGTGTGAATCGCTGACCTTTGCGAGGTTCTAGAGAACTTCGATTACTGCACAAAACTTGTCAGCGGTGATCAGTCCATTATTAGTCTCACCATCCCCATCCTCTGTTTGCTTAAAGAATCTCTCCTGAATCTTAAAACAGAATAATTGAGGGCACAGCGGAGGGCTATGGAGCCAGATTTTAACATCCACGATCAGAGCCAGCAAAGCCAATTTCAGCCGGCAACATTGGCTGCAGAACAAGACTGTGATGAGGAAGATGAAGACGATTTATTTCTCCATGGTACTGATGTGAACCCTGATGGAACTCCCAACCCCAGGTTTATGTCGGTACAGCATGGGTGGGCTGAAGAGGAGGAGGTGGAGACCGATTTTGAGACCATGATGCCTATTGTTCATCAGTCAGGTGACACAGAAGAGATGAGTCTTTGTAGCCTAGCACACATGTCTGACTTCATGTCTCAATGTCTGTCCCAAGATCCACGCGTCATTAACATCTATGACAGCGACCTCTACTGGTTGTCAACATTCCTTGACCCACGCTACAAAGACAAGTTTCCATCGCTGCTGTTGCAGTCACCAAGGGGCTTAAAGATGGATTATTGTTGTTGAGAAATTGATGTCAATTTCACCCTCTGACTCCGCTCTACCCCTAACAAGCAGTTCTTTGCCACAGCAGCCTTTGGTTGGGACACAAACGGCCACAATGTCAAGAAGAGGTGGTGGTAAGATGTCCACCAACTGGGCGATGTTCAACAGACCTTCCAATCTGCAACAGATTGTGCCTACGGTCACCTTGAGTAGGAGACAAACATTGTCAAACATGTTGAACGAGTATGTCTGTGACACTACCAGCTTCTTAACCAACCCCTCTGTACCCTTTTATTACTGGGTTTCCAAGCTTCACACTTGAACTGAGCTGTCTTTGTATGCCTTGGAGTTGCTGGCCTGCCCAGCTGCTAGTGTGACATCAGAGCGTGTTTTCAGTGCCGCTGGGGAATTGTCACTGATAGAAGGTCACGGCTTACTACAGAAAATGCCGACAGGCTGACTCTCATTAAGTTTAACAAGGACTGGATATCATCAAAGTTCTTAACCCCTCCAGACGACAGTACCCAAACCTAGAGGGACATAATCAAATTTGATATGTTTGGCTGACTGCGGTTTAAACATTATGTCCTTTTCTGACACGAAGGATAAACAATGTGCCTCTGCTAAAAAGCTTTGATAACTCATGTTCCTGCTACACTTGCTGCATGACAACAAAACTACACAATCAGTTTCAGTAATGTTACTTTACTACTGCATGCACTTGTGATGATTTTTGAACGTTGCTTTTTGTCAGACAATACAATACAGTCTCTTGGCTGAATTTTTCAAGGCAACAAGCCTATGCCTGCATAGTGGGCATGTTATGGCGATTCGCCCACAAACAAATACATACAGTACCCATGGTCCCACTAACAAACTTTGCTGAGTGTGGACTATGTATGTGTTATGCAGATCGTAAAAATCTGAGGTCACCTAACATAATTGTGTGCATGATGCCGAAATATTTTTTCACGCCTTCAACAGATCAGCATCCACCTTCCAATTTGACATGGCTACAATAGCAATGGGGACATATAACATATTGTCTAATCTTACACATGTTAAGGTTATGGGCAAATGAAAATCTTCCATTACGGACCTTCTAAGACGCACAAATGGACGAAGGAATGCCAGGCTGTAAAAGTGGGTGTAAACACACAACGGTGGTGCAGCTTGTGGGCCCAGGCGTAACTGCCGTTCGTACTCCTTCTTATACTGGTCCCGGCAGCTCCTCCATCTCTTCATCACCATATCAACTGCAAGCAGATGAATAAAATACAGACATCAGATTTGATAACACATTCTCTTCTCTCAAACAATAGTGCCAAACATACAATGGACATCCACTTCTTGCCCTCTTTGTACCCATGGTTAAGTATACCGTACACCTTGAGAGAAGGGAGAGAAGGATAAACCTGCAAGGACCATATCGCGAGAGGTTTCTGGCAAGAGAAGGAACCTGTCTGCGCATCCTCTTCCACTGTTTTCTCAACAAAAGTCCCAAGTTGGAAGCACTGCAGCACTGCCTCGGCAAAGCGGCAACAGGCTGTGCCGAATCTAATATGCATAGGTGACAAACCCCAAAATGCAGAAGAGGTGTGGACAGCTCTGAAACAGCAGGCAGATCACTGGCTCACACCTCTGAACCTAAAGCCAGGAAGGTCGTGTGCGACAAGGGCCGAACATGTTGGCGGCTTTGATGAGAGGTCAGCTGACACATGTTCCATGTGTGGCCCATGTGCTCAACCTCTTGGTTCAGCAGTTTGTAAAATCATACACAGAGCTGTATGATCTCCTCTTAAAAGTTTGACGCCTGTGTTCAGTTTATGTAAATTAACCAACAGCTTCTGGCGGCGTTGACGGCTTAGCGGGGCCTTTTTCAGCTTCTGGCTCACAGACTGGTGTGTGATGTCCCCACGCGTTGTTACGCAACTCTGCACATGTTGTTCAGGATTTGTGATCAGAAGAGGGCAGTTGTTGAGTACCTGCCTCACCTAAGGTGTTGGGAAAAGGGTCAAAATCTACACACACGTGAGTAGTGGAGATGGATGTACGACCTATGTAGCGTCCTCCAAAACTTGGAGGAATCCACCCAGATGGTGAGCGTTGATGACGCCATTATTAACATCACCATACCGCTTCGCGGCCTTCTAAAATGGTCTCTGCTCAAAAACAAACATGATGCATTGCAGGCGTAGCGCCACGAGTTGGAGCGAGAAACAGTAGTGGGTGTGGGTGATAACACACAGCACAGCCTCATGTCATCACAACGGGCAGTGGAGGACTATGACGAGGAGGAAGAGGAGGACGAGTAGGAGGATGAAGACATGGAGCTACTCTCCGGCCACATTGAGGATTTGACATGCACACCAGTCATACCCTGTGTTCAGAGTGGTTGGCCAGAGGACAGGGGAGATGAGGTTGAGGAGGATGATGAGGAGGAGAAGGAGGAGGACAGCATGTTCAGTCATCGTGTTGCTCTGGACACCGAAGTGCTGGCTGTTAATAGTCTGGCACACATGGTTGACTTAATGGTAAGCTGCCTCGCTCGTGACCCTCGCGTTAAGAACATCTCGGGCCAAAAAACATTACTGGTTGGTAACAGTGTTAGACACATGCTACAATGAAAAGTTTATGTCGCTTATTCCTGAGGCGGAGAGGTCAGCAAAAATGGAGCATTTCCAGAAGGCCATAGTTGTGGAATTACACAAAGCATTCTCCACACAAAACGATAGCCGCATCGATCAGGAATTGGTGGACAACGAAGGCATACGGCCAAGAGGGGCACAAGTGTAATCCGCCCGAGGTAGGGGAACAGTCTTTAAGATGTGTGACAGTTTTCTCAGCCCCTAACGTTACGCAGCACCTGAGGTGCGTGGTAGTGCCACAAGAAATGTTAAGTTTTGCCAGATGCTGAAGGAGTACCTTGCAGATCTAATAACTGTACTCCAACATTGCTGTGTGCCTTACAATTATTGGGTATCCCAGATGTACATGTTACATGAATTGGCTCTGTACGCCTTGGAAGTCCTGGCCTGCCCTGGTGCTAGCGTTTTTTCAGATTTTTTTTGAGTTTCCGCAGGTGGAATCATTACTGATAAACGCATCCGCCTGTCAACTGAAAATGAAGACAGAATGACTCAGATCTAGATGAACAAGGGTTGGATTGGGCAAGACTTCACCACACCACCAGGAAATGAGAGCGGAATTAAAATATTGAAAAGGTAATTTGCCATTAACCTACACTCACCCGTGGGTACACACTTCTGTACTTTGGTTAATCGCTGGACTGCTCAGCCTTCTCCTCATGCGCCACTATGTTGACCGTTAAAAAAGTTAGGCCGTTGTTTCATGTATACCCCCATTGTTAAATTTTTTCACATATTATTTCATAAATGGCATTACAACAACAATACACCCACTCCTTTGAAATGGGTATAATGTTTTGATGCCCTAATGCACGTCTCTATCCAGGGAGAATGGGTAGCCTCCAAATGTTTGGCCACCCTGGCAAAGGGAAATAGTACAATAGACACACTTCCTCAAAATGGGCACATTATGTCTAGAGGCCTTCATGTACATCTCTTCTCAGTGACATCTGAGTTCAACACAATGTTTTCACGGAAAATATTTAATGTCATCAAAGAAAGTAGCAAACACCAGCTGTGTCTCACTAGTGGGTATGTGCCCTTAACATTTCCGCCATGAAAATTATTCTTGGTGTCTTTTATGAACTTTATCTGGTGAGTCTATATAAATGGTGTAAAACTCAAACAACATTTTTCACAGCTGTGACTTTTGAGTCAGAAATGCTTACAGGGTTCTTCACCATGCTGTTGACATGTCATTTGAGCACTCTTCTGAGAGTTTTGTGACATTTATAGAGTTTCTACATGCTGGCGGTGGTCATTTAATAAAAATACTCGGGTCTCCCATAGGATAACATTTGGCTCGGTGCTCGGCCCGAGTACACCAGTATCTTGGGATGCTCGGCCCGAGTACACCAGTATCTTGGGATGCTCAGCCCGAGCATCGAGCACACTAGCATTTTGGTACTCTCTCATCACTACAATTGACATCACATAACTCTTACCAAGGTTTGCCTGTGCATCTTGTCCAGCTTCATCAAAAGACAGGAACATACTTCTGGCGATGGACCTCCAACACAGATTTCGCTGTCTGTCATCCCGATAGCCAGGGTGGGTGGGCTGCCACAGCCGAGGCCACTCTTCAACCAGGCCAATCAGCCTGTCTGTATCTCGTCTGCTACACATCTTTGGTAGGCCTGTGTGTGCAGATCAGATCGGCCTGTGTGTGCAGATAACAGCCTGTGCAGTAAATCGCTTATTAGCAGAGGCGACTTCCTGTTTATCTTCTGTAGTGCTGTTGAAACGATTTTCTGGGCTTCAGAGCAAAACGGAGTACTTAAAAATCGCAAATCGCTAGTGGACACAGCAATCCGTGCTGAATGCGAGTTATTCACTGCTCTGTCTGCTCTCGTTAGGATTCAGCAGCACAGGAATCGCTGAAATACTCGCTTCCCTATTCATTAACATTGGACTTGCAAGACTCGCAACGAATAGCAAGTTTACGAGTCGGACTCGTTAGAGTCTAGCGATTCCGAGTATTGAAGGATTCGCCCGTCACTAATATACACTTATATATCGTTTATATTTTTCTGTCATATGTTGTTGGCAACATTTCCTGAGCGCTGGGTAAAAATGCATGCATTCAAACGCAACTGCGTTTTGCAGTGCGTTTTCCCATACAAGTCTATGGGTGCAAAAATGCATGCATTTTTCCGCATTTTATGCAATTTTGCACATGAAAAAACACATTGCAGACAAATGGAGCAAGCACCTGATGTGCACTTAGCCTTAACTCCCTGCCTAAGATGTTGTAGATATACGGTGCCACCAGCAAATCAAAGACCATCAACTAACGTCATGCCACGATGTTTGTATTCTCCATTCAGTTTTAAAGTTTACATAATATTGGGGGGTTCCTATGCCTCCCTGCAGTCTGATAGGGGAAGCTCTGGCTCTGTGCCTCCCTCAAGATTAAGAGGTGGTGGCTCTGGGAGCAGAGCATGCAGAAACCAGGAGAGGAGAGCTTACAGAGACCAAGAGAGCAGAGAATGTGCAGAGACCATGAAAACAGAGCATGTGCAGAAACCAGGGAAGCAGAGATTTGCAGAGACCAGGGGAGCAGAGCGTGCAGAGACCAGGGGAGCAGAGCCTGTGGAGACCTGGGGAGTAGAATGAGTGGAGACTGGGACCAGGGGAGCAGAGCTGCAGAGACCAAGGGAGCAGAGTGTGCAAAGACCAGGGGAGAAGAGCATGTGGAGACCAGAGTAGCAGAGCACGCAGAGACTGGAGGGGCAGAGCATGCCAAGAGCAGGGGAGCACAACATGTGGAGACAGGGGAGCAGAGCGTGTGGAGACAGGGGAGCAGAGTGTGCAGAGACCAGGGGAGCAGAGTGTTTGGAGACCGGGGGAGCTGAATGAGTGGAGAGCAGGACCAGGGAGCAGAGCTTGCAGAGACCAGGGGAGCAGAGCGAGTGGAGATCGGGACCAGGGAGCAGAGCTCATATAAGATAGGAGCTGAATCAACAATTATCTCCTTGTCTGACTCTGAAATAAAACTGTCAGTCTATCTCTCTGAGGCTCTGACTCCTACACTTTATATATAGTGCCAGTAAACTTACTTAGACCTTCGTTACATCACAGGTCAGGTGAACTAAGGAGTTGTGACGACCATCCGCTGTGAGGCTGAGCTGCTGGTAAGGCAGCACCCGAGAAACCCCGAGACCCTTAACCCCTATACAGGGATCTGGAATTACAGCGAAGCCCAGGGGGTAGCTGCCTATAGTAGCAACAGAGCAGGAAGATCGCCAGGGGAAAAATCAAGACCCGAAAAACGAAGTCAGAAGTCCGAGTCAAAACCGAGAGAGCAGCGAAGGTACAAAATCATCAGGCAGTAGCAGAGTCAAAAATCCAGGCAAAGGTCAAGGGTAAAAACCAAGAGGGCAGCTGAGGTACAAAATCGATAGGCTGAGGCAGAGTCAGAAATCCAGGCAAGGTCAGACACAAAACTACACACACACTATCACACTAGGGAACCAAAACTATATCTGGCGGCCTGCAAGCCAGGCTCCAATGTATTTGAAGGGCGCGGCCACCTCCCATAGGCTGGAGCCCACAGCCTGATGATCTCATCCGGACTGCCCCTAGAACCAGGCCAGATGGTGATGCACAACTGGCTCCACCCACCCCACTTCTGACAGAAGAACAAAGGCCGCGCCTAAAAGACACCTCTGCAGGGCCCGCTCCCCTGCCACCAATACCACCCAAAGGAGAAACACGGCGGCGCTCAGCGACAGAGGCAGACGTCGCAGGAGCAGGTCCACATGAGGACAAGGCCCTCCTATCTCCGGCGCCATCAGCCGAAGGAATCCGGCTCCTCCCAGTGGCCGAGGACGGAACACCAGCCACCGAGTCCAATGGCGATGTGACAGTACCCCCCCTCTACGAGGGACCTCCGGACACACAAATCCTGGTTTATTGGGATGAAGAAGATGAAACTTCAGAATCAAACCTTTGGCATGGATATTACGGGCAGGCACCCAGGACCTCTCCTCTGGACCATAGCCTTTCCAATGCACCAGATACTGCACTGACCCTCTCACTAAGCGGGAATCAAGGATCCGTTGAACTTCGTATTCTACTGCACCCCTGACCAAGACTGGAGGAGGAGGGGATTGGACAGGACGAACCGGAGATCGGTATAATTTGAGAAGGGACTTATGGAATACATTGGGCAGTTTGAATGATGGAGGGAGCTTCAGACGAGAGGCCACAGGGTTAATCAGGTCAATAATTTCATACGGACCAATAAACCTGAGACCTAGTTTGGCAGACGGCACTTTGAGCTTAATATTTCTCGTAGAAAGCCAAACTTTGTCCCCAACTCCCAAGTCTGGACCCTTGGAGCGCCGTTTATTGGCGGAAGAGGCCTGCCTAGTCTGAGCCCCCCTCAAGTTTCTGTTCACTTCAGACCAGATAGTCTTTAACTGATGTATGGACCTTTCAACCCCAGGGACGTCGGAAAGCCTAGAAGAAAATGAACCAAAGCGCGGGTGCAGTCCATGGTTACAGTAGAAAGGGGTGGTCTTGATGGACTCCTGGTACTGGTTATTCATGGCAAATTCTGCTAGTGAATAAAGAGTGTAGAATCCGGTGCCACAAAATTCCTTTTTATTTTCAAAAAAAAATTTAAAAATCACACATGCTCCAGAGGAGCTTCTGGACCCGTTTCGTGGGTCTAGCCCACTTAATCGTTCTGGGAGTCCTGGGAATATTAGGTGGTTGGAGCTAATCCTTCTCTTGATTTTTCAAATTCTGCTAGTGGCAGGTGTTCCACCCAATCAGATTGATGCTCAGAGACATAACAACGTAGATACTGCTCGAGAGCTTGATTAGTGCGCTACGGTTTGCCCATTGGTTTCAGGGTGATAGGCAGAAGAAAAGGAGTAGTCAATTCCAATCCGTTTACAGAATGCCCTCCAAAATTTAGAAACGAACTGGGTGCCCCTGTCAGAAACAATATTCACAGGAACACCATGTAATCGCACAACATGATTAATAAATAACTTGCTCAGGATCTCGGAATTAGGTAACCCGGATAGTGGAACAAAATGACACTGCTTGCTGAATCTGTCTACTACAACCCAGATACAAGTCTTCCCTTCCGAGAGTGGTAGGTCAGTAATAAAATCCATGGAGATATGAGTCCAAGGACCCTCAGGGGTAGGCAAGGACTGGAGCAACCCGGCAGAGCGGTTGCGAGGAGACTTAGTGCGAGCACAGGTTTCACAAGCCAGTACATAGTCCTTGCAGTCCTTTACTATGGTTAGCCACCATAAATTCCTGGTTACAAGTCGGATGGTGTTATTGATACCAGGATGCCCTGCAAGGACGGAATCATGTGATTCTTTTAGGACTTGGAGACGGAATTTAGCAGGGACAAATAGTTTTTGGGCAGGAGTAGTGTCAGGGGCTTGTTCTGGAGATCCACGCATCTCTTCCAGAAGATCCAAAGACACAGCCGAAACAACAATTCCCTTGGCCAAAATGGGAGTCGGTTCCACGTCCTCGACCTGTAAGGGGCAAAAACTTCGAGACAGGGCATCAGCCCTTACATTTTTTGTACCGGGCGGAAAGTGATAATGAAATCGAATCTGGAGAAGAACAAAGCCCACCTAGCCTGTCTAGGATTCAGTCTTTTCGCTGACTCCAAATAGGTTAAGTTTTTGTGATCAGTAATTACGGTAATCTTGTGTTTGGCGCCTTCGAGGAAGTGGCACCATTCCTCGAAGGCCCATTTGATTGCCAACAATTCCCGATTACCTATATCATAATTCATCTCTGTAGATTAAAATTTTCGGAAAAGAAGGCACACGGACAGGAGTTGAGTGAGAAATGCGGAGCCTTGTGATAGCACTGCTCCCACTCCAACTTCAGAGACATCTACCTCTACAATGAAGGGGCGGTCCAAATCAGGCTGCACCAATATTGGGTCCGCGGAGAAAAACTCTTTCAATTTAGAAAACGCATGAATGGCTTCAGGCTTCCAATTAACCACATCCGCCCCTTTACGTGTCAAATTGGTGAGTGGTTTGGCTATCTCTGAAAACCCTTTAATAAATTTACGATAATAGTTAGCGAAACCCAAGAATCTCTGCAGTGCCTTTAAAAACTTGGGTTATACCCATTCCTTAATGCGTTTAATTTTGGAAGGATCCATGCAAAAACCTTTAGCCGATATAATATACCCCAAGAAATGTATCTCCTCCTCCATGAAGACACATTACTCTAATTTGGTAAATAAAGAATGATCTCTGAGTCTCTGAAGTACAGTACAGACATGTCGGACGTGCGACCAAAGACCGGGAGAAAAAAACAGTATGTCGTCCAAATAAATGACCACATATACACCACTGATATCTCTGAAAATATCGTTGACAAAATTCAGAAAAACTGCAGGTGCGTTATTTAACCCGAACGGCATTACGAGATACTCAAAATGGCCGAGAGGCATGTTAAACGCGGTCTTCCACTCATCACCTTCTTTTATACGGACAAGGTTATATGCTCCCCTGAGGTCCAGTTTGGTGAAATACTTGGCTCCCAACAGCTGATTATAAAGATCAGGGATGAGTGGAAGAGGATACTGGTTTTTCACAGTGATCGCGTTTAATTCGCAGTAATCAATGCAAGGTCTGAGGCCGCCATATTTCTTTCCCACAAAAAAGAAACCAGCCCCTACTGGTGAGGTGGACGGTCTAATATACCCCTTTCTCAGACTGTCTGCTATGTAATCATTCATGGCCTGGCGTTCTGGACCAGAGAGGTTAAATATTCTCCCCTTTGGGAGACGAGAAGCAGGTATCAAATCTATGGCGCAATCATACTTTCTGTGAGGGGGTAATTTCTCTGATTCCTGAATAGAAAATACATCCTCAAAATCTCTAAAGGCATAAGGTACAAAGGGAGGAGGCTTGACCTTCACTTGGTTTACAGATAGCGAGATACAGTTATCCTGACACTTTGGGCTCCAGCGCACAATGTCACCTAAGTGCCAGTCTATGACAGGGTTATGTTTGCGTAACCATGGCATGCCCAGGATTACTGCAGATGATAAATTACCGATAGCAAAAAATGACACATTTTCAGCATGTAAAGACCCCCACCAGCATTGACACTTCCTCAGTGACAAATTCCACTCCACCCTGGATGAGGGAAGTGCCATTAACTGCAGTGGTTCTAATTAAGCATTTGTAGGGGTACACCTAGATTTCTTGCTACCTGGAGATCTACGAAATTCCTCTCTGAGCCACTGTCTACATAAGCCTCTAAACACACTGATTTCTTAAGGTAAGTCAAAAAAATAGGTAACAAGACTTTGGCCGCATCTGCGGGCAATACCTTGGCACCTGGGCAGGCAGAGCCAGAGCCACCCAGGTGCTGACATCCAGGGAACGAGGCCTTCTGATCTCCAGTGTTCATGCAGAGGACTCCAGATTGTGGCTTGTACAGCATGTTGGTCCAAGATAATGGGAGTGTTCCTCCACAGGACTGAAAAGCTGGACACAGGTGCTTTGAGGGAAGCAATCAGCAGACACAGCTTAGAGTTAAAGAGGAAATAGAGAGGGAGGAATTAGTAAAGTGTCACAAACATAGTGTCCAGCAAGCAGTGCCCATGGCAGGAGAAATGAAACTTCTGGGAGGGTGAGATTGGGTGAGAGCAGGCACAGCACGCAGAGCAAGAGCCCCCCCGATATCCACTTGTCCTGGAGCTGCGATATCCCTGCGATACAGCCTTAAACAGCACTTTACTACTATCTCCGCATGCATGCACTGAGTTAGTAGAGGGAGCCAGCTGTCAATCACAGTGACTTTGGCTGAAATGCATGTCAACAGGATGGTGGATAAGCTCTTGCCCTGGTGACAGGATGGGACATCACAGGAAAGAGCAAAATCACTGCAGGAGGGGTCATGTGACCACTCTGAGCCAGGAGAGAAGGGCGTTACAGCAGATCAGGTAGGTAGTTACCATCTACCTGCTTGTATCTCTGTAGCCCAAAAGTGGAAAAATACATTTAAGCCAGATAACCCCTTTAACAGTGCTGGATTTCGTTTACAGGATTTTTCATTTCATGATGCACCAAATGTTTTCTACTTGGGAATGGTCTGTCCTGAAGGCGGCTAGTTCATTCTTAAGCTCTTCTTCTGTGAAGCCATGCTGTTGTGTTGGATGTAGTATGTAGTTCAGTTTTGTCTAGCTTATATATTCAAGGCCTTTCCTGAAATGGACGTTATCTTGATTGGACCATATGTTGTTCTAAAAACCTCAGTATATAATTTTCAGTATTGATAATGCCTCTTAAAGTGTGTAAGTTGTCCATGCAACAGACACTAATGTAACCCCATGTCATCAGAGATGTAGACTTTTGAAATGTCCACTGATAATACGTTGGATTGTCCATCTCCTCTTAAGTGCACAGTACATGACATCCATGCTTTCCATAAAAAATATCAAATTTTCATTTATTTGACTAGAGAACAGTCTTCTATTTTACTTCAGTCCATTTTAATTTATCTTAGCCCCGGAGAGAACAGTAATGTTTCTGGATTGCATTGATATATGGGTTCTTATCTTGCATTTGCCGATTGCAGAGTAAACTGTATTCACAATTATTTCCAGAAGTATTCCTGAATCCATGCAGTGAATTTCACGACAATATCACATGTATTTTTTGATTTCCAGAGTTTTATTTATTTTAAAATGTAGTACAGGAAAGGATGGTAAATATAAAAGGACGAAAGGAAAGATAATTTATTGGGGCAAACTCGGTAAGAGGTGGGAGGGAAGGGAAAAGTGAGGAGGAGGAGGAACTCTTAAATTGTTGACAATACAGTTGACTTAATATAATGCAGAATACAGATTACAGTTTAGATTAAAAAATACAACCTATAAGAGAGAAAAGAGGTTAATACAAACCTAACCACATAAATCTACCTGTTATAAGAGAAAGAAAAGAAGAGGAGATGAGGAAAAAATCAATAAAATTCTAATAAAAGGTAAAAAAATAAATAAAGAGAAATCTAATTTTTGGAGGTATTACACCAATTATTTAGGTAAAGTTCCTCATCCAAGGTTTCCATCTGCTGTGGTATTTAGGAAACATATTGTTAGCAATTGCATGGCTACTTTCATGCAGATTGTGTAGTGATATTTTATCAATAATGTCCTGGATTGTTGGAATCATTGTATTTCTCTAATTAGCTGGTATTGAGTTTTTAATAACAAGAAGTATATGGATGATGATGGGTTGATTGAATCTCCAGATCCAAAGAAAGAATGGCTATTTGAGGAGTTATAATGAGTCTGTCTTGTGAAATTCTTGTTTATGTCTTGCTTATTAGGTTACAAATATCAGATCAGAGTTTCTTAAGTTTTGGACAATACCAAAAAACAAGCATAATGTCACCCTTGATTCCGCAACCCCTCCAACAAAGTGCAAGTTGGTTTTCAAATGCTGATCTGGTCACCATAGTAATCAAGTCAGGTAACCAGTTAATAAATGTTATCTGGTCACATGACATGATTGCTATAGCAATCGCATCAGCTAACTGCCTACGTCACTCGCCACCAACTCTGGTCAACTGACCCATCTGGTCACGTGACACAATTGCTATGGCAATTGCATCACCTGACCACCTACATCACTTACCACCAGCTCCAGTTCGGAAGTGCTGACTCGCTAGATCACTGTTCAGGTAAGCATGATAACCACTAATCATAATGGGTGCCATGCTTACCAGAGCTGCACATCCAGCTGCAGCTTGGATCATGGAGGGTGTTACTGATGGATTAATAAAGATGGAGTCACTAAATGTCTTTGTTTTTTTATTTCTAATAAAATGCTTTCTCTCTGTGTTGTGTCTTCTTACTATTTACTTGAAATTCTTAATGGCTGGGTCTAACATTGGCCCGACATTGTGAAATTTGGGCTTAATACCAACTGGCAATACAAAGCTGGCATTAACCCTTTATTACATAGTTTTCCACTGCTACATGTCAACTGGAAGAGCCATGTAAAGTGCCAAGAATTGGTGCTTTATATGAATCTGCCAACATCTACAGCATTTGCAGGCTGCTATTCAACAGCATTGGGGCCCCAATAATGATATGCCCTCAGCACGCTGAGAATACCAGCCCTCAGCTGCCTAGTTTTACCTTGGCTGGCAATTAAAAATAGGGCACAGCCCTAAGCATTTTGTTTTTGACAGCCAAAGCAAAATCAGGCAGCTGAAGGTGGCAGGTGGCAGCTGTCTTATTTATCTGTGCTGAGACAGAAAAATATAGCAGAGCCCTACACATTTTTTCTCCATTATTTATTTTTTATAGACTATGACACCAGGTTGGCTGGCATGCACTAATGTGTATGACAACCAAGCAGAGACACCATCCATATTGTGGAAGTGCAGTCTGACTGCAACTGCCAATCACAGATGCTCTTACAGAGCATGAGTGTCTGTGATTGGCTGTTGCCAGTCACTGAAGTGAATATTCATTAAGCATAATTCGCAGGACTGGAGAGCAAGAGAGAGGATGGTAGAGACTGGCAAGATGATCTGTGTGTGTCTGTGTTTGTCTATGTGTGTAGGATAATGTAGAACAGAAGGTTTAGTACACTTACACTAATGCTTCTGTTCTATGTTAAGCTACACACACATCCAAACAAGTCCGAACAAACCTGAATTTCTGACTTTTCAGCAAAACATTTGAATTCTAGTGGCCAACGGAACATTGCCAAACTCAGTCCGGATTTGAAATTGGTGAATATGTTTGAGCAAAATTTGCTCATCTCTAATCCTGATCATGGTCATGCACCACAAAGGGTTTACATAGAGAATAAAAATAGAACTGAAGTTGTGGTGAATCGGCCATCGAACCTGGCAGCTCCACAGCGCCTCCTGTTAAACCCAGGTCAGTCAGAGAACTGCCTGAGGATAAAGAAAGGCCGCAGCTGCCCCGTCAGTGCTAGTTTATTATGGCACCTCCCAGTGAGTGTGATATATGCTTTCTGATCCACGACCAGAAGCACATATAATAACCTTCACCCTGTCACTGATAGACACCCTAAATAACCCTAAGCACTAAATGCTGCCACCAGGTCCTTGTTTAATATAAGTCCAGTCCGTGGTTGGGCTTATATTGGGTCAGAAACCAACCCAGGTAGCGTTAAATGAGCACACGGACATGGGAATGCTTGATCAAGATAAAAAGAGCAACTCGATTAAATTTATATATTTAATCACTCTATTGGTACACTAGATATATTTACAGTTATTATTAAGGTGTTACAAATATTACAGTCAGTTATGCAAATAAAAGGATAAATGGAATACACAGTATTACACACACATGTGATCAGTTACCTTAATGCTTATGGCACCACAAGGGCAGTGTGATGCCAATCTGTTCCTGGGGTATTCTCTGGCTTTGGTGGAATAATAATGCCTCTTCAGAAGAAATACAATATGGAGATAGGGCAGCAGATTTTTATACATTATGGGGCTGACGCCTCTCTCCACCCATCTCGCACCTCTGGGCTTTCCCACAACTCCCACCCCTCTGAGTGGAGATGTAGATATCCAAACCTTATTATCTGGCATAGCTTTGTCTGGGAGCATCACATACGGAAGACAATGCTTTCATATTTTCAGTTATGATTTTATCTTCGCCTGGATATGAAACATGACTATTCTGAGAGCAGCCTACTAGCCAATAGTACGTTTAGATGGCTTACAGTCATCACACGTTCATATAAATATAAGTCCTATGACCGTCTAGATATTTAGATTTCATATTTATATTTGACATTATCATAGGATGGACGACTTATGAAATATTAAAAGTTATTACTCGTCTCCTCTCAGTCCAGCTGGCAGAAAGGATTTTCCCCTCCACTTGTGATACAGGGAAATTAGATTTGTCACTTCTCTGCAAATCCCAGCAGTGAGTCATCCTTTGGATAATGGCTGGGTACAAAGTGTCATCTAATCTCCATTTCCTAGGAAGCTCCATACACCTGGCTAAATGACTTTTCCCTAGCTGATTAGCATATCACAGGTGAGGAAGAGCCCTTTTGTGTGGCCTGTTGGCATAGACCATTTCCCAGAGATGAATTGCCTCTGGCTACCAAGGGTTGGGGCTTATCTCTTTATGAGTGATATGTGTCTTATTTGAACAGACAACTAATGCTTTCTGGGACAAAAGGGAAGCTGGGGGATATGGCAATATTCCTTACAAATACTGCTTTTTCATCACAGAAGTTCCTTAGTTCTTCTGTCTTGACACAGGTTGAATCTACTCTATATTGCAGTGTTGATCAGTGGCACCAATAAAGGTGTTTGGAATTCTTCTGTATTGTGCTAAACAATTTCACCCCTTAACCTCTCCTCAACCTTGGATGTGCTGGTACAAACAGGTTCATCTCCCTCCCTTTGATGCAAGCTCACCCACTGAGCTCGCTTCATGCCCTGCACATGCCTGGTAATTTCATCTGCCAGCATGTGAAGATAATAGTTTAGCATTCCTAAAGCAGCACAGTGGGGATCGTGTTATTCCCCGCTACCCTGTGATGCGATCACGAGGTGTCAATGTGTTGACATGACAGCCAGGGGTAAGATGAAGACCCATGAAGATGTGATGACTCATTTCCTGTGGATGGCCGGCAAGCACTTGCATCCACAAAAAGTGATGATTTGTGCTATGCAGAGCCTGGATCACAACAGCCATACATAGCACAAATGATCAGACTGTGCAGTGTTGTGGTCCCCTAAGGAGGCTTGTAAACTAAAGTAATAATTAAAAAATATATATATATGCGTGAAATATATAAATAAAGGTTCAAATCACCCCCTTTAGCCCCACTGAAAATAAAACGTTATAAAAAATATACATATTTGATATTGCTGCGTTCAGAAATTACCGATATTTCGAAATATAAAATGAATTAATCAGATCTGTAAATTGCATAACGGAAAAAAAGTCCAAACACCAAAATTACATTTTTTAATTGCTGCAAAATTGCAAAACAAAAATGCAATAACAAGTGATCAAAACAGCGCATCTATCCAAAAATGACATAATTAAAAATGTCAGTTCAAGATGCAAAAAATAAGCCAGCACACAGCCCCAGATCCCCAAAATTGAGAATTTTATGGGTAATGAATGGTGCCGAACGTTTTTTTAAAACTTCAGATTTTTCTACTACCACTTAGATAAATGAAAAAGCATACAAGTTTGGTATCCACAAACATGTACCCACCTGAGGAATCATACTAACATGTCAGTTTTACCATATAGTGAACATGATGACTAAATATAATTTTTGTAATTCCACTATTTTTACAATTTCACCGCACATGGAATTTTTTTCCCATTTTCCAGTACACTATATGGTAAAAGGAATGATGTCATTAAAATGTACAACTCGTCCTGCAAAAAACAACCCCGTATACGTCTATATTGCCAGAAAAATAAACAAGTTATATCTCTTGGAAGAAGAAGAGGTAATAACAAATGGTCAAAAATTAGGGAAAAGGCATTTCTATGAAAGGTTATGTCCTGCCTTCTCAGCCTCTTCCACACAGACTCACTATAGCGGCTCTACTTCGTGCTCTCTCCCTCCCCCTGTACATCCATTCATGTGCTCCTCCCTTGCCTTGCATTGAGTCCTGTTCACACCGCATAGGTCTCTTGGGAGTGCGATTAGGGCACATGCCCATGTGCCCATGCTCCTGACCTGCTCCTAAATTGCACAGTGCTGTTGCCATGAAGTACCCCTTAGCCTATTGCTGAGAGGCACTGGGTATATAAAGCATCCTCTCAATAGGGAAGGTGCCTGATCAACATCTTTAGTTAGTTTGTGTCTGTCCTGCTAACTAGTTGTCAGATCCTTGTGTCCACTACCTGTCCCTATGTCCTGAATTCCCATATCTATCTACACCTGCCTGGCCCACACCAGCCTCTTCCCTGCCATCGTGTCCATCTCAACCATCCTAGAGCCTGGCTACAATGGTGAAAAAATCCACACTACTGTAGGATATATGAAGAACTCATTTAGTATTTTCAATGCAGTTGGTTTTATGCTAAGCATTTCAAAGTGTATTCCTCATTTCTTCCTCCGGAACACCACCAGGAAAAACTGGATTCACGTGGATTTTGTGGCAGCTATCACAGAGTTTGTATCAGTGATTGACTCTTGAAGGCAGAGTAGCATACAGAAGTAGTTAATGAGTGGGATCCAGAAGCAGTCTGCCTGCAGCAATGGAGACTGGTAAGTATAATGCTACTGATAATCATGTTTTTCTTTCTTTTACAGCCCTCCCTGGCCAGACCCAAACTCAAACAGTAAAATGGACTCCTCAGGGAAATCCGTTTTCGGGATGGATCCATGCCCGAACACCGGGTGTCTGGTGTGGACCCCGAATTTTACCGTTCACGTTCGACCCTCACAACTTATGATAGATTGACGTAAATAGCAATATATATATATGTATATATATAACTAGTAAAAAATTCTCTGCAGCACTCAGCTACTACCAATGATGCACACATGCTAACAAGCTGTATATATTTGAGGAAAAAATTTTAAAACTTACGTTTTTTTCAAAAAACTCAAAAAACTTATTTTTTTATTTTCTTGGGGTTCTTGGTACGCACATTGGCCAATGAGCATTTGCTCATCAGCCTCGACAAGGCGACCCCAGGTCTGATGAGTCCTAACACTGACATCCCTGTCCTCCTTTTCCTCCCTATCCCACTCTCAAGTGGGTGGACACCATCTCAACCTAAGACCACCTTTGGGTGATGAGGGTGCAAGTTGCAGTCATGGAGCCAGATACTCCATTCGTTATAAACAAAACAGAAAAAATGTTTTGAGTTTTTTGAAAAAAACGTAAGTTTTTAAATTTTTTCCTCAAATATATACCGCTTGTTAGCATGTTTGCACATTGGTAGTAGCTGAGTGCTGCAGATAATTGTTTACTAGTTGTTTGACCCAGTGTCCCTGCTGGCACCAGTTCACATTATGTCTGTGAGTGCTGTGCAGTTTTTTCTGTTTTATGTATATATATATATATATATATATATATATATATATATATATATACATATATATATAAATATATATATACTAGATGGCGGCCCGATTCTAAAGAATCGGGTAGTCTAGAATCAATATATAGTTTATTTACTAATAGTTAGGGGAGTGCAGTGAAATTAATTGTGTGTATTCAGGTGTCTCAGTGGTTAGCAGTGAGCGCGCTGGCTCAGTGGTTAGCAGTGAGCAGGGTGGCTCAGTGGTTAGCAGTGAGCGCGGTGGGTCAGTGGTTAGCAGTGAGCGGGGTGGCTCAGTGGTTAGCAGTGAGCGCGGTGGCTCAGTGGTTAGCAGTGAGCGCGGTGGCTCAGTGGTTAGCAGTGAGCGCAGTGGCTCAGTGGTTAGCAGCGAGCGCGGTGGCTCAGTGGTTAGCAGCGAGCGGGGTGGCTCAGTGGTTAGCAGCGAGCGCAGTGGCTCAGTGGTTAGCAGTGAGCGCGGTGGCTCAGTGGTTAGCAGTGAGGGCGGTGGCTCAGTGGTTAGCAGTGAGGGCAGTGGCTCAGTGGTTAGCAGAGAGCGCGGTGGTTCAGTGGTTAGCAGTGAGCGGGGTGGCTCAGTGGTTAGCAGTGAGCGGGGTGGCTCAGTGGTTAGCAGTGAGCGAGGTGGCTCAGTGGTTAGCAGTGAGCGCGGTGGCTCAGTGGTTAGCAGTGAGCGGGGTGGCTCAGTGGTTAGCAGTGAGCGGGGTGGCTCAGTGGTTAGCAGTGAGCGGGGTGGCTCAGTGGTTAGCAGTGAGCGGGGTGGCTCAGTGGTTAGCAATGAGCGCGGTGGGTGAGTGGTTAGCAGCGAGCGCGGTGGCTCAGTGGTTAGCAGCGATCGGGGTGGCTCAGTGGTTATCAGTGAGCGAGGTGGGTGAGTGGTCAGCAGTGAGCGCGTGGGCAAAGTGATCAGCGCAGCGGCGTGGGCAGAGTGGTCAGCGCAGCGGCGTGGGCAGAGTGGTCAGCGCAGCGGCGTGGGCAGAGTGGTCAGCGCAGCGGCGTGGGCAGAGTGGTTAGTGCAGCGGCATGGGCAGAGTGGTCAGCAGAGCGGCGTGGGCAGAGTGGTCAGCGGAGCGGCGTGGGCAGAGTGGTCAGCGCAGCGGCGTGGGCACAGTGGTCAGCGCAGCGACGTGGGCAGAGTGGTCAGGGGCAGGATGGAGCTGGTGTGGGGGGGCAGGATGGAGTTGGCGGGGGGGTGCTATGGAGCGGAGGGGGGGCAGGTAGGAACCGGTGGGGGGGTAGGGGCAGGATGGTGGTGGCAGGATGGATGAGAGGATACTCACCTGTGTGCCGGCTTGCAGGACCTGTGGTTGCCTGGGAAAGCAATTAGGTGATCGGTTTCTCAGGCAACCACAGGTCCTCAAGCCATGGAGCTAGAGGACGTAGATGGAGGGCGCCGGCGGACGGGTGAGTATCCTCTCTGAGGTTTTTTTTTTTTTTTAAGTAGAAGCAAGCAGGGGAAGGGGTGGCCGCAGGTGCCGCGGGGGGGGGCAGGAGGACCCGCGGGGGGGCCCAGGACGACCCGCAGGGGGCCGAAGGAGCCGCCAGGACGACCCGCGGGGGGCCCGCAGGAGCTGCGGGGTCAGGAGCCGCTGGGGGGCAGGAGCCGTGGTGGGGGGGCCTGCAGGAGCCGCGGGGGGGCAGGAGCCGTGGCGGGGGGGCCCGCAGGAGCCGCGGGGGGGAAAGGAGCCACGGCGGGGGGGGCCCGCAGGCGCCACGGGGGGTGCAGGAGCGGGCGGAACTTCCGAAAGTGGAATGTTCCTCCGCCATTTCCTGTAGCCGGTCGCTGGCCGGCTAGCCCGCACTGGTGACGTCAGCAGCATAGGTCCGGAGGTCATCACGGAAGTACCCTTCGGGTTTTCCGGAAGTGTCCTTCGGCTTTTATATTATAGATATATATGCATATATACATATAAAAGAAAACAAATTTAGGTATAATCTGCCCTAATTCATAAAGCTTGCAAAATAATACTTTGAAGCTATGTTACATGGGTAAAGGCAATCTTACATAATATTTTGCCTGATGTTTTATGTGATTATTGTAATACTAAACTTTTTTTTACAGTAAGTAGATATTGTAATGCTCTTATCTCTATTGTCGTGATCTACACGCCAGATAATGAGCTTATGAAAACGTTTAATGGCAAGGCTTTAAAGGTTCACTTAAGCACAACTGAAAATAGTGAAGACAATCTATGGATAATGTGTAACGTGGATTTTCTGCAATCTAGATGGGTTTCCTACAAGGGAGTAAAGCTTGTTCACTAGTGTCACCCACTGATGGTAGTAACCCTGTAAGCCAATGTCTGACCCTTTGACAAGTTTTTCCAAATGGCTTAATATAATTAGCCAAATCAAAGTCTTCTCCTAAAGGAAAAGACACACATCGGAACACTGATGTTGTAGAACTCTTGTCTTTATTCAGTGCACATCAGGGGACTGGTTGTGTTGGTGAATGGTCTTTGATAGAGGTATAGTGGATAGTTTCTTATTGTTAGGACTCTCCAATCATACCATGTTAGCATCTGCTGGCATTGCACTTTAGGCTGGGCAAATTTCTTCCATGGATTATCATGTGGCTGATAAATCAGCTTGTGATAGCTTAATGTTCGGTCAAGGAGAAATAGTATCTGATATAATTAAGGACCCTTTTTAAGGATTAACAATAGAAAATGAAAACAAAAGCCTGAAAGAAAGATTAATTTCTTAGAATAAATGTGGTATATTTCCAGTGTGGATATCTTTACACATTGGAAATTTACAATCTAATTTAACTCTATGAAAACCTGGTGATTTTTGATTTTTGCTCTTTTGTTTTTCCCCATGCTTTTTCATGCTTTTAAATTATTGTTATAAAAACAAAGTGGTGGAATTTTTTTTGAGACTTTGAAAGAGTTCAAATTGGCTTATTACCAGTATAAATTGTGTTCTCTACTATGCAAAGCTTTTACTTAGTGGATGCCTGTTGTCTGCATGACTGACATGCATAGCCCTCTGTGATCCTTGCAGATACAAATCTTCCTCAACTGTGCCAGTATTAGGGGAAATGTCAGGTCCGGATTGGTAGGCGGAACTAGTGGGAATTATCCTGAAGGACCTGTGGTTGTGGTGTGGGCAGGGACCCCTGTGCCCACTCCTCCAAGAGAGAAGAATAATTTTTTTTATTACACTTTATTCCTTCCTTCCTCTCTATTAGACAATTTAGGTAATCTGCGGTCTTTTCAGAGGGGGGGAGTCGGGGGGCACACCGGCGCACCTCCATATTCCTTGGGCACAGAGAGATGAATGACCCAGGAAGGACCGGTGCCTGCAATTCCGGATCAGATGAACTCTAATCAGCTCCTTGTTCCAAGATGATGCGGCATCTCTGCAGAGCGATGACAGGAATGAGGAGGAAGAAGACACCATGGGGTCAGCAGGAGAACACAGGAGGAGATGATAACTCAGAGCTGAATATGGGGGTGATGGAGGCTGATACTATATGATGGGGAGGGAAGGGAAGGCCAAGGAGTTAATACTGTGTAGGGGCCGGTGTGGGGGTTAATTCTGTGTAGCGGCCTGTGTGGGGTTAACATGTTTAGGGGCCTGTGTAGGCGTTAATACTGTGTAGGGGCTGTAGTGGGTTCCTGTATGATGGTGGCCAGTGTAGCATCATAAAATTTTCCTGCAGGCAGAGTTCACACTCTGCTCTTCTTGGCATCTCCATGGACTCTGTTCCTCTCTGCGCCTAGCACTCGACCTGCTGCCACCAATTTAATTTTTTAATTATTATTCCCCATCTCCAGGATCTAACTACGTCTTGGTTATCTATATCCTGCAGCTTTCTGGGTATGCTGTGTATAATACTCCTGTCCTGTATACTGGGTTTAATTCTCAGTATCTGTAATATTCTGCATATATACACCGCACAGTACCACTTCTCCTGTCCTGTATACTGGGTTTAATTATCAGGGACATATATGTGGATAGTTAGCCAGCTGACTGGTCAATAGCTCTCAGAGTGTAGCAATTCTGGTCGACAGACTCCTTCCTGGTAAGGCAAGCTCCCAAAACTTCAGAAATATAGAATGTCCAGCTCGACGTCTTTGCATAAAATCCAAGATTTATTAGTAACTTTAAAATTCCATCAGTATTGACATATTTCAACAATAGTGCTGGTCTTATTCATAATACCAATAAGACATTGGTTTAATACTTTTAAAACAGCCAGCTTGTTCCATCACCCAAAGCAAAATTTGCACAGTTGGAAAACAATTCATCATCTCCAATGATAAAGGGAACCTGTCATCTAGTTTAGCCCCCCTAGCCTATCACTACCTGTCCCTGCAGCTTCCTACTACATTACTAACATCCCTCTCTGATCTAAATGTGAATTATAAAATTGAAATAAATTGATTTATTAACTTACATGTCCACCAACGGGTGGCCGTTCCTGCATGACTGCCGTTGGGTGGGCAGTTTCTCTAGGTCCTCTCTCCCCCGCCTTGCTGCTGCAATCATCCCCCCGTGGGCATGATCATTAATTCAGGAGCATGCTGTTGATTTCAAATTCCAGCCTACTTCTTCCTTGTAATGACGCGCCAGACTGTGTAATTTCTGGTCCTGCACATTCTGTGGGTATTGGGTGTACAGACTGGCTTCAGAATGCACACTGCGCATTTTCCGGAGCCAGCCTGGTTGCAAATACACCCCCCACACTGAGCAGGTCTGGACAGCTGCGTTGCTAAGTGGGATGTCACCCTTGGAAAGCATTGCAGTTACTAAGGCAAGGCCATCCAGTTGACCTCAGTTTCTGAGCTCACCCTAACAGTGTTGCCATAGTAACTGTAACGCTTTCCAATGGTGATGTCATTGCTTACAGCACAGCGCAGAATGACATAGGAGCACATCCATAAGTGAGAGAAGCACTCACTTCATGGCTGTGCCCCGATGTCATTCTGTGCCTGCTCTCTCTGCTAGTAGATGGTGACTAATGGCAGAGTGAAGTAGCAGAGCTGAAGAAGATAAGAAGATGTGGATTACATTGGAATTTTTTTTTCTAATACATTTTTTCTCCATGCTGTGTTTTTTTAATGTTTACTATAGAAATTCATGGTGGCCATGTCTAATTTGGTGTAACATCATGAATTTCGGGCTTAGTACCAGATGCAATATAAATCTGGTATTAACCTGATTATTACCCATTGTGCCACTGCCACCAGGGCTGCTGGAAGAGCCATGTAAAGCGCCTGAAAATGGCGCCATGATGAATGTGCCATTTCCAAGGCTGGCTGCAGGCTGTGGTTTTCAGCATGCAGTGCCCAGAACGGTTGGGCCTTACCATGCTGAGAATCCCAGCCCCCAGCTGTCAGGTTTTACCTGGCTGGCGATCAAAATATTGCTTATTATTTATTTAAATAATTTTAAAAAATGGGCTTCCCTGTAATTAGATCACTAGCCAAGGTAAAACCAGGCTGCTTGGGGTGGCAGTTCGTAGCTGTCCGCTTTATCTGTGCTGAGAATGAAAAATACTGCAGAGCGCTATGTAGTTTTTTTTATTTATTTATTTTTACACTACTATATGTGTAAGGGTCCCAACAGCCAATCACAGACACTGTCCCACAGAATGGGCATCTGTGATTGGCTGTTTGAGTAATCTACAATCAGCCCATACATTCTACTATGGTAGAATGTATGGGCTGGTTCCAGCAGCCAATCACAGATGTCCCCTCACACATATAGTAGTGTAAAAATAAGTAACATAATAAAAAAATGACAAATATATAATTTTAAAAAATGCGTAGCCTCCCACCATATTTTGATCGCCAGCCAGGTAAAACCAGACAGTTGGCGGCTAAGATTCATAGCATGGTAAGGCCCAAGTGTTCTGGGCCCCCTACACTGAAAACCGCAGCCACCCTTGGAAATGGTGCATTCATCGTAGCGCTATTTCCAGGCGCTTTATCCAGCTCTTCCAGTGGCCCTGGTGGTGGCATGGTAAGTAATTATAGGGTTAAAACCAGCTTTGTATTGTCAGCTGGTACTATACCTGAAATTACACATGACCTCCATGAATTTCTAGTAAACTTTAAAAAAACACAACACCGAGAACATTTTTTTTATTAGAAATAAAAAACAAAACACATTTAGAGACTCCATCTATTTTAGAAAAAAAAAATCTGACGTAATCCACGTCTTCTTATTCTCTTCAGCTCTGCTACTTCTCTCTGCCATCAGACAAACAATATCTGCTGGCAGAGAGAGCAGGCACACAATGACATCAGAGCGCAGCCATAACGTGAGCGCTTCTCTCACTTACAGCTGTGCTCCGATGACATTTTGCGCTGTGCTGTAATCAGTGGCATCACCCTTGGAAAGCATTGCATTTACCAAAGCTGTCAGGGTGATCTCAGTAACCCAGACACTAGCCTAACTGAATGAATGAGTCAGCCGGGATATCGTCCAGTAACTGAATTCTACCTGATGGCGTTGCTATAGTAACCGCAAAACTTTCCAAGGGTGAGGTCATTGCTTCACGACGCAGTTGTCAGCTTGTCGCTTCTGGACCTGCACGATGCGGGGGGTGTATTTGCATACAATCTGGAACCGGAGCATGTGCAGTGTGCATTCCAAAGCCAGCCTGAACACCCAATACCCCTCACACTGCGCAGGACCAGAAATGACACGGTCCGGCGCGTCATCACAAGGAAGGAGGCGGGAATTTGAAATCAGCAGCATGCTCTTGAGTGAATGATCATGCCCACTGGGGCATGATTGCAGAAGAAGGGTGGAGGGAGAGAGGACCTGGTGAGACTGCCCACCCAACAGCCAGCCAGATAAGAATTCTCACCCAATGGTGGACATCTAAGTTAATAAATCACTTTTATTCCAATTTTATAATGCACATTTATATCAGAGAGGGATGGTTAGTAATGTAGTAAGAAGCTGCAGAGACAGGTAGTGATAGGTTAGGGGGCTAAACTAGGTGTCAAGTTCAATTTAAGATTTTGGCAGGCAAAACATTTCATAGATAATAGCATTAATGACAAAATAATTGTTTTGAGATTTAATGCAGTCTAATTGTTTCTATTTATACAATAATTTGTGCACATTTCATTTTTTACTGACATCACAAACCCCAAATATTTAATGAAAAATAACTCTCTTACATATGTCACTTCATAGGCTTACAAATTGTAGTCAGAAATTTACATTTAGCAAAGTATAAAAGCCAGCCAGACATTAGACAAAAAATGTTGAACTTGCAAAAGTCTGGTACGTTTTTGGAAGCAAAGTCCAAGAGCTCAAGTGATCACATGAAAGTTTTTATAACGTTTGAAAACATAATCATACCATGCACAAAAGAGGCAATATCTGCCTTTAAGAGATGAATGTGTGTTAGGCCTCCTTCACATGCCTGTTTAACAATTGCACATGTGGCATGCTCCATTTTGGCCATCCGTGTGTACGTATGTGTCAACTGTGTGTCATACTCATGCTAACGATGTGCTTCCGTCTGTACTTGTATGTCGCTTGTGTGTCATTCAGGACACATACCTGAAAATAACGCATGACAATGAAATGAATGCTTTCTTACGTGTTAAAGATATTAAAAGATGGTTAGATCATATATTAGATAGATAGATTGAAAGACAGACAAATAGCTGACAGATAGAATGTACAGCTGTTAGCCAAATAAATAAATAATTTAAAAAATTTTGATAAGCAGGAAAGGTAAAGCAGACATGATTCTGTGCATGTACCCACAAAAGTCATGGTGCACTAATTGATGTCTCAGAATGATCTGTGACGTTAGTAGGAAGATATGCAGAACCTTTCCAGGCATAGGAAACCCAGAAACCTTGGCCTAGCAACTAATGAAAGAGGATTTCACTAATGTTGAATTGCCAAATAATGGGATCAATGTGATCAGATGGATGTGAGAACAGATGTTCATAGAGAAAGGCACTGTTAAGTAGCACCATCTATGGCACCGCTCACAAAGAACAAGGGGCTTGACTAGGGTTTCTGACCTGGTATTTTCCAAAGCCTCTAAAAATGAGAATGTTGGGCTGCAGGCAGAAACCCGGTGCCAATCAAATACACTGGAGCTCCGACAGCTGGCCCCAGGGGTATGAACATGGACAGTGTCTGGCAAAGGTTTGTGGAGCCAGATGGCTGATGTTGGCAGATGTTGGTACTCAGCAGAAGCAGCGGTGCAGGTAATAGGGGACATGTCCAGGCAGTAGCAGACTAATGCAAGCAGGAGTAGCCTGTCGCAGGCAATTCAAGTAGGTGTAGCCTGTCGCAGAGAGGCGCAGGTTGTAGCAGGCCAATGCAGGCAGGAGTAGAATGCAGCAGATCGCTGCAGGCTGTAGCAAGACAATGCAAGTAGAAACAGTGGAGTCTAGGATGCGACCCATGTTAGCAGAGGACACTGGTATAAGGTTCAAGGTACAAGGTACTAAACACAGGGACAAGTACCTGAGTACTTTCAATCTCTCAAAGGAATTACCACATGGCTCAGACACCTCCCAATGTGGGGGGATGATGCCTTAAATACATAGTTTCTAGTAGGAAAGGGGAATGGAGATATGTGCTCACCCAATTCCAATGGACCGGCGGTGCCTGGATTGACTGACTGTAGAGTCCACAATGTAGACGTAAAGGATCCAGCACCAGACAGAACTCCATATAAAAGTTTCTTCTTTATTAAATCACGTCATCAAGGCATAAAATTATTGTTGCATGTAAATATGGGAGCGCAGTCCCAAGATATGCTGGACGCGTTTCGAACGACAGTTCTTTATCTACATCTTTATGCTGTAGATAAAAAACTGTCGTTCGAAACGCGTCCAGCCTATCTTGGGACTGCTTTCCCATATTTACATGCAACAATAATTTTATGCCTTGATGACGTGATTTAATAAAGAAGAAACTTTTATATGGAGTTCTGTCTGGTACTGGACCCTTTACTTCTACCTTAAATACATAGCCTTTCTCAGCCATAGGCTGACAAGCACTTCCGGGTTAAGGAATGCAGGTTCCTTAAGAGTAAGTCATGTCCCACAAGTGGCCTAAGTGTGTACCCGGAAGGCATGCAAGACAGATACTGAGGGAACGGGTCTAAAGAAAGATGCCAGAAGACAGCGCGGGACCACAGAAAGGGTGAGTAAGCTCAAGTAGTAGTCATACTCCCGGCTGTGAAATGGATGGTGCCACGGTGGTTGTAACAGGTGTGTATCCTTTTTTACATTTATTTACATATTCATGGCCTTTTATGCTTAAAGGGAACCTGTCACCCCCTTTAGAAATTTTAAACTGTGCCCACCAGCTTACACATAATGTAAATGGGGTTCTTATAACCTCTCTCTGTGTCCAGACATGCCCCTCATACCTGAGATATGAACTTATATTCTGTCCAGCAATGCCTCCTATTAAGTCTGGGAGGCTGCTATATGGTGCTGATGTATAACATCCTAGCTGCCCCCCTGGCTGAAAAACCCTCCCTGCAATTTGAAAATTCCCACCCCTCCACTGACCAGCTCTTGAGTGACAGGAGCACTCACGCCTGCGCAGTGGAGCCTCTGGTGCAGAAAAATTGCGAATGTAATTTTGTGGAATCTGCAAGGAACCAAATTACGAAAAAATTCCCATTTTGGTGAATGCGTATTTTTGTGAAATTCAAGCAGAATTCAATTTCACTTGAATTTGATTGCTCATCTCTTTAAGCAATTGCAGATCAAGTCCCAAAATAGGGCTACAACATACAGTAAAAATAAAAAAGAAGTGACTGCAGACTTTGCTCTAAAACTTGAAAAACCCCTTTACATCAAGGTTTTTCTCTACCACCATTATGCTTAATATTATACATAGTGTACTTTTAATTTCATCAATGACCCCTGATTCTCTTCTGTCTCATAGTCCCCTATCTAAGCACAAACCAAGCCAAGGAACAGAGAGTATGGCCCTTGCAACACTTCAACAACGTCTGGTGGTGGACCTTCAGCCTGGGCAACACTGAAAATGCTGGAAAACTGTTTAATTGTCATGTAGAGTGGACATTTTTGAGTTGTTTATTTTTCAGTTCTTCCAAGACTGATGCCTGTGTTTTAGTTAATGTTTTAATTCCCCTTCCGACATTTTGTGCCGTTTGCGCTTCCCCTACTGGATAAGTGCGCATGCATGGATTAGGTCTAACTTAAAGACCTTAAAGGGATCCTGTCACCTCCAAAAAGGCACCTAAGTTACAAAAACATGTCCCTGCAGCATCCTATGGCCATTCTCACACTCCTTTAGTCTCTTAAATGCTTCCTGTCAAAGTACATAAAAACATTTTTATACTCACTCATTAGCCATGATAATGAGTAGGGACCATATTCTTTAGCCCTTAGGGCGTGTTTGTTTGGTGCCTTGGCCGTCATAAGATCACGCCCTAATGGGCGTGATCTTGTATTCATGTTCTAGGCAGGCCCTCCCTGCTTTCCATGTCGCAGGCTGGGCATGAAATTACAGGAATCGTTTCATTTCCGGGTAGGGTGATGTCAGTACCCCCACGCCGCTTGTTCGGCTTCAAGCACCGCATTGCGCATGCATGCTTGAAGCCGAACGAGCGGAGTGGGCGTACTGACGTCACCCTACCCGGAAATGACACAATTCAAACATGCCCTAAGGGCTAACGCATATGGTCACTACTCATTATCATGGCTAATGAGTGAGTTTAAAAATGTTTTTATGTACTTTGACAGGAAGCATTTAAGAGACTAAAGGAGTGTGAGAATGGTCATAGGATGCTGCAGGGACATGTTTTTGTAGCTTAGGTGTCTTTTTAGAGGTGACAGGGTTCATTTAATGGACTCTGCCCTTCATAGACTTTCCACCACATTAACACTCTGTGTACTGCTGATCCCTAAGGGATTAGGGCTCATGCACTGCTCTGTATAACACAAGCGATCGGACAATCGCACCTTCAAGTTCCTCAAGGGGATTACTTAATATATCAAAAAGGATAAGAATTTTTTTTTTAAATATGAAAAAAACCCCACAAGAGTTCAAATCACTCCTTTGCCCTATTTAAAATAAAACAATTAAAGGGATCCTGTCACCTCCAAAATGCCTCATAAGCTAGCAAAACATGGCCCTGCAGCATCCTATCACTAATCTCACACTTCTCCTAAAAGCATCCTGTGAAAGTGCATAAAAACATTTTAATACTTACTCATTAGTGATTATAATTAGCAGGGGCTATATTCTTTAGTCACCAGGGCATGTTGTTTTGCAGCCTCGAGGGTCCACCCTCTCTCTGTCTGTTTGCTGTGATGTGGAGCTGAAGGCAGGACTAATGATTTGCATTCTGTGAGTGATAGAGAGGGGGGAGGGTAAAGCCTGCACAAGCAAAGCAGCACAGACAGAGAGAGGTTGGATCCTGGAGCCTGCAAAACAATACGCCCTTAGGGCTAAAGAATATAGCCCCTGCTAATTATAATCACTAATGAGTAAGTATTAAAACGTTTTTATGCACTTTCGCAGGATGCTTTTAGGAGACAAAAGGAGTGTGGGATTAGTGATACTATGCTGCAGGGACTATGCCCTCCGGTCCTGTGTGCAGCCGGATGGCTGCAATTGCAGTCGCAGCTGCTGTTTTTTGAAGACCGCGGCTAGCATGGAGCTAGTCGAGGTCCTGAAACAACAGCGGCGTGCAGCCGCCAGTGTCCGGTTCCCGGATCCTCCGGGTTCTGGAGCAATCTGGCCCCATAGGCTCCCATGTTAGGGAGCGCCGGATTGCCCCGGATCCGGGAGAATCCGGGCGAATCCGGGATCAGGCAAATTGGGGAGATTTTCTCCCCGGACAAAAAAATGATGCAAGTATCATTTTTGTGTCCGGAGAGAATAATCCGTATTCTCTCGGATTGTCCCGGAGTGATGAAACCGGATGGCAGAGAGCTGCCATCCGGCTCTATCCGGCCCCATAGGATACTATGGGGCCAAAAACCGGTCCGGGGCTGCCTGCTTTACACCGGACAGCCCCGGATAAAAAAAAACATGGTGTGAAGCCGCCCTTAGATGTAGAAAGTAGCAGAGCTCAGACAGCTAACCCCGGCCTCCTCACAGCTACTAAATTAACTACTAGAACTACCAACTCAAACTTGAGTGTTTGACAATTGTAACAGTTTATTGGCCATTGTAATGTTCCATTTTTTATTAGAATTCAAACTCGCCAGCTTTATTAAATTTTTCCTCAAATATTGCAAGTACTTCAGTTATGCTAAAAAAGATAAGTAAATTACATTGAGTTCTCCTTACACTGTATTCAACCTCTTTAAAGCTCTTTAACGCAAACACAACCTTAGTAATGTTAAAGTGACCTCTACATATATGGCTATGGGTAAACAGATGGCAACCATTCTTCACTGCTGTTTTGTCACACACTATCTTAACAGTATATTCAGAAGGGTATTTTTACTTTTTCTCCCTATTTCTATTTCGAAGCTATGAGCCATGTCATCCTCTCAATAAACAGATTGACCATAAAAAACTGCATTCTCTGCCTCGGCTTTTGTACTGGTTATGATAAATTGTGCTACATTATGTGATATGATACACTATGTGATAACTATAATAATATTCATCTTTATTTTATATAGCGCCAATATATTCCGCAGCGCTTTACAAATCAAATTCATATATAAGCAGTAAAGAAATAGTATTGGAAGACACAATGATTAAAAAGCAAAAAATAATGATGATCCTGTTCACAAGAGCTTACAATCTACATTAAGGTGTGGGTGATACAAAGTACAGGGGGGTCCAGCCATTTTGAGGAAGTGTAGAATAGATGAGAGTGGAGTAAGTGGCCGCCAGCCAGTCTGTGTAGATCTTTTGGGTCTAATGGAGTTAAACAGTTATATTCACCTCTTCCTTCAAGCCTACAACCCACACTGAGACCTAATCCACTGCACCATCTCATCCTCACCTCCACCCCTCCTACTGTCTCCCCACCCATCCCCTATAGACTGTGAGCTCTCATGGACAGAATCCTCTGCCCTACTGTACCTGTATGATTTAATTGTCTTCATTTTTCGCTCTTGTCCTCGTCTGTCCTTACACATGTAAAGCACCATGGAACCTAATGGCACTATGTAAATATATAATAACTAGATGGGTGCCGATGCACAATGCATCGGGATTCTAGCCGAGCGAGTCTCTGACTCGCAATGGCCGCTTCGCGGCCAATGCTTCGCGCTGCTAAGGCGACTCGCCATGCCCGCTGCGCGGGCATAGCGAGTCGCCTTAGAACTGCTCGCAATGGCCGCTTCGCGGCCAATGCTTCGCGGTGCTAAGGCGACTCGCCATGCCCGCTGCGCGGGCATAGCGAGTCGCCTTACAACTGGTCGCATTGGCCGCTGCGCGGCCAATGCATTTTTCGTATCCACATGACCACGCTGAGTCGCATGCGACTTTGGTGCGCGAAATCCATTCGTGATTATATAATAGATAATATTCAAGAAAGTAGTAGATAACCTGAATGTCTGAATGACTCTGATTAGGGAGAATGATAAGCTGCCCTAAAAAGATGCGTTTTTAGTGAGCACCTGAAGCTAAGTAAGTTGTGGGTAGTCCTGATTTCTTGGGGTAGTGTATTCCAAGTAGTTGGTGCATCTCGGGAAAATTCTTGGAGCTGGGAATTGGAGGTTTGGATTAGTGCAGATGTTAGTCTAAAGTCACTCCCTTAGCGAAGAGAACGGGTGGGGTGATAGAGATGAGGGTAGAGAGGTTAGAGCTTTGTGGGTGAGAAAAAGCAATTTAATTTGATCCTTTAGTGTATAGGCAGCCAGTGCAATGGCTGGCACATAGCGATAGCATCCGAGTACCGGTAAACCAGATAGGTGACCCTGGCTGCTTCATTAAGGATGGAATGGAGAGGGGAAAGCCTAGTGAGGGGGACGCCAATTAATAGAGAGTTGCAATAATCAAGGTGGGAGTGGATCAGGGCCACTGTGATGGTTTTAGTTGTTTTCATGGTGAGGAAGGGGCAGATCCTAGAGATGTACCTCAGCTGCAGGCGAGGAGAGTGGGTAAAAGATTGTATATAGGAAGTGAATGAAAGATCAGCATCAAACGTAACACCTAGACATCTAGCCTGCCGCACATCAAGAGGGAGATGTCAGATTTAGGGAGATTAGTGGAGCGTGGGATCATAAGAAGTTCAGTTTTGGAAAGTTTGAGTTTCAGGTATAGAGTGAACATGTTATTGGAGTCTGCGGTTAGTCATTGGCGTTCTGTAATACAGCGGGGGTAAGGTCAGGGGATGAAGTGTATAGTTGTGTGTCATCAGCAGAAAGGTGGTAATGGAAGCCAAATCTATGGATGGTCTGTCCAATAGGGGGCATGTAGAGAGAGAAGAGGAGAGAGCCAAGGACTGAACCCTGAGGGACCCCAATAGTGAGAGGAAGGGGAGAGGAAGTGGAGCGGCAAATGATACACTGAAAGAGGGGTTGTAAAGATAGAAAGAGAACCAAGAGAGAGCGGTGTCCTTAATGCCTATGGAGTGCAGCATAGAGTAGGAGATGGTGGTGGTCAACAGTGTCAGAGGAGTGTTCACCATTAGGTTTTGCCATCAGAAGGCCCATGGTCAATTTGATGAAGGCAGTTTCTGTAGAATGTAGGGGGCGGAAACCAGACTGTAATGGGTTTGGAAGAGAGTGAGTGGAGAGGTGACGAGTAGACTAGGCACTCCAAGATTTTAGAGATGAAAGGGTGGTTGTAGATTGGCCTGTAGCGATTTGTGCCAAATGCGTAAAGAGACATTTATTTTAATACTGGAGTAATGATAGAATGTTTGAAAGAGGAGGTGAAGATACCAGAAGAGAGGGAGAGATTGAAGATTTTAGTTAGGTGAGCAGTGACCACTGGAGAGAGAGACTGGAGAAGGTGTGAGGGGATGGGGTCCATGGTGCATGTAGTGGGATAAGAGGAAGAGAGGAGCCTGGAGACTTCTTCTTCTGGGTCAAATGTGGAGAGTGAGCCAGAGGAGATGTGAGGAGGGATAGTAGTAACAGCGCTTTGAGGTTGAGAGTTGATTTCCTGATGGATGTTTTCTATTATCTTGGGAAGTGGCCAGATCATCAGAACAGAGGTCAGTGATAGGGACTGCACTTTGGGATTGACTAGAGAGTGAAAGTTGTCAAAGAGATATTTTGGATTGTTGGGTAGCGAGTTGATCAGGTTCGTAAAGTAGGTCTGTTTGGCAAGGTGAGGGGCAGAGTTGTAAGTTCAATAGTGAATGACGTTTTCTGGTGTGTGAGTTTTCCTCCATACACATTCAGCACTCCTAGAGCATCGCTGGAGGAATCGAGTTTGTGCTGTTAGCCAGGGCTGTTTTACTCTGTGTTTGGAGGTTCTGAGGGTGAGGGGCGCTACTTGGTCCTAGGGTGCTTCTAAGAGTCATTGTAGTGATTCACAGCCAGATCGGAAGATGAGAATGAGATCGGGGACAGTGACGAATGTAGAGAGTCTGCGAGTGTATGATGGTTAGTGGCCTGTAGATTTCTGAATGTGTAATAGGTAGGGGTGCGCTGGGGTGGGCGAGGATTTGTGAGCGTGAAGGAGAGACTGTTTTGATCAGAGAGAGGAAGAAGTGAAATATCTAAGGAGGAGGTTGAACAGAGCTGGACAAAGATCAGGTCAAGGGTGTTACCGTCTTTGTGTGTCTAAGAGGTTGAGAGTTGTGAGAGGCCAAGAGAAGTGATTACAGATAGGAGCTGGGATGCAGATGAGGAGATGGGGCTGTTTATGGGGATGTTAAAGTCTCCCAAAATAAGGGTTGGTAATTTTGAGAACATGAAGTGTGTCAACCATGAGTAAAAATGGTCGAGGAACTGGGTGGGTGACCCTGGTGGGCGGTATACAACTGCTACTCTGAGGGCAAGGTGTGGAAGAGTCTAATAGTGTGGACCTCAAAAGAAGGGAATGAGAGTGATGGGGCTGGAGGGATGACCTGGAAAGTACATTGTGGGGATAGGAGTAAGCCAACTCCACCACCATGTCTGTTCACATGTCTCAGGGAATGGGAGAAATGTAGGCCGCCATGAGAAATAGTGGCAGGGGAAGCAGTGTCTGAATCCTGGATCCAGGTTTCTGTGAGGGCCAGCAGATTAAGAGAGTTGTTATATTATGTTATGTTATATTATGTGATGTGATAGCTGCAAGGCATTATTGTGAAGCCCACTTGGTCACTCCACAGTTCAGTTCATGTGAGCCTTCTCTGGCTGGAAAATGTTTTGCATTGCATAAAACTCATGTATTGCATTTTTTTTAAATTAATTTGTCTAGCACATTTCCTAGAATTCAACCTGTGCTCAAAAGTTTACATATTTTTTGCTTTCTTGGCCTTTTTTCAGAGAATATGAATGATAACACAAAACTTTTTTTTCCACTCATGGTTAGTGGTTGGGTGAAGTCATTTATTGGCAGACTATTGCATTTTCTCTTTTTAAATCATAATGGCAACCAAAAACATCCAAATAACCCTGATCAAAAGTTCACATACCCCAGTTCTTAATACCGTGTATTGCTTCTCTAACATCAATAACAGCTTGAAGTCTTTTGTGGTGGTTGTGAATGAGGATTTTTATTTTCTCAGATGGTAAAGCTGCCCATACGTTTTGGCTAAAAGCCTCCAGTTCCTGTAAATTCCTAGGTTTTATTGCATGAACTGCGCGCTTCACTTCTCCCCAGAGTGGCTCAATCATATTGAGGTCAGGAGATTGAGAGGGCCACAACTTTTGAGCACTTTTGTATTCAATTTTCATTGTACCAAAGTATTTAATCCTTTGTGATCGGACTAATAGAGGATTTTTTAATTTTCAACTTTTAATGCCATTTTTAGCTTTGAAAGTTAGGTTAAGTTCACATCTCCAGTAATCGTCCATTAGAACAGATCCAGCAGCAATCTGTTGGCAAAAGGAGTTGTGCAAATACTTTTTGGTCCATTTTTAAAAAAACTGATTTCAACTAAATCCATTTTATTAGCATTGTAGTCTTTCCATTAATGGATTATTAATTATCTTCCATTTGAACCTGATCCAGTAAGCCATAAATGGATAGTTTACAAAAGAAAAAGAAAATTAATGGCTAATTAATAGTGATGAGCGAGCACTAAAATGCTCGGGTGCTCGGTGCTCTGGCCGAGCATCTCAAGATACTCGGGTACTCGGCCAGAGCACCGAGCCCAATGTAAGTCAATGAGTGACAGGCTCCGCCCACAGACTTCTGGTTATAAAACGAGTAATTCCGGAAAAGGGCGGGAGGGTGGGCTTTTTCAAATCGCCGCAGCATATAACACCTTGCTGTGGCCCCCAGAGGGATTCTATCAATTAATCTGCTCCTTGTATGGTGCCATCTCACTGTGTGCACTGAAGGGAGCAGTGTATGTGTCTCAGATCGCTATTTATTACCGAGCAGTCCGAGCATCTCGGCAGTACTCGGCGCTCGCCGAGCACCCCGAGTACCGAGATACTCGTGCGAGCACCGAGTCGCGCCGAGCATACTCGCTCATCACTACTAATTAACAAATTCATTTTCCTTAGACTTTAATGTTAAAAAAAATCCATCTGAAATCAATTATTGGAAAACAGGCAGAAAAGTTGTATTTGCACAACTTTTTTGCCAATGAATTGCTGCTGGATCCATTCAAACAGATGATTACTGGACATGTGAATTCGGCCTAATATAATTAACAACTTTGGATGGGTTGGATGGGAACTCCACTACTTGTCACTACTAATCAAGTGGAATAGATAGGGTGATTCCCTTTCGTCGCTTCCGGAGGATGAAGAAGATCTCAAAGGACTTTGTTTTCTTCCAGAACAAAGATTTATTATTACATTTGAGTTAAAAAACGGACAATGCGTTTTGGCTAACAAATGCCTTCATCGGGTATAGAATGCATACTATACCTGATGAAGACTTTTTTTTAGCTAAAATACGTTATCCATTTTATAACTCAAATGTAACAATAATTCTTTGAGATCCTCTTCATTCTCCGGAAGCGACGAAAGGGAATTGCCCTATCTATTCCATTAATCACGTGTGAGCTCCCTTAGGCTGTGGTCACACTTGGGAGTCAGTTTTTTAGAAGCCTCCGTTGCTGCCGTTATTTTATGTGGTCATTTTGATGCAAAAGTAACGCTAGCATTAACGCATGGTACCTTTATGTTCCATTCATTAATGGATGCATTTGCCATAGGGTCCCATGTTAAAAAAACGCATGCGTTTTTGCTACAGCACCCAGAAACGCTGCTTGCATTGCTTTTTGATGCTGATGCAAAAACGCATAGCATTTTTAGCAGTGCACTATGACACTGTGCTTTTTGCATTGGAGCCTATGGATCCGTTAACGGATCCATTTTTCCACATTTTCAACTTGGAAAAAAGGGTAGGTTTTAGCGGATCCAGCCTCACAGTGACCTCCAGTGACCCTAGTCTCACAGGACTCACATTATTTCCCAAAAATGTGTTTTGTGCTGCAGTCTGGAGGATCATTAAAAGAATTGATCATATCAGCGAAAATAGAAGAAATCCGCACGGTGAGTGTGAAATCTGTGTACTGCAATCTGGGTTAACATACATCTACACTTAGGGTACCGTCACACAGTGCGATGGCACCGGAGATGTCGGCGGCAACTGGCGGGAGCACGCACGCTTTTGGTGCCCCGCCAGCGTCGCCACCCCCCGTTTACATGGAGAGACACCTCCAGCGATGCACCGGCGATCTGACAGGCGGCATCGCCACCGGGGTGTCTCAAAACCTCAGCAGCGATGCAGGACAATGGGAGCCTATGGATCCCATCGCCTGTCAGGTCGCCGTCGGCCGTTTACATGGGGTGATGTGTACACCAGTCGAATGCGTCGCCCTCACCTAGTTATATAGGACGATGCATTGGCGACGTAGGCGGCGATAGGCCACTCTCCCACCTCGCCTATAATATCGCCGCCGAAGTCGCCAGGTGTGACGTGGCCCTTAGATCCTGCATCCCATTGTCTTCCTTCTCTTTTTTGTTTTCATTTTTCTTTTTTTCTTTTTTGTCACTTCTAATCAAGTACAAGTTTAATACTTACTGTAGACAGACAAACCAGAGTCCTTTGAAAAATACTAGGACCAACTTTAGTGCTCATTTTGAATCAGTATATGGCTTTTAAATTTATGAATGTTTTACAAAATAAACTAAAAGTTGATCATGTATTGTGTCATGGCCAACATATCAGCACATACAAGTACAACTTATATGAAAGGAAAAAGCGTTCTTATCCTGATGTCCAAGATTGGCTCATATCAATATCTAAAGCATGCAAGAAAATATACAACCATACAAGAATTTAACAATTTCTTTACTCCCTTTTATTACTGTAGCAATACTTTTTATTTTATTGAATAATTAATTTATTATAATAGGTTTATTAAAAAAAAATCTGTCTGACCTTGTTTTTAAGGAATGATATAACTTTGACTCATTTCCTGATGATTTACACACAAATATTTTTTCATACTAGAAGCGTGGGAAGGCCATCATCAGTGTGTAAGGAAAAAACATTAGGTTGCATTCCAATACATTATATAGTTCCCATATATCACCTACATTTCAGCAGGGCTAGGGAAAGTGTCTAAGAATATTTGATCATAGATGAACAAATGGGAATTTCTCTGTCATCAGGATAAGCAGGTAGCCAATACATCACTCTGAACAGTATGACACCGGATAAAAATACAGGAGATCTGTATAATAAATCATGGCTGCTCTTTGGATCTTCAGTGTTCTCCCTGCAGGAATTTTAAAGGTCATGCAGATAGATTGGTGCACGCTGACACAGGTCACTTGGGTGAGAATAAATAAAGTGGGTTTGTCTACTATATTTGTAAACAGCAATAGCGCTTACTAATTTTGTGCTATAGAATCATTTTTACTATATTTTTTGTGTTTTACTCTTACTTACAGAATATTATTTAGCACATTTTAAATTAATAAAAAACAAAAAGAAAAACACAACATCCATATAATTTTAAAATAAAACATTGCTATACACAAAGTAGTAATGTATGATATACTAAACAATATAGTTACTTTTCTTATTTTTAATATAAATAAAAAGGAACAAATTAATTTCTAATCAAAAGGTCAAATACCTATTTAAACTATAAAAACATATTTGTAAAGCAAATAACCAGTCACGCCAAGTGCTTATGTATCAAAATAAATGACATGTTGTAAGCAACTATATACACAGTGGCCGTAAAGTTAGCACGAAGTGCACATACCTAAGGCGATATCCTAAACAATAAGGAGAACTTATTTACAAAAGGATACACAGTCTATAGTAGATAGATAGTAAACTTTATTAAATCATTACAAAAGAGTCATATCAAATTTAAAAAAACACTTAAATTAGTGCACACAAAGGGCGACGTTATTCTATAATAATTACTGTATGTTTCGGACCAGACATGCACCAAACCATAAGGCACACCAGCGTGTTACAGGAGGAAAACAATTGAAGCAAAACATGTGGTCATGACATACTGTTATCAGGGGGAATCTGCTGCTGACACTGTTATTATGGTAATGTTTCCCGATTCTGTACTAAAGTCCTAATCTTGGCCCCCTTCCGGGTATATATGTCCTCTATCCTAGTGTAGATTTCTTACATTCTGGTATATACTGTACGTTCCCAATCCTTGTTTTATAATCATATATATGTCCTCCATCCAGGTATATATGGCCCTCATCCTTGGCCCATCATGGTAAATATGGCTGTCATCCTTGTAATTAGGGCCACATCCTGATATGTATGGCCCCATCCAGGTATGTATGTCCCCAATCCTTGTCCCATCCTGGTATATATGGTCCTCATCCTTAGCACATCATGGTATATACAGCACTCATCCTTATACATATGGTCCCATCCATGCACATATGGCACTCATCCTTGCTACATCCTTGTATCTACAGTATGTTCTGCATTTTGATACATATGGCCCTCATCTTGGACCCCTCATGGTATATATGGCCCTCATTCTGATACATATTGCCCCATCCTGATATTAACATCCCCATCCTGGTATATATGGCCCCCTCTTTGCCCTAATCCTGGTATATATGACCCTAAACCTGGTATATAGGGCACCATCCCAATGTATGTTAGGCCAGGGTCAAACTACCATTTTTAGCAAATGTCACAGCCATCCGCGAAAAACTTGGTAATTTTTTCAGCAGCGCTAGTCTTCGCGGCTGCAGCTCAATGCTGTCTCTGGTTACCCGATGTTGATCTTGGTAACCGCCCACACATCCAGCTGAATAGCGTCCGCTTAAGCAGAGCGGACAAGGAAACGCTGCATGCAGGACAGATCCTTGAAGTGTGGATGTGCTTGTGCAAGCCTAACATCTGTTCTGGATTTTAACAGTTTATAACTAGTGATGGGGGAACCCCTCAAATTTTTTGTAAAGTTCAAGCTCGGTGCTGGGGCGTCCTAACCCCTTGAGTTTGAACTTTACAGACATGGGATAGAGGGGGTGGGGTAGGGGGGCTGTAAAAAAAAGCTTAAAATTATTAATATGCAAATAGAGTCCATGCCCCTCGTCAGTGTGGAGTGGGATTCTGGCTAGGTGAGAGCAATGCCTGGTAGACCAACATTACGAAACAATCACTGATCTAAGGAAGACCAGTCAAAGGAAACACTGCGGGCAGCCAGCTACAGCGCTCAAACACAGTGAAATCCTAGGTGCATTGCCCCCAGGGAATATTGAATATGCAAATGGAGTCCGTGGATCCTCATTTAGGAGTCTCAAACATGGGACTAGCCAGATATCCCTCCAGGGAAGGACCTAGCCTTGGGGTGGCTCCTTGCGGAGACCACCATAACCACCATATAAAGTGGCCCTTTCAATATCCAGCTCTTTACGAGTTTAAAGACTTCTAAGAACGCGCCATTTTCTGGGGCGGCTGCGGATTGCAATTCACAGCGGGGGGTGCCCAGAAAGCTTGGGTCACGCTGTGCTGCCAATTCCAGCCCTCAGCTGCCTAGTTGTACCTGGCTGGACACAAAAATAGAGCGAAGCCCATGTCAATTTTCTTTAATTATGTCATGAAATTCATGAAATAATCAAAAAAAGGGCTTTCCTATATTTTTCTTTCCAGCCAGGTACAAATAGGCAGCTGGGGGTTGGGGCAGCCCATCACTGCCAGAACACTGCCGACACCGGCCGGAAAAAGCCAAAGACTGCCAACGCCGGCCGGAAATTGCCGAGCACCGGCAGACAGAGAATACCGCGGAAGTTAATGAGCGGCCCCAGAAGCAGAAATGGCCGAGACAGCGAGATTGAAGGATGCGTCGCTGGAAAGGTAAGTATAATTATGTTTTATTTTATTATTTTACAGCCCCCGGACACAAACTAGACCCAAACTGTAACACGGGTTTCCCATGGAAACCCGCGTTCTGGACCTTGTGACCAAACAGTATGTATTTGGTACGGGTCCAGAACTTTACAGTTTGGGTTCGCCCATCTCTATAACAGAGCCAATTTGCTGCAGTACACAGCACACAGCAGCAGCTGGACTCTTTATTATGCTAGTATCTGTCTATGACTCCTTTGCTAAGTATTTCACTTTTAATTTTCAATGACCTAGTTGATTTCCATACCAAATTAGCAGTGTAGTTCTATGCCTACCCTTTGTATGTAATATTAATTTTCTCTAGCCCAATGCGTTTTCCACTTGCCTCCTTTTTTAACAGGGCACATCAACAATGCAAATCTCCCCTCCTCAACTTACACCACGCTTGTTTACAATTTGTGCAATCTACATCCCTATGTGTAGTCTATTTGTCAGAAGTACATATAGCTGGCAACCTCAGTCAGCACAGTACATACCCTCTGCTCTTAAGGAAAGCTCAAGAAGCACTACCAACTACTCTGACAGATAAGGAAGCTGGAAAATTAATAAAAACAATGAGGCACAAAAATATTTAAAGTAGCACAGATAGCATGTTGTATAAGACATTGTCCTTTACTCATCCAAATATAAGTATGTTTTACTGTCATAATGATAAATATACTCATATACTATACCCAAATTCACAATATAACATAATTTCTTGACCAGGTGGCCACTTCACTTTCAATTGAGCAGCAGAAGATTCCTATCCCTTTATTAACTTGGCCTATACAGTTGATTCTGATTCCAAGGATAAACCATACATATGGCTCTGTGCTATCAACCCATTACAGCCTTGCAATACTGGGGTCCTGGCTTCAAGTCCCACCAAGGATGACATCTGCAAGAAGTTTGTATGTTCTCCCCATGTTTGTGTGGGTTTCCTCCAGGTTCTCCAGTTTCCTCCCACACTCCAAAGACATACTGATAGGATGTATAGATTGTGAGCTCCAATTGGGTTAGTGTTGCAAATGTATGTAAAGTGCTGTTAAATAAATAGCGCTATATGAATGAATAAATATTAATATTAAATGTGTATAATAAGCCATACTCTTATTTTTTGTTTTCCACTTGTACAACTGAAGTACCTCTAATTAAAAGAAAAAAAAGGGCTCACCTCTTAGCTCCAGCACACTGCAAAAAGCATCCATAAATTTACAATACTATCTCTATTCAAACACTGTTCAGAAACATCTCCTCAGAGAAGAAAGAAAGTCCCTGCTCCTACTGTCTGTACTGTATGGTCACCTAATAAGGCACAAAACTGACACAACCAACAAACTTTACAATGACCATGAAGTGTAATGGGGAAAGAGACATGATCCCTTAAAATAGGATGCGTATGGTAATTTGTTTATAACATAAATTTAGCCACATAGTGTAATGTTGCCTGTAAATAGTTTTATAATAACCAAGCCATTCTCCCCTCTTGTTTCTGTACAACTGAATTGTCAACATTTATTGTTACTTGTATTGTTACTATGTTACTTGTCCTAGTCTGCCCTTTTAACATGTAAAGCGTCATGGAATATAAATTAATAATAATAATAATAATAATAAAATTCGATCATTTATTCTTGGCTGTAATATCTTTTTTTAAACTGTAGTTTTTATTAATGTTTATAAATGACTTACAAACAACAAGCATAGAATACATGCACAGAAATGTGGTATGACAAAGTAAAGCGTAATTATTCAGATATCAGAATGTGACACCAATCAGCAAAAGTCCTGCAAGGGGCTTAGAAACTACACCAATAAAGATGGTAATCTTTATAAGACATTACATATTTGAATTAGACCACCATACCAACCTTAAACAATACCAGAGACAAACTAAAGACACAGACACTCAAGAAGGGCAAGGAGAGGGAGGGTTATAAAGGAATATGCTGTTATATTAAGCTCAGAAATATTTCCAAGGGGGTCAGGTTGTCTTAAATAAATCAACTCCTACATTCAGGATAACTATTTTATATTCTATCCTCTGTGTGTTGGAAATTCTGCTAGGCAAATTCTGATACAAGAGAAGGGCTATCAGACATCTGGCAACTTTTAACAAGTGTAAATGCAATTTGGATTTTTTTTACCTATCCCCTTAGGGAAAATAATAAGATGAACTGAATCTCAGAACCTTACCATTCTGGAACAGGACCAGAAGATATGAGTCAATGTGCCCGAAGAAGATCCACAGCGCCAACAGACACCCGGAACCTGGGGATTATTCTTATGTAGATATTTTGGAGTATGATATTAGAACATCAAAATCTCATATTAATTTTCCTTATATAAGGTGCATGTTGAGGATTTTGCCGCCTTCTTCCGTATAGTCTACTAGATCTGCAGCGATAATTCCTTCCCAAATAGACTTCCATTTAACCATATAGTAATGGTTCATAAAAGGATCTATTCGGTGTTATTATATACATTTCTGAAATCAATCTTTTAGTAGAAGGACTTTTCCTACACAGCCTATCCAACCGAGCTGACTGAGAGATTCTCGTGGAACTAAAAGATAAAGTGCCAAATATTTCATTTGCAAGAATTGAAAAAAAAAAATCACAATTTGGTATAGAATATTTTATCTTTAATATTATCAAACGTGTGAATTTTCAGGGAGACTCCATCAACCAAGTCAAAAAATCAGAACAATTCAGCAGAGATCCATGAACCACAGAAGATTCTAGACTATTTGGAAATAAGGGTTGATAAAGGAATCATGTAATTGGTGAGTTAGGCAAGGGTCACACCAGCGTTTTCCCAGCTTTTAGCAGACCTCCGCTAACTACTTAGTTTTTTTCTCTGCCACTTCCGGGTGATGCAGGCCCTGGTTACCCGATGTTGATCGTGGTAACCAGCTACACATAAGGCTGTCTAGTGTCCGCTTAAGCCGAGCGGACAGGGAAACGTTGCTAGCAGTGTTTTCCTGTCCGCTCTGGGAAAGTGGACATTAGGCAGCCTTATGTGTAGCTGGGTACCACGATCAACATCGGGTAACAAGGGCCTGCGTCACCCAGAAGCGGCGGGGATGACGGATCTCCGCTGCAGAGAAATAACTAAGTATTTAGCGGAGGTTCGCTAAAAGCTGGGAAAACGCTGGTGTGACCCTTGCCTTAGACGCCAGCCAAAACCCACACATACATCAATGGAGATGTCTCAAGTGAACTGGATAGGGCCTAATAAATGGACTGGAATCTTAATAGCTTGGTTAGCCCACAGGAGAGAGTTTGGATGAATGGGAGCTGGCCACAGCTTCTCTAGATCTGTCCATTTATTGAAAGCCCACAATGAAGCTTAAGATGGAACACTCCATAAATGAGTGGCCCAATAATATTTCAATATATCAGGGACCAACTTTACCACCCTGTAGATTGTGAGTAGTATAAAATGAAATGTATCTTATAGTTTTGCTAAATTTGTAGAGGTCGTACAAATCAATGCATATAAAAATGAAACAAAAGGAATGCATTACAATAAAATGATGCATTTCAGGACCATTTGACAAGTTAATATAAGCTATAACATTACTAAGGAAATAATTTGGATTTTTGCTATAAAATATATTCGGAATTCTCAAGTCTTAGTGTGAATTCATTAATTCAGGACAGGCAGCCAAGAAGCAATATGTTTTTGTTAGTTTAACTTGAAAAGGTGTGAAACACAAATGAGATGAAAGTGCTTGCTCATGGAGCTATGTGCAGGAATCTAATTGGTGTCATAAATTGTAGCCTGGAAGGTGTGAGACATATGTGATCAATTCAAGTCAGCTTCTTTTCTTCTTAGTAATTCGTCCATACAACATGACATTATTTCAGTTCTGAATGCATGCCTTTAAATGTATGTGAATCTTGGGGGTGGTAAGAAGAGTCCTAGTAGGTATTACTAATGTGCACAGGCACAACATATCAGGCATCATGTGTACAGATGGAGAATTTATCATTTTCTAAACAATTTATTCAATGTCAATGTGAAAGGTAAAAGTAAAATAAAGTAACTTATTGTAACACATGCATAGCCTTGTGTGTATGTACACCATCATCAAAGTCAATTTATAACTTTCCTATTTTTATTTTTATATTATTTTTCTTACATACATGTATTTTTGTTCTATACTATTCTTAGGATTAATTTTCTTTAAAAAAAATTGTAAAATTTGCCTTTTATAGCCTTAGAGTTGTACTGTCAATTGATGGGTGCTGAATGGGTTATTAGAAGTTTTCAACAAGTTTATTCTGATGGACCAGTAAATGAGTTTTTAACTTTTATTTTTGTGTTTTTGGAGAATTATGAGCATAGACTAAAAATATTTGCCCAAGCACTAATAGACAGGTACCTGCCGCCTACCTATTGTGCTCAGCGCCATTTCCGTTCACCCTCAGTCACTGAACGCTCCTGCCAGGGACAGCTTCACCGAGAAAACAGAGCAGAGGCAGCTTTCCTGCTCTGCTGTGTGGAAGTGGGCGCATAGTTGACGTCATGCTGATTACCAGCCGACTACCTGATTGGGTGAGCCAACTGTCAATCAGTGTGACGTCGGTTATGTATCATTCAACAGAAGGGGGAAGATGGCCCTCTGTTGATGTGAGAGCAGCGGAATCGTCAAAATCACTGAGAAGTGTGGTCTCAGACCACTTTGTGTCAGTGATGAATGGTGCTGGGCACAACAGGAAGGTAGGTGGCAGCTACCTGCCTGTTAGTGCTTAGACACAATTTTTTTTTTTTCTATAAATCTTGGATAAACTCTTTAAACAAAGAAAAAAGATCAGCTCACCAGATAAGTATTAAACAGAAGTCTAGTAGCTGGATCAGGCAGTGCACAGACTGTAGTAGGCACAATGACTGCAAGGAGGAAAGATGTCCAGTGGTGAAAAAAACACCTGAAAAGTGTACTTTTTAGTGTATTTTTGTTTTTACATTAAAAGTGTATGTTTATTGGCAAAAGTATTTTTTTCGTGGTTTTTACAATTTTTATATTGTTTGTTTTTTCCATTATTTTTCCATTTTTTTAATATTTTTACAATTTATTTTTATTTTTAACTTACTCTCTTTATAGGACTTGAGCATTATTGCAATATGATAGATAACCTTAAACCATTTAATAAATAAGGAGGAAAGATGTCCAGCATCAACTTCATGAACAAGAAATGAAGGATTTAAAATTCCATGTTTTTATTCAAAAAATCCATACAGACGACAAAAGTCATAAAACACATTTGGGATTAAAAAAACGTGCAGTCTTATGATTTTTGTCATTTTTATAGATTTTTGGAATAAAAACATGTAATTTTAAATCCTTCGTTTCTGGTTCATAAAGTTGATGCTGAACATCTTTCCTCCTTATTTATTAAATGGTTTAAGGTTATCCAACAGATTGCAATAATGTTCAAGTCTTATAAAGAGAGTAAGTTCAAAAATAAAAATAAATTGTGAAAATATTAAAAAAATAGAAAAAACAAACAATATAAAAATTATATAAACCACAAAAAAATTATTTTTGCCAATAAACACACATTTTTAATGTAAAAACAAAAATAAACTAAAAAGCACATTTTCAGGTGTTTTTTTCACCACTTTGATAAAAGTAAAAGTATACATTTTAAGATATAGTGAAAATGATGACGAAAAACACCCAAAACTATTTTATGATTTCACTTTTTTTTGCAATTTCACCGCACTTGGATTTTTTTTTCCTGTTTTTCAGTACATTATATGGTATTATTGATTTCATTCAAAAGTACAACTTGTACCACAAAACACAAGCCCTCATATGTCTATATTGATGGAAAAATAAAAATACTATAGCTCTTGGAAGCAGGGGAGGAAAATAAAAAAAAACAACAGAATATTGCACAGGGTGAAGGGATTAATCGTGTGTTCTACATTGAGAGCTTACATCAGGTTTCAATCTAATTCTTCAAAAAAACAGGATTCAGACTAAAGGCCCAAATGAACTATTCACTCTGAAGAGGCAGACAGAGGTATTTAAAAAAAGTCCCCACTAAAATCCATAATTTGTCAGTGGAAAAAGAGCCAGTACCTGATGTCCCATGCCAGACAACCTGGTCCAATACCTGCCAATGCTTGACAACCATGCCAGTGCCTGCAGTCCTATCACTTTCTGATCACCTGTCCCAGTACTATCCAGTACTTAATGACTGTGCCAGTGTCTGCCATCCTGCTAGTTCTTGATGTCCTGAGCTTGCAGCTGATGTCCCTTGCCAGATTACCTGTGCCAGTCCCGCCAATGCTTGTTGACTGTGCCAGTGCCTGCCATCCTGACAGTTCCTGATGTCTTGAGCTAGTAGCTGATGTGCCTTGCCAGATGATCTGTGCTAGTCAAGCCAGTCTCTGATGACTATGTATCCTGTTCTGCCAGTTTATGATGACCTGTGCCAGTAGTTTCCATTACCTGATGACCATGCTAATGCCTGCCATCCTGCCAGTTCCTGATGTCCTGAGACAGTACCTCAGGTTTTTCGGATGAAGTACCTTAGTGTCCGCGCTGCTGCAAGGGAGATAAATACACCAACGACACTGGACGTCTGGGTTCTGGTGATATAGGTTTATTTCCAACGCGTTTCGGAGCCACGTACCGAGCTCCTTCCCCTCCGAAATGCGTTGGCAAATAAACCTATATCACCAGTACCCAGACGTCCAGTGTCGTTGGTGTATTAATCTCCCTGGCAGCAGCGCGGACACTAAGGTACTTCGTGGAAGTACAGTCCCTGCAGCAGCTGCATTGTTTGAGCGATTACGCTGGTTGTGTGCTACACAACCGGACCAGGTGAGCAAATCTGATTTTTTCCACATTTTATCTGTCTATAAAGGATAAGACCCTATTTTGCGCATTCTCAACCCTCTAGATATTCTGAGCCAGTACCTGACATCCCGAGCAAAACCTCTTGTGCCAATACCTGCCAGTGCCTGCAGTCCTGCAATTTCCTGATTACCTGTGCCTGTACCTGCTAGTACCTGATGACTGTGCCAATGCCTGTTGTCCTGCCAGGTCCTGATGTCCTGAGCCAATACATGATGTCCAAATGACTTGTGCCAATTCCTGCCATATTTTGATAACTGTGCCAGTGCATGCAGTCCCAACAATTTTTGATGCCCTTAGCCAGGACCTGTAATCCTGTGTCAGATGACATATGTCTATACCTTTCCCTACCTGCCACCTTGTGCCAAGTATCTATGCTGTGTTACAGAACCTGCTTGTACCTGTGTACCTTTTCCACTTCTGTCTGAGTTCCTATGTCTGCTTGTCAGACTGCCTGTACTTGTCCTTTCTGTAGCTATTTTCCTGTCCTGATGTCATCCAGCTCTGCTCAGCTACCACAGTCCTGGGCATTTCTTGGGTACTGGCAGTCAAATCCAACCACACTATCAGAGGCTGTTGTGAATACCTGGTAGTAAAGCACCTCCCATATCATGGTGAGCCTGGTTCCCCCTGTGGTCCAGTTGGTCCACTCCTGCTTGCACCCTTGAGCTGTACATCATCACATAGCATTGCAGCAAAATCTGTACTACACTACTCTTCTGACCACATATGGAGTTTTGACATACACAACACAAATTGCTTACCGAATATATGTTGTTTTTTTTTACCATTTTTGTAATTAAAAATGTTGGGCTGAAGAAAGTTTTTAGTGGAAAAGTATCATTTTTATTTTCATGGCCCAATGTTATAAAATTCTGTGATATGCAAATGTCTCTTTAGAGAGGAAGTTTACTTGAACTCTTGTGCCACCTATAGGAAGTAGCAATCCTAAAATTCAAAGGCTACCTTTGAATGATCCTTGTCATATAACTTGGGATTTACACCAGAAAAGAATCCTAATTTGCAGACACGATGTTTTGGAGTGTTTGCTCCTCATCTGTGCAAAGTATGAGATCTGCTTTAGCTGTGTGAGATGCCTCCTCCATCTGTGTCTGGGAAGTACTACTGCAATGGAACTCGTAAGGTACCTTCACACACGGCAATATTGCTAGGCAATTTCACTGGCAATTTGCTGATTGCAGTGAAATCATGGACACATTGTTCTATTTTGTTGCTGTGTACAAATGGAACAATGTGTCCATGAGTTCACTGCAACCAGCAAAATGCTAGTGAAATTGCCTAGAAATATTGCCGTGTGTGAAGGTACCTTTAAGGTACCATCACACGGTTCCACATTGCCGGAAATATCGCAGGCAACTCCCGGGAGCTAGCACGTTTTTGGCCGCTCTCCAACATTGCTGATGAGCTGTCAGACGAGGAGACATCACCAGCAACTCATCAGCGATGTTGCTAGCAACTATCGCTGCTAGGATTAAATTCCTCAACCCTGGCAGCAATCCTTAACATTGGTCTCTATGGAGGAAGTTGCCGGCAACATCGCTGTTGCCGCGTCAGATCGGGCTATGCAGCCAGATTGCCTGAGCAACTTCACCAGGTTTCAGGGCATTGTCCTGAAACCTGGCGATGTTGCTGAAGCAACAATCGCCGTTGAATTCACCCTATTATACAGGGCAACTCTCCAGCGATGTCGCCGCAACTTGGCCACGCCCCTGAGTTGCCGGCGTTGTGGCCGGAGATTTTGCCCCGCGTAACAGGGCCTTTAGTGAAAGTCTTTCACCTGTGGATTCTTTTCAAAATTATTTTCACCAGCTGAGCGAAATTACACCATTGGGGATCATCATCTACTGGTCATAAAGATGGAACTCGAAAAATAGCTTAATATTCTGGAGGGTGCCTGTTTTCCAGTATTGATATACACAGATTATAAGTACTTGACCTTTTTGCAGACCACCCAACGATTAAATCCTCATCAAGCTAGATGGGTACTTTTCTTCCCTTTTCAACAGTGAGTTGCACTTTTGTTCTTGCAGAGATGAATGTTGGTGTGGATGCTTTGTCATGATCATTTGAAATGTCGATTCTGTTGAGGAATGTCAGCACAGCATTGAACCTGCTGGAATTGTTAAAGCAGCAACAGGTTTTGACTATACATCCCTCCTGTTTAAAGACTCTGTTCCTACTGTGAGTAGAAAGGAGGAAAGGAATTCTGTCCTAGGGTCAGAAATCCAAGCTGGCTGGTAATATGAGTTTTCATCAGTATACTGAGTTGATTGTTTTCTGGCGACCCTCACTTGACAAAGATTTTCAAAATTTTGTAACCGCCGACCCACAGTGTGCCAGAAACAAGTTCTCAAGCAACAAACATGCTAGTCCCCTTCAGCCTCTGCTGGTTCCTTCCATTCACTGGCAGCACATTTCCATGGATTTCATCATGGACCTACCCTTCTCGAGGGATTGGAATACCATCTGGGTTGAAATGGATCAGTTCTCCAAGATAACTCACTTAATTCCTCTGGTTGGACATCCCTGCACTCCCAAACTCACAACACAATTCCTTCAACCCATTTTTCATCTCCATTGTTTTCATGGTCTTCATTATCTTCTACTCAAGATTGTCTTAGATCATGGGTCCAGTTCGCTTCTAAATTTTGGAGAACTGTTTGCAGGCTAATTAAGGTCCAGCTGAATTTCTCCTCTGCCTACCATCCTCATACTAATGGACAAGTGGAATGGGTCAATCAAGTTTTTGAGACCTATCTATGCCACTTCGCGTCAGGATGACTGAGTGCAACTACTCCCCTGGGCGGAGTTTTCCTACAACTATGGTGGGGAGTCTTCCAGAGCATCTCCTTTTTTCATTTTATATTCCTATTTTCAACAGTGCCTTCTCCTATGTCTGATTTCTCTGGGGTACAAGCAGCTGACTCCTCTTTTGGCAAGTTCTTCCAGATCTGGCAGCAAATGTGGACTTCTCTCCATAAGGCCGTGTCCTGAATGAACATTTACACAGACAAGTACAGGAGTTCTCCACTACTTTTTCAACCTGGGAATAAGGTATGGTTGCCTTACTGTAACATCCACCTGAAGGTGCCTTTCTATAAGCTCTCTATTTGGTACTATGGTATTTAATATCCTCCAACAAGTACTTACAGTCTCCAGCCCAGGGAATCTATGGATTACAAACTCTTTCAACATCTCTTTTAAAATCAGTGGTCCTGAATTGCTTCTCAAAGGCCCATTCTCTAAACTATATGCTTGTTCCTAAGGGTGCTTTACAGGTATTTGAGTTGAAAAACATCTTGTATTCTATGACAATCCAGAGAAAGACATTTTTTTGGTAGAATTGGAAGGACTTTTGCCCTGAGAAAACAATTTGGGAGTCTGCTGAGAATAACTGTACCTACCTTTCTTGAGAGGTTCCTCTATCATTCCGGTAAAGTGCAGAGTAGACGTAAGGGAGGGGAGCTATTCTACCCTACTCGATTGCCATGCGGCTCCTCCCTGAGTCTAACCTTTTCTCTGAGCCATCTCTTGCAACTCATCCAGCTCTTCTACTCTCCATTTCTGCTTGACTTTACTGATACTGAACCGGCTTGCCTAATAATTATCCGACTTCTCCTCTATTGACCTCAGCTATGTTTCCTGAACTTGCAGTGCCAGCCCCAATTTATCATCAATTTATATGTGCAAAGGCGCCAGGGAGTCCCTTTTACTTCACAGTGCAGAGGAGAAATGGCAGGCATGCTTGATTTCTGGCTGATCACCTGATGGCTCAG
>JARQOC010000004.1:270398913-270412847 GCA_033576535.1 Allobates femoralis | reverse complement strand
TTATGATATTATAATAAAGGATACACATAAAAAGGTCTCTGCCACAGCCTAAACGGGAAATTTTGAGTGGTGAAAATGATGGTTAAAAGGCATAGCTTAAATATTAACACTGGGATGAGATCACAGTAAAGGGAAGTGTGTTGGAAAGGATCTGTTTCATTCCGAGTGTGATATTATTGCTAAATGCCGCCATCAAAGTATGCAATTGGGCACTCGGGGTCAGTTTTCAGATTCCTGTGTTGTAAATCTCCTGACTCAGTTCAAATTGATGCCTGACATAAATCAGAGGAAAACTGAACACTGGGTTGAAGCTTTGGTTAAACATTTTACATCTGTGGGAAAGTCTTACGGTTAGTTCAGGAAGAGGGCATATGTGGATTGAGAATTAAAGTGTGAAATAATTTTTGCTATGGGTGTTATGGTGTCGAGCTTTTACAATTAGTTCCCTTTCTGCTAATCTGATTCTGTGAAAGCTATAAAACTTTTTCTGTCATTCAAATAGTCTGACCCCACTATGGTCTCTGGCAGAAATAACTTCATGGGAAGTGAGTGAACAGTTTAATGTAATATTAGTCACTAATACAAGCATGGATTATGATGTTTTACAGTTGAATTTAAGCGGACGTGTGGAATATGCAATGTATCCTAGCATGTATACAAACCAACACCTTTCATGGCTGATGGCCTTACATGAATTGGGCAAATTTGGGCTATAAGTACCCCATTTGGCATCTATGATGTTCAAAATTAAATTCTTACATTCAATGTTTGCATATATCCTAGTGTGTCCTGCTGTTTTCTTTCATTTGTATATTACGCAGTCATAGCAGTTTGCACCTGTTCACACATTTCATCTCTCTCTGTCAAGAGGTGCTGGGCAGTCGTTGTCTTTCCTAGAAGCTGTGCGTGTTTATGGATTGTAGATAGGTATATATGGGGGAACTAACAGCATCAGACAGGTACAGGGAAAGGAGAAGAGCCCAGGATATATAGATATACCTTTGCGTATATATATATATATATATATGTATACTGCTCAAAGAAATAAAGGGAACATTTAACAATGCAATGTAATGTTGAAGTGTTCCCTATATTTTTTTGAGCAATATATATATATATATATATATATATATATATTTATATACATATATAAATATACATGCACATGCATATACACATATACTAGTGCGTCTCAATTACCGTATATACTCGTGTATAAGCCGACCCGTGTATAAGCCGACCCCCCTACTTTTGCCCCCAAAACCTGGGAAAATCTATTGACTCGCGTATAAGCCGAGGGTGGACTCCAGCACAGGTATACAACCCCCAGCAGTGAGGTATACAGCAGCCTCCCCAGTGGTAGTATACAGCAGCCTCCCCAGTGGTAGTATACAGCAGCAGCCCCAGTGGTAGTATACAGCAGCCCCAGAGGTATATGCAGCCCCAGAGGTATATGCAGCCCCAGAGGTGTATACAGCAGCCCCAATATACAGCAGCCCCAGTGGTATTGCAGCCCCAGTGGTATTGCAGCCCCTATATACAGCAGCCCCAGTGGTATTGCAGCCCCTATATACAGCAGCCCCAGTGGTATTGCAGCCCCAGTGGTGTATACAGCAGCCCCTATATACAGCAGCACCAGTGGTATTGCAGCCCCTATATACAGCAGCCCCAGTGGTATTGCAGCCCCAGTGGTATTGCAGCCCCTATATACAGCAGCCCCAGTGGTATTGCAGCCCCAGTAATGCAGGGCCCCTATATACAGCAACCCCAGTGGTATTGCAGCCCCTATATACAGCAGCCCCAGTGGTATTGCAGCCCCAGTGGTATTGCAGCCCCTATATACAGCAGCCCCAGTGGTATTGCAGCCCCAGTGGTGTATACAGCAGCCCCTATATACAGCAGCCCCAGTGGTATTGCAGCCCCAGTGGTATTGCAGCCCCTATATACAGCAGCCCCAGTGGTATTGCAGCCCCAGTGGTGTATACAGCAGCCCCTATATACAGCAGCCCCAGTGGTATTGCAGCCCCAGTGGTATTGCAGCCCCTATATACAGCAGCCCCAGTGGTATTGCAGCCCCAGTGGTGTATACAGCAGCCCCTATATACAGCAGCCCCAGTGGTATTGCAGCCCCAGTGGTATTGCAGCCCCTATATATCAGCAGCCCCAGTGGTATTGCAGCCCCAGTAATGCAGGGCCCCTATATACAGCAGTCCCAGTGGTAGTATACAGGCAGCCTCAGTAATGCAGGGCCCCCCCTCATGCTCCGGTCTCCTGTAAAGCAAGTTATACTTATCAGTGCCCGCTGCCGTCCGCGCCCGCCGCTGCCGACATCCCGATCCTCCGTCTTCATGCATCTTCTTCCTGTTTCCTGTGCGCGTCGCCGGTAATGACGTCACTGCCTGCGACGCGCACAGAGCAGGAAGAAGATGAATGAAGATGGAGGATCGCATGTCGGCAGCGGCGGGCGCGGACGGCAGCGGGCACTGATAAGTATAACTTGCTTTACAGGTGACCGGAGCATGAGGGGGGGGGCCCTGCATTACTGGGGATGCGGGGGCTGCTGTATACCGCTGTATACAGCAGCCCCCGCACTGACTCGCGTATAAGCCGAGGGGGGTACTTTTCAGCCCAATTTTTGGGCTGAAAAACTCGGCTTATACGCGAGTATATACGGTAATTGGAATATAATCAAAAATCAATGTAATACTGCAATGTTTCAGGGTGTAACTAGGATCCCTGAAACACATTAACTAATAAATCATTATTATACTCATCCCTTGATGCCTTGCGGAATATGGCAGCGCAATTTTTAACTCTGCACTCTCCATACTTTAATTTTGTGAGATAATGACCTTTGGGTTTACATTGTTGTGAGCCACAATCATCAACATTAACAGAAAATAACACTTGAAGGAGATCACTCTGTTTGTAATGACTCCATATAATATACACATGTCACTTTATGTATTGAACGACTGAAAAGAAAAAATAAATATATATATATAAATATATATATATGTATATAGACATAGATAGATGGATAGATATAGATATACATACTGCTCAAAAAAATAAAGGGAACACTTCACCATTACATTGTGTTGTTGCATGTTCCCTTTATTCTTTTGAGCAGTATATATATATATAATGCATGCCGGTGGACTTTCCTCGGATATTTATCTTAAACCATCATATTGGAATTTTGATATTGTTAATCAGTCTGTATTTGCAGTGACAGAAAAATTGTGTCTAGAAATTTTCATTAACCAGTATTATCGTAGCTGTAGGACAAAAAGTAGTTACCTCTATGTAATTATTTTGATTAGTATTCTGTCTTAGTCTCACAATGCATGCCCTTTTCCCTAAAGCAAACCAAGAGAGTGTTACTTTGTACTGACATGTCAACGATATTCTTATACATATATCTTGCACTTACGAATCTATATTTGTATATATTTCACTTATTGTATTGTCCAATCCTATTAAATGACAGTTATAGAACTGCAAGCTGAGACAGGTCTGTAGCCCGTATGTTGCCCCCAGGCTGTTCACATGTTTGTGACATGTAGAATTGTAACACTCCTAAGTGGACACTTGGTTAAAATTGACAGTTGTTAATTAGCACAATACTGTTAAAACTAACAGGATGACCAAATGATCCTATAGAGCAAACTCTGGAGCTGACCTGAACAAGGGTAGAGCTTAGGGCACCATTTGTCATGGGATTATTTATTGAGATTTGCTAGTGCATGATTTAGAGCACTGACACCCTTAGGCTGTGTTCACACTGGGCGTTTTTGGGCTGTTTTTGCTCAACAGTTTTTGTAGCCAAAACCAGCAGTGGGTGATTAAATCCAGAAGTGGTGACGTGTTTCTATTAGACTTTTCCTCTGATTGCTCTACTCCTGGTTTTGGCTACAAAAACTGATGAGCAAAAACAGCCCAAAAACGCCCAGTGTGAACACAGCCTTATGGTTTTTCACCACCATACTTAATTATTAAATCTAGAGTTTAATTATTTATTGCCAATTGTTTCCTCCTTGCAAGCCTTTTGCTTGGGTTAAAGGACAGCTGCTCTTCCTCTCCTCTAAACGGGAAGTATATAATCCAAACTGACCCTCCCATGGATGCCTGTGCACTTCTTTACTTCCTTAGATAATCCCCATCATTGTCAAAGTCTTAAGTCCCAACATTAAAACATGATAATAGCAGTCAAAACAACTAAACTGGTGGTCTAGGACATTTTTGTGCGCACTGAAAATAAACTCGAGACTAAAAAGGCCTTGAAGGATAAAATCCAATATTACAATGCAGACCATGCATTAATACAAAATAATGGGTATATTTTCCTATTTGTTTGATCTTTGTATAGAATATAAAAATGATATAATGTGCATTGTTCAGCCTACACTGAAGCTTGTGTGACTTTCCAAGTGCAATCAATGTCTCGGTGGATCAATTCTCTAAATATATGACCTGAGGTAATATTTCAAATAGTGGAAGCGCTTCTGTCATTAAAGTGAATTAATAGCCCTCTTATCCTTTAGCCGAGCTGTAAACTGGAGCCTATTGATCTTAAAAGAAGTAGATGTTTTAATTTGTGTGAAAGTATTTGAAATTCTACTCTTCCAAACTTGATCTGTGGCTCGGATACAGTGCAGCTTAGGTACCTGAGGCCTGATCACAGTCTCCATAGTGATTAACTTATGTTACCTTTGACCTCTAAAGTTCCTGCAGATGCAGAGGTTTGGACGCTTTACCCGTTCAGTATTCTTCAGAGAGAGCCAATTCGTTTTAATTAAGGTTCCCAAAGGTTAGTTGTCAAATTTCACCCTTTACTTATCAAAGTCTGAATCTAGACTAAAACATTATAGGTAATAAGTGCTGAAAGTTCTCACTACAATATTTTGTTCTTGACACATTTTTCTTTCAAGACTTAAATTGAGTTCAGCAATCAAAATACTACCTTTCACTTTTCAATGAAAATTGTTATAATTAATCTACACCATTTTGCTTTGGGAAAATATCACAGTGCATGACTATAGTATGAGTAAGGTAATAACAGCTATTCATCACATAAAGATTTTAGAATTTTATGCTATTACTTGAATTCTGTCTATGAATAGTTTCTTGTTGTAGCCTACCAAACACTCTCCTGGTAGATGCTCAGCTGTCCTATCCTTCTGGCAAGCCAAGGATATTTCAAGCTGTTTAGATGGCATGTTTGTGCTGCTTTGATCTCTGAACTCACTTAGTGGTGTAGTCAGTGTCAAATTGGGGTGCCATGAGAGAAAATGATTATGAAGGACCACTATAAAAGAAATTGTTCATATCCACATTTATCTACATGATTTACTATACAGTCATATGAAAAAGTTTGGGCACCCCTTTTTCATGACTGTATTATTATTATAGATAAAAAGACAATTTTCTGAGTCTTTGGTGATGGGTTCTAAATTAGCTTCAAAAAGTGTAGTTTTTTGCTGGACTTCTTGGATACATTACTATGGAAGATCCTGGTCCACTGGATGATTCTTTGGTAGGAATGAGCGAACCAGACATTGAAGTTCAAAAATTCATACCAAACACAGAGTTCCAAAAAAATGTCAGTTTTTGGCTTCAGAGTTTGGATGCTTCATGTACACAAACCACATCGGTGTGGGTAAAATCAGGGTTATCGGATGTAGTGTTCACATAAAAATGACAAAACCCCATCCTCCCTCCCTGGAAGTGCTTTGTTTATAGATGGCTGTATGTAGGCAGAGAAGAGAGCTGCCCAATCAGTGACCCCCAATGAGGTTCGGGTCAAGTTTGTGTCCAGAACAGAATTTTAAAAGAAAGTCTGGCTTATCCCCCAGAACTTGAACTTCGCTGGGTCCGCTCATCTATATTCTTTGGTCCTTTGCTGGAGCACTCAAGCTCTGAAAGTAGCTTTAAAGTCTTAGCGTACCTTTGGAGGCAACATGTGGACCTTCCATTTATTATAAATTAACCCAATCAGTGTAGTTATTTTTATCATCTGAAGGACATTTAATGTTGTCTTCTTCTGTACATGACTATGTAAGAACTTCATCAACTGGTTTTGTTGGTGGTCAGATGTTTAAAGTAACCTCTTCTTCTTTTATTCATTATTAGTTTGGATTGTCATTTCAGATTAAGAGGATGCAACTCTTCCCTCTTATTCATGTCATATAGAGTAGTATGTAGCATATTATTGTTGGGGCGGGTGGCACTGAAATACCAGCAATATCTAGAAAAAGGGGGTAGCAGTTATATACTAAAGTGTACCTTGTTGGCTTCCTAGATAAATATTTGTGCAGAATAACAGTGAATTGTTTAAAAAAAATTCCAAAAATGATGGTATAACATGCCAGACATTTTACAATACATGTCAATTTAAAGGACCAAAGTTGTTATTTGGTTTATTATCTACTAGCTGTGAGCCCGATGCAAATGCATCGGGATTCTAGAACGTGCATTAATTTGATTATAGTAGTTATAGCTACTTTTTGGGGGAGTCCAATACTTTTTTTGGGGGTCCAATACTTTTTGGGGGGGGGGTCCAATACTTATTGGGGCGCGTTCAATGCTTTTTGGGGTGCGTTCAATACTTATTGGGGCGCATTCAATGCTTTTTGGGGCGTGTTCAATACTTTTTGGGGGGCGTTCAATACTTATTGGGGTGTGTTCAATACTTTTTGGGGCGCGTTCAATACTTTTTGGGGCGCGTTCAATACTTATTGGGGTGCGTTCACTACTTTTTTGGGCGCGTTCAATACTTATTGGGGTGTGTTCAATACTTATTGGGACGCGTTCAATACTTTTTGTGGCGCGTTCAATACTTTTTGGGGCGCGTTCAATACTTATTGGGGTGCGTTCAATACTTTTTGGGGCGCGTTCAATACTTATTGGGGTGTGTTCAATACTTATTGGGGTGTGTTCAATACTTATTGGGACGCGTTCAATACTTTTTGGGGCGCGTTCAATACTTATTGTGACGCGTTCAATACTTATTGGGGTGTGTTCAATACTTATTGGGGTGCGTTCAATACTTTTTGGGGCGCGTTCAATACTTATTGGGGTGTGTTCAATACTTCTTGGGGCGCGTTCAATACTTATTGTGACGCGTTCAATACTTATTGGGGTGTGTTCAATCCTTTTTGGGGCGCGTTCAATACTTTTTGGGGCGCGTTCAATACTTATTGGGGTGCGTTCAATACTTTTTGGGGCGCGTTCAATACTTATTGGGGTGCGTTCAATACTTTTTGGGGCGCGTTCAATACTTATTGGGGTGTGTTCAATACTTTTTGGAGTGCTTTGCTGGGCTAAACCTGAATGGTGCACAGGGGGTTAATCACATGTCAGGTCTGTGTGTGAGTGAAGATGTGCTGATTGACTCACTGGGTTGCAGCTGGGAGTGAGTAGGCTGGATAGGAACCTGCCAGGTGTCTGAGTGAGGAGAGGACGATTCAGAAGTGCAGAGCACTGCCATGTGAAGAGGTGCTGGAAGTGATCCGTCCTCAGTGGGTAAGTGATGGGAGCCTACCAGCTGATGTGTGCATGGCAGCCAGTGTCCAAGGGCCAGGCGGTCACAGCTGACTTTGGGACATTGAGGGGGGGGGGGGCTGTGCGGCCATTGAGGGGGGAGGGGGGGGGGTCTGTGCGGCCATTGAGGGGGGGGGGTCTGTGCGGCCATTGAGGGGGGGGGGGTCTGTGCGGCCATTGAGGGGGGGGTCTGTGCGGCCAATGGGGGGGGGGGGGTCTGTGCGGCCATTGGGGGGGGGGGGTCTGTGCGGCCATTGAGGGGGGGGGGTCTGTGCGGCCATTGAGGGGGGGGGGTCTGTGCGGCCATTGAGGGGGGGGGGTCTGTGCGGCCATTGGGGGGGGGGTCTGTGCGGGTAGGATGGATGATGATGATGATGATGATGATGATGATGATGATGATGATGATGAGAGTCGCAATGAATCCCCATTGAAAGTATAGTGGGACGTGCGGCAGCGGTAAATCGCTAACTTTGTAGCCGACCCTCTGGTTCTATTTTCGGCCAGCAACTCGCAATGGCCGCTTCGCGGCCATTGCTCGCGCGTGGTGACGTCACAGCGTGACATAGCCACGGCGATTTCGGGGGCCGACACAAAAATGCCTACGGCAATTATAGAGTAGATGTCTCTCAAAAGAAGATATTACTGTATCTTATGTTGTCTTGAGATTTTGCTATTAACTTTTGTAGCAAAATAAACACACAGCTGTACTAAATATAAAATAATATATGTGATTTTTCTTTTTTATGTTTAGTTAGTGATACAGAAAGAAATTATATGTGATCATAGAACGGTAGAGTTGGAAGGGACCTCCTGGGTCATCTGATCCAACGCCCTGCTCAAAGCAGGATTCACTTAATCATCCCAGACAGATGTCTGTCCAGCCTCTGTGTGAAGACTTCTATTGAAGGGGAACTCACCGCCTCTTGTGGCAGTCTGCTCCACTTGTTGATCACCTTCACTGTCAAAACGCTTTTTTCTTATATCTAATCTGTGTCGGAAAAAAACTTTTTGACAGTGAAGGTGATCAACAAGTGGAGCAGACTGCCACAAGAGGCGGTGAGTTCCCCTTCAATAGAAGTCTTCACACAGAGGCTGGACAGACATCTCTTTGGGATGATTTAGTGAATCCTGCTTTGAGCAATTGGTTGGACCAGATGACCCAGGAGGCCTCTTCCAAATCTGCCATTCTATGATTCTGTGATTCTATGATCACATATGATTTCTTGCTGTATCATTAGCTAAACATAAAAAAAATCACACACTTTATTCGACTTTATTTTACCTTTATCACAGCTGATGGTGGATTAGAAAGTGATTAAGACAGTATGGTATTTTCAGTTTCAGTGGTGCACTTTTAGGGGGTTCTCAGGTTTCAGTCACACCCTGTGACTTGTGCCAGAAAATGGCTAAAAGCATCATAAATGAATGGTGCTAAATGCAATAGAATATCATGATAGCTGCACATAAAATACTTTACATTGTTAAGCTTTTGCCTTTGGGTGAAAAGCTGGTACAGTTTTGGATATAAGCCCAGAAGCTTGAAGGATGATTTCAGATAAAGCTAAGAATGTATCTTCAAGAGAGTTCATATGATTTGTAAATGTCTAATACCAGTCAAGACAGAATCTAAATCCTAAATACGTTGGACTAATATACATTAAATTGCTAGCTTGTTATTCAAGAATCTGTATAAGCCTAGTACACAGGGCTGGAAAACTGCCCTTTTATTTTATTTACCTATAATGTACTCAAATACTATACAGACTATACAAAAAACATTGTGAGAGATACTAATTCCCACTCTTGCACCTCTCCAATCTGTACTTAACTCTGCTGCCTTACTAATCCACCTCTCTCCTCGCCATTCCTCCACTTCTCCCCTCTGCAAATCCCTCCACTGGCTCCCAGTTCCACAGCGTATCCAATTTAAACTACCGTATATACTCGTGTATAAGCCGACCCGTGTATAAGCCGACCCCCTACTTTTGCCCCCAAAAACTGGGAAAACCTATTGACTCGCGTATAAGCCGAGGGTGGACTCCAGCACAGGTATACAGCCCCAGCAGCAGTAATACAGCCCCCAGCAGCGGTAATACAGCCCCAGCAGCGGTAATACAGCCCCCAGCAGTGGTGATACAGCCCCCAGCAGTGGTGATACAGCCCCCAGCAGCGGTGATACAGCCCCCAGCAGTGGTGATACAGCCCCCAGCAGTGGTGATACAGCCCCCAGCAGTGGTAATGCAGCCCCCAGCAGTGGTAATGCAGCCCCCAGCAGTGGTAATACAGCCCCCAGCAGTGGTAATGCAGCCCCCAGCAGTGGTAATGCAGCCCCCAGCAGTGGTAATGCAGCCCCCAGCAGTGGAAATGCAGCCCCCAGCAGTGGTGATACAGCCTCCAGCAGTATACAGCCCCCAGCAGTGGAAATGCAGCCCCCAGCAGTGGTGATAAAGCCCCAGCAGTATACAGCCCCCAGCAGTGGTAATGCAGCCCCCAGCAGTGGTAATGCAGCCCCCAGCAGTGGAAATGCAGCCCCCAGCAGTGGAAATGCAGCCCCCAGCAGTGGTGATACAGCCCCCAGCAGTATACAGCCCCCAGCAGTGGAAATGCAGCCCCCAGCAGTGGTGATACAGCCCCCAGCAGTATACAGCCCCCAGCAGTGGAAATGCAGCCCCCAGCAGTGGTGATACAGCCCCCAGCAGTATACAGCCCCCAGCAGTGGTAATGCAGCCCCCAGCAGTGATAATGCAGCCCCCCCCATGTATACAGAGGACCCCCCTCCTCAGCATTGATTCATCTCACCCCCTCGGTCTTCACCCGGGTCCTCCAGCTGCTCCGGCTGTGTGTCCCGCGTCTTCTAATACCGGCGTCCTCCCCGCACTTCCTGTTTGACTGTAATCATGTGACCGGGTCACATGATTACATTCAAGCAGGAAGAGCGGGAGGACGCCGGTATTAGAAGACGCGGGACACGCAGCCGGAGCAGCTGGAGGACCCGGGTGAAGACCGAGGGGGTGAGATGAATCAATGCTGAGGAGAGGGGCCTCTGTATACATAGGGGGGGCAGGGAGACACTGGGGGAGGCTATACTGTGCAGGGGAGCAGCAATATACTATGCGCTGCTCCCCATGCATAATTAATGAGCGGCACCACGTGACGTGCCGCTCATTCTGCAGCCTCCCCCCCGCCTCCTCCTGCAGTGCCCGGACACAGCCCCCACCACACCACAGTATATACTCGTGTATAAGCCGAGGGGGGACTTTTCAGCCCAAATTTTGGGCTGAAAAAGTCGGCTTATACACGAGTATATACGGTACTAACATTGACTTACAAAGCCGTCCACAATCTGTCCTCCATATATCTCTGAACTAATCTCTCGATATCATCCAACTCGTAATCTTTGATCTTCCCAAGACCTCCTCCTTTCCTCCACACTTGTATATTCCTCATCTAACTGCCTGCTAGACTTCGCCGAGCATCCCCCATTCTCTGCAATTCTGCACCCCAAAACATACGACTGTCCCCCACACTCGGAAAGTTCAAGCGGAACCTGAAAACCCATCTCTTCAGAACAGCCTACAGCCTGCAATGACCACGGTACCTCACCGCCACTGGACCTGGCGCTCCACCACCACTAGACCCGGCGCTCCACCACTATCGGACCTGGTGCTCCACTACCACCCGAGCAGACGCAATCTACTGTTCCCCTTCCCACTGCCCTGTTGAATGTAAGCCCCCAAGGACAGGGCCCTCTCTCCCTTCTGTATTGGTCTGTCACTGTTAGCTTGTTCATTGTATTTTTAACTTGTTTGTATGTATTTTCCTTATATGTACCATTGTACTGTAAAGCGCTGCGGAATATGTTGGCGCTATACAAATAAAGTTTTATTATTATGTATCCCTTCTCATATACAGCACCATGGATTCATTGGTGTTCTATAAATAAATATTATTAATAATAATATAGTCCCATATAAACTGCTAGTTGTACTTTTCTGTAAATTAGGCAGCTGAATATATCCTAAATTCAGCCCATTTCATAGCTTGAAATTTAACACTTTTTTAAAAATGTATTGAATCTTTTAATAAAATCCTGGGGGTGTGTGCTCACGATCAGGAATTGCAACATTTTGGATGCAGCGTATTGCTGCTGTGTTGTACAGTACTAGCATAGTGGATGGGATTTCAAGAAATTCTATGCTCACTATGCTTCTCCCCACTGCAGCGTGTTTTCAGCTGTGATTCAAGTTTTCGGACTTCCACATCTCCACAGCATGGTAATTTTATGCTGCGGAATAAGAAGCAGTCACAATCAGATGAATGCAGGGAGAAGCCGCCAAGCACCCACCACAGATCATGGATACAGGGCGGTTGCGCTTTCCCTATGTGAACCCGTAGGTTCCTGCAGGTCTGGAGGCACAGTGTCCAAAACACATCACCTCCAGATCATGAGCACATACAGAATACGAAAGCTTAGAGCAATTTTTTTCATTCACTAGCTGCAGGTTATATGACAGACAGACTTTGATTTGTTGCTATGACTCAGTATGTGGTTGATATGAATCTGTATTAGTTTTCAGCAGCCCCATACCAGTGACGTCTACAGTCTAGTTTTACTTAGACACAGCGAAGATAAATGTAATAATATTTACAATGAATAAGAATTACACATATTCTAAATATACACAGATATTTACATGAAAGATTCTAATATAAATTAGCAAAATTGAACTCTATAAAAATGCGAGAGTCCTCAGTGATTGATACTTTTTAATGACCAGCTGAAAAGATGGTAATAAATAGCAAGTTATATGACAATAACACTTTCACGCTACTCATCAGTGATCTGCTCTGATATTTACTGCTATAACTGTTTCACCCCATCTTCTTCCTGCTCTTCTCCATCTCATTTGTCTTAATAACTGTAGTACTCCTTGTCACGTTACATGTGTGTATGTGTATATATATATAAAACTAGAAAAAAAAATTCTCTGCAGCACTCAGCTACAACCAATGATGCACATATGCTAGCAAGCGATATATATTTGAGGAAAAATTTTAAAAACTTACGTTTTTTTAAAAAAACTCAAAAATCTTATTTTTTTATTTTCTTGGGGTTCTTGGTACGCACATTGGCCAATGTCCGTTTGCTCATCAACCGCGACAAGGTGACCCCAGGTCTGATGAGTCCTAACACTGACATCCCTGTCCCCCTTTTCCTCCCTATCCTACTCTCAAGTGGGAAGACACGATCTCAACCTCAGACCACCTGTGGGTGATGAGGGTGCAAATTGCAGACATGGAGCCAGCAACTCCATAAGTTATGCACAGAACAGAAAAAAACTGCACAGCACTCACAGACACAATGTGAACTGGTGCCAGCAGGGACACTGGGTCAAACAACTAGAAAAAAAATTCTCTGCAGCACTCAGCTACTACCAATGTTGCACACATGCTAACAAGCGATATATATTTGAGGAAAAAATTTACACATTGGCCAATGTCCGTTTGCTCATCAACCGTGACAAGGTGACCCCAGGTCTGATGAGTCCTAATGCTGACATCCCTGTCCCCCTTTTTCTCCCTATCCCACTCTCTAGTGGGAGGACACAATGTCAGCATTGTTAGTAGCTGAGTGCTGCAGAGAATTTTTTTCTAGTTATTTGACCCAGTGTCCCTGCTGGCACCAGTTCACATTAGTCTGTGAGTGCTGTGCAGTTTTTTTCTGTTTTGTATATAACAAATGGAGTATCTGGCTCCATGTCTGCAATTTGCACCCTCATCACCCACAGGTGGTCTGAGGTTGAGATCGTGTCCTCCCACTTGAGAGTAGGATAGGGAGGAAAAGGGAGACAGGGATGTCAGCGTTAGGACTCATCAGACCTGGTGTCACCTTGTCGCGGTTGATGAGCAAACGGATATTGGCCAATGTGTGTACTAAGAACCCAGAGAAAATAAAAAAATAAGATTTTTGAGTTTTTTGAAAAAAACGTACGTTTTTAAATTTTTTCCTCAAATATTATCGCTTGTTAGCATGCGTGCAACATTGGTAGTAGCTGAGTGCTGCAGAGAATTTTTTTTTTTCTAGTTGTTTGACCCAGTGTCCCTGCTGGCATTAGTTCACATTATGTCTGTGAGTGCTGTGCAGCTTTTTTCTGTATGTATACTATATATACACTTAAAAAAGCTAAAGAACATTCATGGTCTAGTCTGAACTGGTGCAAGCTGCAATACTGAACAATATACAGAAAAAAGTGCACAGCAGCACAGAGTCACTGCCAATCATGTGTGTTTATACACATATAGATAGAAGTGAAACACCTATGCATTTGAGAAAAAATATAAAAACATGCGTTTTTTCAAAAAACACCGTTTTTGGATTTTTTTGGGGG
>JARQOC010000004.1:270284793-270398813 GCA_033576535.1 Allobates femoralis | reverse complement strand
ACATTACTCTTGCATTATAAACACAACATAAGCTTGTCAGCTATATGACTTGTTCCATAGTTTATATTGGATTCTAATGCTGCCATATCATTTTTCATGCATTGAAATACATCCAAAGATAAATTCTGTGCATCTTGGTAATGTTAATTTAAAACACATCCCATAATTATATTTATGGAATAATATTGCTGTTCATATGTTTTTAAAATATATTTTAGCACTTAATGGCTTCTTCAATGTGCTCATAATTATTCCTACGAATGGAAAAACACTAATGAAGAAAACTAGAGCACGATATACAATACTATAGATCATATGCTATACAATAGGTCCCGGACTTACTCTTATGCACAGACATATACATACAGGGTGCAGCAGCCCACTGCGATTAATGAATACATGAATTCCAATATTGCTACAGATGTTAAAACCTAAAGTACTTGGTCATCATTTTTGGATCCAAGATCACAAAAGCCATCCAACCATGTCAAGGTGTACCTTTGATATTGATAGTCCCTAAACACTATTGTCCTACCTCTCCATATGCCAACACCAGCATCATCTGAATGGGCAGTGAAAAGTAGACCAGGCATAGATCGCAATTATTCCATATTTAGGTCATCTTGATGTGGTTGATGCTTTTGCACTCTTTGATGAAAAAATGCTAAGTGAGTACCTGTCACGTTTAATGTTTATGACAATATTTGAGCTCATTTATTCATTAATCGCAGTGTGTTAACGCACATATATGTTTATTTCTGTATATTGGCCACATAGCGGATTTGTGCACCTGTATATCATTCAAGCTAAAGATGTGTGGGCCGTATATATTTATGCTTTTATTTACATCCTTTATTCTATACACCTTATCTACATTATAGTTCTATGACGGCTTTTTCAGATGTTGTAAGGCTAGGGCCAAACTAGCATTTACCCTAGCGTTCAGGGGGTTCCATCTTAAACTTAGAATTTTTTCAGCATTAGTGCAGTGTTACCAGAAAGGTAAGACTGCGTTAACGCTGTCAATGAGATCCTATGGCAGACGGAACCCGCGCGCATTGCAAACACCGGCATATAAGTGTTGAGTTTGAAACCTTGCACTTTTTCCGAGCGCATCACGAGACACACGTTTCCCACATCATGTGATGTGCTTGGAAAAAGCGCAAGATTTCAAACTCCAACACTTATATGCAGGCGTTTGCAATGCGCGCGGGTTCCGTCTGCCATAGGATCTCATTGACAGCGTTAACACAGTCTTACCTTTCCGGTAACACTGCGCTAATGCTGAAAAATTTAAGCTTAAGACGTAACCCCCTGAACGCTAGGGTTAATGCTAGTTTGACCCTAGGCTAACATTCGCTAAAACAGGAATAGCAGAAACTATATAATTGCTGTGAGGCACAATTTACATAAAATTTAAAGACTTAAAGTGCCTAATTCATCAATACTGGCATTGATTACACTGATATTGATGATGGGACGTTCTGGAGTCAGATACTTACAATTCATGAAGAGGTGTGCCTTGTGCCACATTAGAAATCTTACTCCAGTCAGATATTGGCGTTAGAATTCTGGCATAGAGATTGCTACAGCTTGTCTTGTTATCAGACCGCTGTGCCCCGCTGTACCCATTTTGTTGGAGCTTGGAGAAACTTGGCTTGAAAACATCATCAAAAGTAACAACTTTTAGGTGCAACTCTGAGTTGCACCTAAATTCTGTGATTTTTGTTAAAGCTCTTACATGACAGTTCAGGCATGTAAGCTTTGATTAAATGGATTTAAAAAGTTTTCTAACAATAGTCATTTATCAAATCCACTTAAGGAAATGGACAGCACTCACCGGATGACAGGCAGAAGTTCCTTAATTAGACATGGCTAAAACCAACCACATGGACACAAGGAACCAGCAATTTTTTTTTTTTTTTTTTTTTTAAGCCGAAGGAACTGAGTGATGTCTTATTTCTTTGTAGGGCAAAACAATGTTTTTATCTATATTATTTTGGGATTTGATATGATGTTTGCTCCTTATTAAAGCATTATTTGTTGTTTTGCAGCAACCACAAAACCCATCATTTTGGTGTTCTTGAATTTTTTTGTTTATGGTGTTTACCGATTGGGTTAATTGTTTTTATATCTTGATAGAAAGGATATTTCTGAACACGATGATACCACATGTGAATTATTCAAATTTTTTATGATCTTAATGGGGAAAAAGATATTAAATGTTTTTCATTAACATTTTTTGTTTTTTCTGCATTTGTTAGTCCACTTAAGGTACTATAACCTGTGAAATCTGATCACTTGGGCTGTATACGCAATGCCAAAGGCAGGGTTTCAAGGGAGCTCTATAATCACAATATGGAGGTCTTCAATAGACCCCCGACTGTCATAGCAACCCATTGGCAATACAAAATAACATCATGGGCGGGCTGAAGCGTGCTTAGAATATTGCACATCTGTACCTGTGCACTGTTAATTTTGTTTTTAGAGTTTGACTTTTCATTTAGTAGGTTAATGATCACGAGTGACACTTCTCACCATCTACCGTTATTAGAGGCAGGTCCTGATGGTTACACGCAGCCATTAACTGCCGAGTATGGAATGATCTTTCCCTGTGATCCATGCCATACACCTGCATCTGATTGTGCCATACATGTACAGCACATGTAGTGATGGGCTTAAATAGTTTTCCAATCATCCAAGCAATTAAAACATTAGTGTCCCAATGGTGATGTTCTAAGTAGTCATCCTTTACATCTATCATTTACATTAAACATTGATATAACCCAGCACTTCCACCTGGCTGTAAACTTTCCACTTTCTCCCAACACATTGGTCACTATATGCTACATTAACAGTACAAAGCAAAATTTCAGGAAAAAAGTAGAATTAATACTGTTGACTTGGTATAATACATAGACAACTACATAACTCCTGATCCCATTAATATCAAACGATGAGGTAGGGCAGTAGCTGAGTATAGAGGTGATGATGTCTGTAGGGTTCTTATATTTAAGAAATATATATAATTAAAGATTCTGTTGCATTTATACATAAAATTGTTTTTCTGAGATCGAATAGTACCATACACAGTCCGATTTCTCATTCTTATATGACCAAGAACACAAATTTACCTGAAACTTTAAAAATACACTATCAGATCTTTTAAAGTGGCCAGAGAAAAGGAGGCGGTCATGTATGTGCTATTCCGCAGCCATAATTAAAACGTAGCTGTGAACAGTTAGAAAGAGGCTGGTGAATGTAGTGAATGACAATTTTAATGGACAGCAATATATTAAAGTTCCTATAACTATTGTGAGCCAATCAAAAGAAAAAAATAGATTAAAAAATCCAAGGCAACTCATAAGAGTATTTCACATTGTTACCCTTTAAAACACTTTACAGTACATAGAACAATTATATAAAAGCTTCTGTAACTTATTATAAGTGCATTGCTGTGATGAATCAATGTAGTAATAAAACCAAATTACAACGTCATTCATACATCCAATACAGGAAAACTATTTACCTCCGTGTTTGTAAACTTGGAAAGCAGACTTTAAGGAAAGACATTAAACGTCCTTCTGTCCCAAGATACCTTCCTTCACGCTCAAATGCAATGTTCTAAAATTCCAGATGAAGCTATGCATAATACATAGGGAAACAATGCAAAAAGAATCTATATTAAAGAAGGATTATGGAAAGGCTGTCACGTTGTTGATGCTGTCGCACAGTACTTTCGCTTAATATTTTTACTATTGCCTTCATAAATCTAAGGCAAATAATAAAGGCAGTTATCTCTAGTTATTAAGTGTGGCATTACCTAAATATTACAAATATTGAAAGCAATGCAGAAATGCCGTTTGGAAACAGCTTGTACTGTCCATATGGGATCCTTTTTGTCTGTTTGAGTTAATTGTATTTGGCAATGGAACATGTTTTATGTGAGAGCGGGCAGGGATCTATTCTGCTGGCAGGACTACAGTTAAATGCATCAAAACATATATTCTCTGTATAACTCCGGAAACACAAGCTCCAAGGCTTTCTGTCTTTATAACTCCTGGGCAGTTTGACACTAAGTGAACGGGGACGGCTTTCTCCCATGATGGGAACGGTATTTGTCATAATATCCAGATACTTACTTAAGCGGCAGATTAAGATTTGCTTATAAAGAAGCACATGTTGTACAGTTATATACTCTAGTTTAATATAGTGTTCCATATATTGTGTTTAGACATATGGCCAATGTATGCTACATTAAAAAAAAGCAAAATCACAGGGAAAAACATAGGATTAATTGGTTCATTTTGTTTACTATGAATACAACTACAATTCTGATCACTAAAAAGATAGACAATCAACTTTAAAATGACATACAGAAATAATATGCAAAAAATTGAAAAGGTCAGTATAAATGAGGTCTAAATATGATTCTACCAAGTACAGAGGCATAATATTTTATATTATTTCCACACAATTCTCCCCCCTTGTATCTGTACAACCGAATTGTCAACATTTATTGTTACTTGTATTGTTACTATGTTACTTGTCCTAGTCTGCCCTTTTAGCATGTAAAGCGCCATGGAATGTAATGCCGCTATATAAATAAATAATAATAATAATAGATGTACTCACAAGTGTGGCCAAGATAAAATTCATATGTATGGGTTTACATAGCATCACACATAGCACATAAACCATATAGAGTACAACATATAAATAGATGCATAAAGTGGGACTAGCATTCACATGTCTCTCCCATGCCGTAACAGAAAGTGCCTGTGCACTTTATGCACCTATATATATTTATATGTTGTACTATACATGGTTTATGTGCTCTGTGTGATACTAGGTAAATCCAGACATATGTCTTTATCTCGGCCACACTTGTGAGTACATCTATTGAAAGTGTCCTGTGAAATTTATAAAATATTACCAGCTACGTTTTTCTTGTACCTCTGTACTTGGTAAAATCGACATTTACACTCATTTATATGATCGTTTAGATTTTTTGGATAATATTTTTGTATGTCATTTTAAAGTGATTTAATAAAATGTCATCTTTTTAATGTGCAAAACAACTCTTGTCCCCCTCCTTAAGTCCTTGATATTCAGTTGAGCACTAAAATGTTAAAAAATGTGTATAATTCACTCAGAATATTCTAATAGCTATAATTCTGATCACATAGCAATCAAACAATGGGCAGAGCTGTAGGATTAGGAAAGGGAGAGGTGGCAGTAAGGCTGAGGTACTCTAAAAAAAATATATGCAGGTGAATCTCAATGAATTATAATATCTTCAAAAAGATAATTTATTTCAGTAATTCAATACATAAAGTGAACGGCATATATTATATAGATCATTACAAACAAGTGATCTATTTCAAGTGTTTATTTATGTTCAATGTTGATGATTATGACTTACAGCCAATTGAAAACCCAAAGGTCATTATCTCAGAATATTAGAATATTATATATGACTGAGAGGTACACGTATTTCCCTCCCTGTTGACAATACAATCTACTTTTAATATAATTTCAGGAATTGTTTTTTCAGTGACTTTCATGCTGAATTTTCTGTATAAATGACCTTTTCAAATGCAGTATGTTTTAATTAAGGTGGATTGCCTGCTTTTATTATACCCCTATAAGCAAGAAAGTAGAGCTGCTACAGAAAGTAGTTTCCATTTGAAACAACTCACCAGGACCTTGTGTTAAAATCATTCAATGAAGAACCATGTTAGGGTCCTTTCACATCAGCGTTTTTCGCTGATCACGGCAGTTGTGGTAAAAAAACGCAACTGCCGCGATTACCGCATAACGGGGCTTGCCGCAATGATCGCGGCACACTTGCAGCAAACCCCATACAATGTCTATGGGGCTTGCGGTAAGTGTGCGTCAGGTGCGGCAAGTGTGGTTTCGGCACTTGCGGCAGGTGCTGATACCTCACTTGCTGCAACTGCCGCAAGCCCCATAGACATTGTATGGGGCTTGCCGCAAGTGCGGCCGTTATTCGGTAATCACTGCAGTTGCGTTTTTTTCACCGCAACTGCCGCGATCAGCGTAAAACGCTGATGTGAAAACAGCCTTAGACCCGTTTTTTTTTTTTTGCAGACAGGGAGATAGATGGAAAGTGTTTCCAAATTTAGAGAAGGGTTTGACCTGATGTAAATTGATTTTTTACTAATATTGCAACTGTTCTTAATGTTTTTATGGTACTGATATAAAAAATGTTTTATTATTAACATCATTATTTATTACTTAAATGACATTAATTCCATGGGGCTTTACATGTGAGAAGGGGTACACATAATAACAAGAACAATAATCATGAACAATGCAAGGTACAGACTGGTACAGGAGGAGAGTGGACCCTGCCCATGAGGGCTAACAGTCTATTAAGGCCGGCTTCACATTGCGGGCCAGATCCGATCCGAGGCTGTCAGGGTGAACCTGACAGCCCCGGATCAGATCAGCACACAGAACCGGAGGGATAATATGCCCTCCAGTCTGGTGTGCACCCGCACGCAGCTGCCGCCACTGATGAATCAGGACCGTGGCTGGCAGGGAGCTAGCCATGGTCCTGAAACAACTGCGGCGTGTAGCCGCAGGTGTCCGGCTCCCGGATCCTCCCGGACTGGTGCAATCCGGCCCATAGGCTCCTGTGTTAGGGAGCGCCAGATTGCCCCGGATCCGGTAGGATCCAGGCGAAACCGGGGCAATCGGGGAATTGCCAATTAGATGAGATATTCTCCTCTCAGACACAAAAACGCTGCAAGCAGCGTTTTTGTGTCCGTGAGGAAATACTGAATTATCCCGGATTGTCCTGGACAGATAGAAACCAAATGGCAGAGACCTGCCATCCGGCTTCTATCCGGCCCCATAGGCTGCTATAGGGGTCAAAATCCGGTCCGGGGCTGTCCGGTTTACTCGGACAGCCCCAGATCGGATCCAACCCGCAATGTGAAACCGGCCTAAGCAAAAACAGCTCAACTTAAACATAAAATACATAAAAACAAGGATAAAATCAGATAAACATAAATTAGAGTGAATATATTTACTGTAGCGTTTGTCTTTATAAAGTAAGAAAAGTATAATAAATGATTAAACTTTTTACTTTTCTGTCAAGCAAATTTTAGCCAACACAAATCATCAATGAAAAGCTTTCACCGTGTAATTTATTCCGCTCATTTCGCTATTAACAATAAAATATTTTTTACAGCAACAACTGTACATTGGCTCACCGATGGGAGTTTCCCAGATCCCTTTACACCGCTGTGATGTTTATGGAAAAGCATGTGCTGAATGTTGTCTTGCCAGGGACCCCTATTGTGCCTGGGATGGCTCTTCATGCTCCCGCTACTTTCCTACTGCTAAAAGGTGATAACCTCTAAGACATACTGCTTATTGTATTAGCCTGTAGAGTATTACACACTCAGTGTGCCTTTAACATTCTTCCGACATGTCATAATCTCTATAACATATGGCTGCTTGGTGTTGTAGGAAAGAAAGCATAGAGGGCAGATGGTATGAGTTCCTGAGTTTTATTTTATGGCATGAATTGAAATGCCTCAAACATGCATATGTCCATTTGTCCTGAAGCAGCCTTGGAAAGAAAGAAAGAAACAAAATAAATAACGGGAGCACAATGTTAAAGACGCATTATTATGAAAGGTCATCGCACAGATTAATTCATTAATTATCATATAATTGAATGACTCATAATCACTGCCTTTGAACGAGACGTTCCTCGCTCATTCATTACATATCAAAGATCTGAGGCCACAGTTGAGCGCAGACAAAGTTACCACTTAGCTGCATGGAAATGCTTTGTGGCTCATATTTCATAAACTCATGTGTTGACTTAATTTCCACATATGACATTTGTTTGATATTCTTGGTTAATTCTTTAAATAGATTGGCATAATTACTCAGTTCTATACTTTGAAATGTTTGACTTAAAAATAACAAAGGGGAATTTGCCTGAGAATCCACTTGTGCCCGGTGGTTTATTTTGATATATTAGATAATTTGAATGGGCAGGCAAGTTTAATAAAACAAATGAATTCTCTGCTAAGAAAACAATCACATTTGCAATGGGATGTTGAAATTAAATGTTATTGCTTTCTATTGAAAATGTCCTTGAACAAATTGAATCACCTCTGTGCAATTGTCCAATCTGTTCTTAGTATGCACAAAGTAGACTGTAAGTAATCTATTCAATAAACAACCTTCCAAGGCAGCGGAGACGCAGCACACTTCCCTTTCTGCCTTTGTATAAAATGACTTTGATCCCCAGCAGAAAATAACTGATTATCCCTCTATAACAGCTGACATGACTGATGCAACCAAGTGTCTCTACACCAAGAATACTTGACTTTTGCATACAGGAAGCTGAGTGAGATGATTAGAAGCGGATTTACAGCTCTGTTCTCAGACTAATCCCCTTTGCTGTGTCCTGACTTTGCAAATCCTCTAGCCATTTTCTACAATGACATTTTTACCATTTATGCCAAGCTGTGTGTGCTCAGCCTTTGTTTATGAATGGACTGTTACTAAAATTTCATATAAAAATCACATTAAGACTCAAAAACTTTGAAAAAAAGGGAAATCTATACTTTTCATCTTTTCGCAAGCATATATATTATATTAATTCAATATACATGTGTGTATATAAATAATATGTGTGTACACTACCATTCAAAAGTTTGGGTCACTTAGAAATTTCCGTTTTTTTTAAAGTAAAGCACTTTTTTTTTTCAATGATGCTAACATTACATGAATCAGAAATACATTCTATACATTGTTTATGTGGTAAATGACTATTCTAGCTGCAAACGTCTGGTTTTTAATGCAACATAGGTGTATAGAGGCCCATCGGGCCGGTGGCTCAAGTGGTTAGCACTGCAGCCCTTGCAGCACTGAGGTCCTGGGTTCAATTCCCACCAAGGACACTAAGGACAACATCTGCAAGGAGTTTGTATGTTCTCCTCGTGTTTGTGTGGGTTTCCTCAGGCACTCCTGCTCCTCCACATTGCAAAGACATACTGGTAGGATGTTTAGATTGTGAGCCTCAATAGGGACAGTATTACTGATGTATGTAAAGTGCTATGGAATTAATAGCGCTATATAAATGAATAAATATTATTATTATTATTATTATTATTATATTATTTCCAACAACCACCAGTCCAGTGTTTTAATGGTACATTGTGTTTGCTAACTGTGTAAGAAGGCTAATGGATGTGTAGGAAACCCTGGAAAACTCTTGTACAAGTATGTTAGCACAGCTGAAAATTGTTTGGTTGATTAGAGAAGCTATAAAATTGACCTTCCTTTGAGCTAGTTGAGAATCTGTAGCATTACATTTGTTTGTTCTATGAAACTCTCAAAATGGCCAGAAAAAGAGAAGTTTCATGTGAAATTCGACAGTCTATTCTTGTTCTTAGAAATGAAAGCTATTCCAGGCGAGAAATTGCCATGACACTGAAGATTTCCTACAACGGTGTGTACTACTCCTATCAGAGGAGAGCAGAAACAGACTCTAACCGTAGTAGAAAGAAAAGTGGGAGGCCCCGCTGCACAACTGAGCAACAAGACAAGTAAATTAGAGTCCTAGTTGGAGAAATCGACGCCTCACAGCTCCTCAACTGGCAGCTTCATTAAATAGTACCCGCAAAACGCCAGGGTCAACATCTACAGTGAAGAGGTGACTCTGCGATGCTGGCCTACAGGGCAGAGTGGCAAAGAAAAGCTATTTCTGATACTGGCTAATAAAAGGAAAAGATTAATATGGGCAAAAGAACACAGACATTGGACAGAGGAAGATTGGAAAAAAGTTTTATGGACAGGTGAATCAAAGTTTGAGGTGTTTGGATCACACAGAAGAACATTTGTGAGACGCAGAGCAACGGAAAAGATGCTGGAAGAATGTCTGATGCCATCTGTCAAGCATGGTGGAGGTAATGTGATGGTCTGGGGTTGCTTTGGTGCTGGTAAAGTGGGAGATTTGTACAAGGTAAAAGGATTTTGAATGAGGAAGTCTATCACTCCATCTTGCCACACAATGCCATACCCTGTGAACAGCGCTTGATTGGAGCCAATTTCATTCTACAACAGGACAATGACCCAAAGCACATCTCCAAATTATGCATGAACTATTTAGGGAAGAAGCCTGCAGCTGGTATTCTATCTGTAATGGAGTGGCCAGCACAGTCACCAGATCTCAACCCCATTGAGCTGTTGTGGGAGCAGCTTGACTGTATGGTACACAAAAAGTGCCCATCAAGCCAATCCAACTTGTGGGAGAGGCTTCAGGAAGCATGGGGTGAAATTTCTCAAGATTACCTTCAGCAAATTAACAGCTAGAATACCAAAGGTCTGCAATACTGTAATTGCTGCAAAGGGAGCATTCTTTGACGAAAGCAAAGTTTGAAGGAGGAAATTATTATTTCAAATAAAAATAATTATTTTTAACATTGTCATTGTCTGGACTATCTCTTTCTCTTGATTTTGCAATCATTTGCTAAATAAAAGTATGAATTTTCATGGAAAACACTAAATTGTCTGGGTGATCCCAAACTTTTGAACGGTAGTGTATATATTATATTAATTCTATATACATGTGTGTATATAAATAATTTATATATATGTGTGTGTATTATATGTATATGTTTATATATATTTATATGTACACACACAAATACAAATACACACATACACACTGCTCGCCTTTAAAAGTGCATCACCGAAAAGGAGAATAAGTATACAAATTGCCTTTTCAAAGAGGAGGAAAATAACATCTATTGGAAGTAGCAATACTGATTTTTACCTCTGAAGAGGTAATTTGCATATATAATTTCCCAGAGGAGCATTGTATGGCCTATAAGTCTCCTTACATTCATACGTCAGTGAAAAGGAAAACTTGGGGAAATATGCAAATCACAGCAATAATAGAAATGTTAATGATATGTAAAAGATAAAGAAGTGGAAGGAAAATTTCAAAACATCTTCTCCCCTCATGTGCACATACGTTTGAGTTTAGGTGTCCAAAGGTGACGTTGTGATCCAGCACACACATGTGCACTTACGCGGCCGCCATCTGTATACATCTGGGAAACAAAGATGGTGGTGGGGTGACCCAGCGTTCACATGCACTATTACTCATGCAGCTGCTATGTTTGTGTACCCAGGTGTCCAAAGATGGCAGCCGCATAAGTGCGCATGCATGCCAGATCATGCAGCCACCATCTTTGTACACCCAGGTGTTCAAAGAAGGCAGCGACCTAAGTGCGCATACTCGCGAGGGGTATGCTTGTGTGTATGTGCACTTACTAAGGCTCATGAGAGGAGGACAATCGGACACCAGAAGTGACAGACAGGACAGCACAATTACATAAATAGGAGGTTCAATGTTGTATATAAAAAATAAGATTTCAGTCTGTCTCCAGGTTTTTGCTAACTCATCTGAGGGCAGCTTAATGTCTGAAAAGAGACCCTAATTCCAACAATGTATCACTTGTATCACGTTAGGCCCTGTTACATGCAGCGATATCGCTAACGATATTGCGGCAACGTCACAGGTTTTGTGACGTTGCAGCGACCTCGCAGCGAAGTCGCTGCCTGTGACATGCCGCAGAGACCAGAGATCAGCTCACTGAGCGCTGATCACTGCAGAATGGCCAGGACCATTTTTTGGTCTTTGGTCAGCCGCTGGGCAGCAGACATCGGCGTGTTTGACTCCCCTCTAACCCGATGTGTTTCCTGGTAACCAGGTCACACATCAGGTTACTAAGCGCAGCATGCTGTGCTTATTAACCCGATGTGTACCCTGGTTACCAGCGTTCTTCCGCTGAATACAGTAGCAGGACCCTCGACATCGTGGAAAAGAATATTTTATATTATTATTGCTGGTCGAGGGTGAGATCCGCCTGTCTGGCATAACATAGCGATGTGCTAGCGATCCCAATAGTTGGTTGGGACGCGGCACATCGTTATGTGTAACCCGGCCTTTAGTTTGCTGAGTGCATCAGTTATTACCCAGTCAAAGTGTTCAGGCTGGTTTCACATCATGTATTTTTGCCTGTCCGTGGGACCTACTTTTTGTAGGAACCCATGGACAGGAACGGACACCACAGGAGGTGACCTTTTCTGTGTCCGGGTCCGTGAATATCACGGGTCCGGACACAGAAAAAACAGCTCAGGAGGCAGCGGGGCATTTTCACTTCTGCAATGTATAATATACATTGCGGAAGTGAAATTTTGTAAAAAAAAAAGGGTTAAAAATAAAAAATATATATGCTCATCTTCTAGCGAGTCTCCTGGCGCCACCAGCAAGGTCCGGATGCTTATAGGACTTGTGGTTACGTCACAACCCGATCGGCTGATCGGGTCATATGATCGCAGTTACGTGTGTAAATGCGGTCATGTGACCCGATGACGCTGCCGGGTTGTGACGTAACTGCAGGTCCTGTCCGAAGCTTGCTGGAGGTGACTGGGGACTCGCTGGACAGGTGAGCATACATATTTATTATTTTTAATCCATTCTTTTACTAAATGTCACTTCCACAATGTATGTGGAAGTGAAATTAGAAGGTTAGGAGCAGTTTTAGTGTACTGAGCATACTCAGTACACTAAAATCGGGTACGAGAAAACACAGGATCATTTCTCGGACCCGATTTTAGTGCTCCATTGGGCCCAGGTTAAAGGCCGCGGATCTGGTCGGACTTGGCCTAATTGTCATCCGATTTTGTGGGATCCGATTTGTGTCCTGATTTTTTGCTGTGCCCAAAATCAGAGAAGTCTCCGATTTTGGGTACAGCAAAAAATCGGACACAAATCGGATCTGACGAAATCAGATGGCAATTAGGCCAAATCCGATCCAATGCCCATAGGATAACATGGGGGCCAAATTGTATCCGTGGCTGTCCGTTTTACAATGGTTTTTCTAAAATCGCAATGTGAAAGCAGCCTTAAAGCCCTGATACACGGGGCAACATCTCCTGGCAACATCCCGGCAACTCAGGGGCGTGGCCAAGTTGCGGCAACATCGCTGGTGAGTTACCCCATGTAACAGGGTGATTTCATTGGCTATAGTTGCTTCAGCAACATCGCCAGGTTTCAGAACAATGTCCTGAAACCTGGCGATGTTGCTTAGGCGATCTGCCTGAATCACCATGTCTGACATCGCAATAGCGATGTTACAAGCAACTTCCCCCATTGACTGCAATGTTAAGGATCGCTGCCAGGGTTGAATTTAACCCTGGCAGCAATAGTTGCTTTCAACATCGCCGCTGCATTGCTGGCGATGTCTCTCCATCTGACAGGAGCACAGCGATCTTGGCCAGCGGCCAAAAACAGCGCATCCGTCAGTTGCCGGCAATGTTGAAACGTCTGATGGTACCTTTAGATTTAGCATGTAACAGAGCTCAGAAAGCTAACCCTTCCCACACCACAACTTTCTGTGTACATTGTATATTGACTGTAAACTGCTATTAAGTGCTGGGGGCAGGATCGGACCAGGTCTCACACACATTGCAGGACACATTCTGGGCAATAATAATCTCCTGCTGATAAAGCACTCATCATATTGAAATAAACAAAAAGGAACACCTGAAATCATGTTCGACTTCTCACACGCTCTCTGACAGATTTGCTTTAATAAAATTGTTGTTGAATGCAACAATTACATAGCAACATTTGATATTTTGACTCTTATGTTACTACGATTACAAAAGTCCTGTACATAAAATGTATCTTAAAAAATAAAAATATAGCAACATTTCACATAACCACCACCTTTTTTTTCCAGGTTGATACACTGCCTTGATGTATTATTATTATTATTATTATTATTATTATTATTAATAATAATAACTATAATTTTAACAGCATTTCTCACTGTAAGAATTGTTTTATCATTTTAGAAAATAATAATAATAATTTAATTATTATTATTATTATTATTATTATTATTATTAAATTAAATTATAAAAATATTATTACACACAATAAATAGGATATTTTCACAACTGAATTGATTGAAAAGTTGCATGTCCACATGAGTTTTCATACTTTAGAATTTTAAACAGGTAATGAGGCCACTTTAAATTCTTCATGCCTGCTAAAAAAGAAAAAAGTGAAATACCCTTCGTACAGTGCTTCTCAGTCGTATTGAACAAATTGTCAGCAGTTTGCAGGCTGAGATCAATATTTCCAATTGCCCTGGAAGAAGCTGCACATACCTTCTCAATAAACGCACTCTGAAGAACATGTATTGATCTTTGTGTGACATGCTATTAGATGTGTAAAGAACTTGATCAGAAGCTGTTACATGACAAAAGATAACAATAGAACGTCATCCCGTCTTTTGAAATCAAATATGGAATGACTTAAATGCATTTGTCGTGTAGTTGTATGATTTTCTGAAAGAACATTGCCTTTGAAATTAACAATTCAGTTATTTGACTATATAATATGCATTATTATCTCTTAGCTTAAAAGTAATTTGCCAAAAGTTTTCTACAGATTACATCATATTTGATGGTGAATAGGAATACCAATATTATAAACTTTTCTTCTTAGTATTAGATGTGCAATACTTTCATACACAGAATACAATCCGCAAAGGAATATTTGTACTTCTCCAGCATCAAATACATGGACATGCAAAAGTTTGGGCACCCCTGGTCAAAATTACAGTTGAACAGTTAAACAAGTTGAAGATAAAATGATCTCTAAAAGGCATAGAGTTAAAGATGACACATTTACTTTGTATTTTAGGGAAAACAATTTGTAATCTTTTACATTTTAAAAATGAAAAAAACAAACAAAGGTCCAATAAAAATGTTTAGCACCCTGTATAGTTAGCAACACCCCTTTAGCAAGTATCACATCTTGTTCTTATTTGTCTTTTTTGAAACTCTATGAGCAGCTCTCACTGAAATATTGCTTGGTCTTCCAGACCTTATCTTGACCTCCAGTCTTTTAGTTAACTGCCATTTCTTAATTACGTTTTGAACTGGGGAAAGGGTAACTCTGCTTATCTTCCTTTATCTTCTGCTGCTTTGTGGCCTTCACCATTTTCATTTTCAGAGTGCTCAGAAAAAGCCATGACTGCTATTGTTTAGCATAAGATTAGTGGAGGCTGGGTTTTTATAAAGCTGTGAAATTTGCATCACTTGACCTTTCCTAATGATGATAGCAAACAACACATAACCCTAAGGGTACTGTCACATGCGGCAATATTGCTAGGCAATTTCACTGGCAATTTGCTGGTTGCAGAGAAATCATGGACACATTGTTCTATTTTGTTGCCTTGTACAAATGGAACAATGTGTCCATGATTTCACTGCAATTCCCGCAAATTGCCATTGAAATTGCCTAGCAATATTGCGCATGTGAAGGTACCCTATAGAAATGTTACACAGGGAGATATCGTCAGGCAACGCAACTATGATGTCGTATGCCCCTCTTGCACACTGCGTCTGAGCAACTCAGGGAACGACCAATTAACATTGGAGTGAATTGGGAAGTTTGCGCTCCAAATCGTAGTTGCGCTGTCACACAGCACGATCCTGCCAGATCGTCAAGCCAATATTGCACGGGTGAAGAGCATGCACAATTAAAAATGATATCGTAGTTGCATTGTTTTGGGAGTTGCGTTGCCCATTTACACGACAAACGCAGTGTGAACGATATCAACTGCAACGCCCCTACCACGTGACTTTTTATCGTAGTTGCGTTCGATATCGTGACGTGTTAAAGCGGCCTTAACAGGCCTAATTAACATGTGAAACCTTGGTCAAAGCCATCTGAGCACACATTTCTCCAGGGGTGTTCAAGTTTTTGGATTGGCCTTTTTCCTTGTTGAGATTATAATTATATATATATATATATATATATATTTGCTGTAGTGTTTTGTCATTTTTTTAAGGCATTCAGTATATGGTAAAAATTACCTAACAGCATAATTATCCAGGTCGGTACAATTTCTGTGATATGAAATTTGCACAGATTTTGTATTGAAGTGTTGAAAAAACAAATTTCATCAGATAAAAAAAAAAAAAATTGGTATGTGATATCATTTTCATGGACATACAAATTTGGGTTACACACATTTTTTTCTCTTTTGATTGTATTTTTTAGGGATGTGTGGTGACCTAAAAACACAATTCTCTCTGGCATTTTGATTATTTTTTCTCTTTAGCGTTTGGGTTTAATTGTTTTCATTTTAATAGACCAGACTTTTATGGGTGTAGCAATACCAACTATGTTTATTTATATTATTTTTTTATTTATTTTTTTCCAAAGGGCACAAAAAGAGGGGATGATTCAAGTTTTTATACTATAAAAAAACATTTCAAACTTTTTTTTTTACATTTTTTACTTTATTTTTTAGTCCACCTGGGTATTTGAACTTGCAATCATCTAATGTCTTATACTGTCTATTTATTATATGGATGATTGCAATGTATAATGAAAATCACGCATATCATGATATAATAATAAAAAGTGATCTTGCATATTATTATTATATTATTCTTGTCCTATTAGGATGAATTTTCAGCAAGTCTCATATAATCAGAGGCATGATACTAATGACTGGCAACACCTCTGTACACAGCAGATAAGATTGGATCCATTAATTGCAATAGATGATTTCACATCTGAACCTCCTCTCCCTACCTTCACAATGACAATGTCACCATTTTCACAGGCTCATTAGACACTTTAAAGGGAATCTGCAAGCAGAATTTCACTCCTCAAACTAATTATAGGTGTACAGAGCTCTTTCAAAGACAAGTCAAGCAATATGTTTACAGTTGTGGCCAAAAGTATTGACACCCCTGCAATTCTGTCAGATAATACTCAGTTTCTTCCTGAAAATGATTGCAATCACAAATTCTTTGGTATTATTATCTTCATTTAATTTGTCTTCAATGAAAAAACACAAGAGAATGAAGCAAAAAGCAAAACATTGATCATTTCACACAAAACTCCAAACTGACTGGTCTCCAAGGTAAACTGCAGGTATCTAGACAGTGCGTGCTGCCTAGATACCCAATGTATACCTTGGTTACCAGCCTTCTCCGCTCACCGGCTGGCATCCAAGGTACACAGTGGGTAACTAGGGTCCCTATTTACCCGCTGTGTACCTTGGATACCAGCTGGTGAGCGAAGATGGCTGGTAACCAAGGTATACATCGGGTATCTAGGCAGCGGGCACTGCCTAGATACCCACAGTTTACTCAGGATACCAGCTTCCAGCACTTGCTGAGAGGCGCTGGGAGCTGGCTTATCGTGTCTCCCGGTGTCACACGTAGCAATGCTGCATGTTCGGTTCCTGTCCGAAAACCTGGCGACCATCAACCAGCGATTTATCGCTGGTTGATATACCATGTCACACACGCCAATATCGCTGCAACGTCACGAGCAGCAGCGATATTGCACACGATATTGACGCGTGTGATGGCCCCTTTAGTGGACAATATCAAAATTGCAAGAGTTCCATTATTTTTAATACAGACTGTGATATGTTATAAAAAATAGCCAAACATATTTAAAACATACATTTACTGCAAAATCTTAATTTTACCAATGGGACACTTTCTAATGATAACTACCCTTTAACAAGGATTTCCCATAAATAAAACTTATCACTTCTTCACAGGACAGATAAATGTGTGAACACTGGGAGTACATTTGCTATTTTCCCAAAGTTCCCAAAGTTTGATGTGTGAATGAAGCAGAATTGAGCATGAGAGACTTCCACTCCTATAGACTAGGGTCACACTTGCTTCCGTTCAGGGGGGTTCCATTAAAAAGATAGAATCTGGCAGCATTAGTGCAGTGTTACTGTAGTGACCGGTGGTAAGGCCACGGGTGTGTGTGTATGATCTTTCTCAACAGAATCCCCATACTCAGGTTTAACCGGTAATAACGTTTCTTTACTGTCAAACATGTTTATACCACAGTCAACCGAACTATATGCGCACTTGTATATATTAGAGTCTCTGGATCTTCACTTCTTCCGGGTACGCCGCAAGAAGAAGACAAAGAGAAAAAAACACAACAATGAAGGTATCTTTCCCTAACTTTCCCTAAAATCACGTACCAGTCTATCCCAGAAAAAGATGTCTCTCCCACGTAGTAGGCCTGGGGATCTCACAATGACGGGTCCCAGTGCAGCGCTGAAGGGGGAAACTCCTCAGTCATCTTCTTTGGTCTCCTTCCACAGGTAACGGAATTTTTCTTTTAATGTCTCTCCCAGTCTCAGGGCACACCGAGCAGCAGAAGGGAGCCCACAGCAGCACAGAAGTCTCTCTCAGTCTCGGGGGCACCCCGAGCAGCAGGAGGGAGATCACGGCAGTACAAATGGCTCCCTTATGTCGGTCACGGCCCCTGCACATGCACTCCGGGTGCTCGGCGGGTAAGGTTTTGCAGAGCGGCCAGAGTCACAGCACCAAAGTCCAGTGGCCCAGGATCAGTCACGGGGGCTTCTGCGGGGTGATTTTTCCGGCAAGGTGTAGCAAAGTAGCCCTCTTTCAACAGACATCCACAAGCAGGTCTCCCCTGGCTCAGCTCTGGATCTGCACTGACTTCCTGCTGCTCTCTCTTCCTGAGTAAACACATTTGCTGAAAAGGGAATTTCCCACTTCCCTGCGTTTGTTTCAGCACTTGTCCACAAGGGGCAGTAGCGGACTGTGCACAGTTCATTTCCATATCCATTTCTATGATACAATCTGAATTGCTCACCTCACTACATTACCGTAAAGGTGTAAAGGTAAGGCTGCCTTAACTCTGCTAATTCATTCCTTTGGGTGATGGACCCCTGAGTACAGGTCAAACGCCGGCATGTAAGTGTTGGAAGTTTGAAACCTTGCGCTATTTCCAATTTCATCACCACGTCATGTGGTACACTTGGACATAGCGCGAGGTTTCAAACTCTGGCACTTACATGCAGGCGTTTGACCTGCGCTCGGGGGTCCATCATCCAAAGGAATGAATTATCAGCATTAAGGCAGCTTTACCTTTCCGGTAACACTGGGTTAATGCTGCCAGATTCAATTTTTTTAATGGAACCCCCTGAACGGAAGCATAGCGCTAGTGTGACCCAGGCCTTAGACAGTGAATAAGACATTGGTTACAACATGCTCGTTACAGCTCTATTCACACAGTGGACTTTTGGATTTCAAGATCTGTTGACATCTCAGGTTTGGACCCTCAGTGATCATACATTTATCACTTATCTTATAGGTTGTTTATGGGACTACCCATTTAACTAAGTTAATACCAGGGTAAGAATCTCATAATACACATGCTGTAAATATGCATTTTAAATGTTACCCTTTTTTAATGGAAGCCCCTGTATACTCAAGGCAGTTTAAAAATAAAATGACTTGTATTTATAAACTTTTTATCTGCAATTGTTTTTAGGCGTACACGAAGACAAGACATCAGAAATGGAGATCCTCTAACACACTGTTCAGATCTACAGCATCATGGTGAGCAAAATTATAATTCCCAGTAATATTGGGAAGATTATTTTCTGGTAAATACAGATGAGGAAATACAGCCTTAAAATTATATAATAACTAGGGGTAGACAAAAAATAAAATGCAGGACTCTGGCTAAATGACCATGTCTGTGCTGTGTCTGCCACAACAATACCCCCTAAACCTCCTCTTTTTTGCCAGCATCCCTTACTTTGATTACCGTATATACTCGTGTATAAGCCGACCCGTGTATAAGCCGACCCCCCTACTTTTGCCCCAAAAATCTGGAAAAACCTATTGACTCGTGTATAAGCCGAGGGTGGACCCCAGCACAGGTATACAGCCCCCAGCAGTGTGGTATACAGGCCTCCCCAGTGGTAGTATACAGCAGCCCCAGTGGTAGTATACAGCAGCCCCAGTGGTAGTATATAGCATCCCCAGCAGCCCCAGTGGTACTATATAGCATCCCCAGTGGTAGTATATAGCATCCCCAGTGGTACTATATAGCATCCCCAGTGGTAGTATATAGCATCCCCAGTGGTAGTATATAGCATCCCCAGCAGCCCCAGTGGTAGTATATAGCATCCCCAGCAGCCCCAGTGGTAGTATATAGCATCCCCAGCAGCCCCAGTATATAGCAGCCCCAGCAGCCCCAGTGGTAGTATACAGCAGCCCCAGTGGTAGTATACAGCAGCCCCAGTGGTAGTATATAGCATCCCCAGCAGCCCCAGTGGTAGTATACAGCAGCCCCAGTGGTAGTATATAGGAGCCCCAGCAGCCCCAGTGGTAGTATACAGGAGCCCTAGTGGTAGTATACAGGAGCCCAAGCAGCCCCAGTGGTAGTATACATCAGCCCCAGATGTATATACAGCCCCAGAGGTAGTATACAGCCCCAGTGGTAGTATACATCAGCCCCAGAGGTATATGCAGCCCCAGTGGTAGTATACAGGAGCCCAAGCAGCCCCAGTGGTAGTATACATCAGCCCCAGATGTATATGCAGCCCCAGTGGTAGTATACAGACCCAGTGGTAGTATACATCAGCCCCAGATGTATATACAGCCCCAGTGGTAGTATACAGCCCCAGTGGTAGTATACATCAGCCCCAGATGTATATACAGCCCCAGTGGTAGTATACAGCCCCAGTGGTAGTATACATCAGCCCCAGAGGTATATGCAGCCCCAGTGGTAGTATACATCAGCCCCAGAGGTATATGCAGCCCCAGTGGTAGTATACAGCCCCAGTGGTAGTATACATCAGCCCCAGAGGTATATGCAGCCCCAGTGGTAGTATACAGCCCCAGTGGTAGTATACATCAGCCCCAGAGGTATATGCAGCCCCAGTGGTAGTATACAGCCCCAGTGGTAGTATACATCAGCCCCAGAGGTATATGCAGCCCCAGTGGTAGTATACAGCCCCAGTGGTAGTATACATCAGCCCCAGAGGTATATGCAGCCCCAGTGGTAGTATACAGCCCCAGTGGTAGTATACATCAGCCCCAGAGGTATATGCAGCCCCAGTGGTAGTATACAGCCCCAGTGGTAGTATACATCAGCCCCAGAGGTATATGCAGCCCCAGTGGTAGTATACAGCCCCAGTGGTAGTATACATCAGCCCCAGAGGTATATGCAGCCCCAGTGGTAGTATACAGCCCCAGTGGTAGTATACATCAGCCCCAGAGGTATATGCAGCCCCAGTGGTAGTATACAGCCCCAGTGGTAGTATACATCAGCCCCAGAGGTATATGCAGCCCCAGTGGTAGTATACAGCCCCAGTGGTAGTATACAGCCCCAGTGGTACTATCCAGCAGCCCCAGAGGTATATACAGCCCCAGTATTAATAAACAGCCCCCCCCCCCCCCTCCTTATCATGGCCCCTCAGGCTGCGGTAGCTGTCAAAATAACAAACAGTTTATACATCACCTTCCGACGCAGCTCTGCGCTCCTCCGGTCCTCAGCATCTCCGCTCGCCGGCTGCTTCTTCTTGTTGTGCCGACTTCTGTGACCGCGCGCAGGAAATGACGTCATCTCCTGCGCCCGGTCACATGACACCGGCACAAGAAGAAAGAAGCAGCCGGCGAGCGGAGATGCTGAGGACCGGAGGAGCGCAGAGCTGCGTCGGAAGGTGATGTATAAACTGTTTGTTATTTTGACAGCTACCGCAGCCTGAGGGGCCATGATAAGGAGGGGGGGGGCTGTTTATTAATACTGCGGGACGCATATTAAGGAGGGGGGCTGTGCAGTGCAATATGCACGGCATCCCCCCGCCGTTGATGGACGGGGGGATGCCGTGCATATTCATTGCACTAATGAGGCGGCCCCACGTGACCGCCTGCGGTCACCGCGGCCCCCTCCTGCCTCCTCCAGCTCCCGGTCACAGCCCCCCCCCACAGCATTACCGTATAGACCCGTGTATAAGCCGAGGGGGGACTTTTCAGCCCAATTTGTGGGCTGAAAAACTCGGCTTATACACGAGTATATACAGTAGCTTTCTGATTAGCGGGTCTTGCCCAAATCATTGTCAATCTACAAGGTTTGCTGGCAAGAGGTTAGAAGGGGTCTGGTCTGGCAGTCCAGAGAAAATTTTTTCTCTTAAGTCTTAAATAAAGAATGCCCAGCTTTACTATATGCTGAATGTGAATTGCTAGTTTTCTTATCCTGTTATTCTTTCTAAAGTAGGTAATGGTCCCAAGAATTTTCTTTTTCTTCAAAGCTAGTTATTTGAAAGATGCGCTGATATATAATGATAAGCGACTAGCATGGTAAAATAGAGGCATCTGTTCAAATGGTTTTATAATGTAAAAAGGAAGCAAAGGGATACAAACAACATATGGTCTAATCTAACCATAATGCAAAAGCGTAAAATTATGTCAATTTCCACACAACTGACTCATATAAAAACAAATGAGTGTACATAATGCTTACATAATACTAGCATAAAATCTACTATGATTGCAGTTAACTTTCTTGTTCTTTTCCAATATTTTGCATAGATAGATATTTTCATTGAGGATAGCAAATGAAATGAATGGTGACCATTTCTGTACAATACCACAGATTATACTATTATACTGGTGTTAAATTAGCAATGGGAAATATATTTTTTCCTATTATTTTGCTATTTATTTAAAGGGGTTATCTGGGCTTTTTATAAAATGTAAATGTGTATCTAGGCTTCAAAATGCGGACAGTTTGTGATTTACACCCTGTCAGCATTTTGCAGGGTTACCTAGATATCCCCTCTGCATCTGGAAGCCACTGACCAGAGATGTGTTTGTTTTGGAGTTTGGGCATAACGCCCTACTTGTCACTTACATCCACACTCTTACAAGCATGCCCTAGACTGCAACAAGCCCTCCCCACACAGTAACAAGCCCTCCCCAGTCCCAGTTTCATGCATGCCCGCCCCCTCCCCAGTTTTAAGCATGCCCACCCCCCCTCAGTCTCAGCATGCCCCCTCAGTTTCAGCATGCCCACTCCCTCCACACTTCATTCCCATATGTAAACTTTGATACAACCGTCGCATTGCACTGAGTCGTGATCTCCTCTTTTACACTGTGACAAATCCGCAGCTCTGAGAAGGGGGTGACTGCTCTCAGTCCTGCAGTGTGAGCGCTCATCTCCTCCCCCTGGGCCCACGCTGTTGTGATCTGAAGGGCTCCCCTCCTCCTCCGTGCAGAGAGTGGTTCATTCATTCTGCTCACAGGCTGTAAATTACAAACTGTCAGCATTTTACAACCCAGATATTCACTTGGATTTTATAAAAAACCTGGACAACTCCTTTAACATTGTGATATTTAGTAACGCTGTAGAGACTTTATCAATCCTGGTGCTATTGGGGCTCACAATGTAAATTCCCTATCGGTTTGTCTTTGGTGCATGGGAGGAAAACTGTTTCTGTACATCTTTGTTACTTTATTTTTTTTTTTTTATTGTACTTCCCATATTTTCAATATTTCATCAATTCCTCGCAATATTTAGTAACTGTGAGTCTTATTGGTCACACTAAATGGTAAAAGTGCAGCTATTTTCACAGGTTATTAACCTTCAAAAATAAACACTGTTGCCTGAACTGCACCATGCCAAGTTTATTATTGTATTTTGTGGAATTTTTGACCATTATTCATCTTTCCTTGTTTTAATGGCCAAGGAGAGGTTAGCGAGTAATCTAATATTTCATCTCTGCATCCCCTAAGCTACATACATCATTTATGAAACCACTTTTCATAAACAATTTTACATGACTTATGTTAAAGTAAATTCTGGAAACAGACACAGTTCTGTGCATTATATGCTCACACATCTACTAGAAATACATTACGTATGCTGTGATTTGGCTGTTTTGTCAGGGATAGAAATGTTTTATAAATGCTTTACATGAAATCTCTGTTCTTGCTGCTAAAGAGGAAACCAGAATAAGAGCTTTGGTGCTACAAGTAGCAGAACTGGGATTTTATTTAGGGTGGACTGCTGTCAATTAGCTTCAGGCAACCAAGTACAGTACTAAAATTAGGCATCTCATGAACCCCTTAAAGGGAACCTGTCATCTACTTTATGCCCCAAACCTATCACTACCTGTCCCTGCAGCTTCCTAGTACATCCTTAAGCATCCCTGCCTAAACTAACTGTGTGGTAAATTGGTTGAAGAAACACTTTTACATATTCTTCCCCAGTTAGGAAGCATCATCTAGATGTGTGGTCATTCTGTCCGGGTCCACTTTCCCTCCTCAGTCCATAGTTATCATACCCTGGTGGGCGTGATAACCTAGTTTCCATGCACTTCCAGCGTTTCAAATCTATGGGCATCTTTTCTGGTATGACGCTGTGGTGAGTCAAATCTTTCAGATCTCATCAGTGTCACCTTATGTAGTAATAATTCAAGATTGCTTCAATATATCTTAATGATTCTGAGAATGTTTTTTCATGACACAGTGACCTTCATAAAAGTGGCAAATTGTAGTTGATATTATTTGAGTTCATGTATGAAATTATCAAAAATTTGGCAAAAAAAACTTAAACGTTTCAGAATTTTCAAATTTTGAATTTTTATTCCCTTAAACTAGAGAGTTATGTCACACAAAATCTTTAAAAGGGTTGTACCACAAACAATTGTATATTTAATTAAAAGATCTTAGAATAAAAATAATCTCCACAATTGGATGTGTTAAAAAAACATGTTCCTGTCCTGAGAGAATCACATATTTGAGGGATTTACATGGAAACCCTGATATGAGCGCTTAGGGTAAATGTAAGTTGAGCCTTAATGTACCGTCATACGGCACGACGTTGAAACAATATCAATATCTTATAAAAAAAAAACTCATAACAGCTTAATATATACAAAAAAAAACAAAAAAAACAAGTTGCCATATTGTCAAAGGGGTAGTAGTACATAGTAAGTACAAATAATAAAAGCCAAAAAACACCCTTATAAAATGATTGCTATGTGGTTTATCTCTTACAATGCACGTGCGGCCTACAATATGTGGGCTGTACGGTGCAAAAAATGCATGCCCGGTTAAACAAACACCGTTCCAGTATAAGGAATGGTTTCCTTTTTACATAGTGTCTCTAAATATTTTTGCATGATACATACATGATCAAAAGGATCCAAGAGTATTAAAATTAATAATAATTGATCAGATACTGGATTCTGTGAGCAATAGGTTCCGTAGCCTAATTAACAAGGAGAGCTACTGGATCTTCAAACTTATTTATTATTATTATTATTAGGTATTTATATAGCGCTATTAGGATACATAGCGCTGTACAAGTTAGGGGGTAGACAAAGACAAGTGGTCGAAAAACGACGACAAATCGACAAAACAATCGTACAGGTACAATGGGGCCAGGGATCCTGTCCACGAGGGCTCACAGTCTAGAGGGGTGGGGAGGGAGACAGTAGGAGGGGGAGAGAGGTGAGGTGGTGCAGTGGATTGGGACTCAGTGTGTGTTGTAGGCTTGTAGGAAGAGGTGGGTCTTCAGGTTTTTCTTGAAGGTTCCCAGGGTAGGGGAGTGTCTGATGTGGTGGGGGAGGGAGTTCCAGAGTCTGCTGGAAGCACGAGAGAAGTCTTGTGTGCGGTTGTGGGAGGTGGAAATGCGGGGGGTTGAGAGAAGGAGTTCCTGAGAGGAGCGCAAATTGCGCGAGGGGAGGTAGCGGGAGACTAGGTCGGAGATGTAGGGAGGGGACAGGTTTGTTATGGCCTTGTAGGTCAGGGTTAGGGTTTTGAAGCGAGATCGCTGGGGGATGGGGAGCCAGTGGAGGGCTTGGTGGAGGGGGAGGCGGGCGAGTAACGGGGAGATAGGTGGATGAGTCGGGCAGCAGAGTTGAGGATGGTGCGGAGAGGTGCGAGGGAGGTGGCAGGGAGGCCGGTGAACAGGAGGTTGCAGTAGTCCAGGCGGGAGATGACGAGGGCGTGGACAAGTATCTTGGCTGTGTTGTGGTCAAGGAAGGAGCGGATGCGGGCAATGTTTTTTAATTGGAGTCGGCAGGAGGTGGCGAGGGCTTGGATGTGGGGCTTGAAGGAGAGGGAGGAGTCAAGGATTACCCCGAGGCACTTGGTGTGGGGTACGGGTGAGAGAGTGCAGTCGTTGACGGTGATGTATAGGTCAGGAAGCGGGCGGAATTGTTCGGGGGAAAGACGATGAATTCGGTCTTGTCCATGTTGAGTTTGAGGAAGCGGGTAGAAAAGAAGGATGCAATGGCGGATAGGCATGGAGGGATTTTGGATAAAAGGGAGGAGATATCAGGGCCAGACAGATAGAGTTGGGTATCGTCAGCGTAGAGGTGGTATTGGAGTCCATGTGACTCGATGAGATTGCCTAGGCCGAGGGTGTAGATGGAGAAGAGTAGTGGTCCCAGGACTGAGCCTTGGGGAACGCCTACAGAGAGGGGGTGGGGTGAGGAGGAGGTGTGAGGGTGGGTGACGCGAGTGGGTAACTTGGCCCATTAAGCCCTGAGGGATTAAACCTAACTATAGATAACATCACTAAGTGGGCAATATTGAAACAGGAACAGATTATGGTGTTGACTATGTGAACATTCGGGCAATTCGAGCAATCTGACCTCATTCTTATTTTATTTTTTTATACACAATTTTACGGATTTTATGGTTCTTAATCATAAAATAAAATTAAATTACAATAATAAACCCCCGAGGGGGTTTATTATTGTAATTTAATTTTATTATTATAGCAATGATTTTATAAGGTTATTTTTTGTTTTTTTATTAGTGCTGGTGTGCACAACAATGGAAGGTGAGAGGCAAATCCCCCCCTCCTTTGTATCAATTGCCCCATTAGACCACCAGGTACTATTCATGTTGCACTCACTACTGTCAATTTTTGTCTCCTTACTGCGATCTTTGGAAAGCAGAATGAAAATGTATTTGTTACTCCGTTCTCCATGCGATATAATTGATTAGACAGCTTTATTCTTCAGGTCGGTGTGATGACAGTGATACCATATTTGTATCATTTTTTATGTTAGATAACTATCACATACTAAAAGAATACTTTTTTACAAGAAAAGGTTTTTCCATCAACTTATTTTGAGAGTTATAAAGTATCTACGTTTATGTTGGCAGTCATGTCAAGACTTATTTTTTGCGGAATGAGTTGTTGTTTTTATTGGTACCATTTTTAGACACATAATATTTTTTTATCGCTTTCTATTCCAATTTTTTGGGATGTAAAAATAAACAAAACCCAGTAATTCAGAAATTCTTTTTTGGGTATTTCTTTTTTAAGACCAAGTGGTAAAAATGATAGAAAAACTTTATTCTTTGGTTCATGTGTATTATTTATTTTATGTTTTGCCACTTTTACACGATAAAAACTTTTATAGAAAAAGTGTTATTTCTGCATCACTGTATTCTGAGAGCTGTAGTTTTTAAAAAAAATTTCTACTGATGGAGCTGTATGGTGGCTTGTTTTTCACAGGAAAAGATGTTGTTTGTTGTTTTCAGTGATACTATTTTTATTTGCATGCATATTCTTTATCGCATTTTGCTCCACTTCAATTTTGGAGGTATAATGAACATGTGTCTTTTTTTGCCTCGTTATTTATTTATTTTATGGTGTTCACTGCAGGGGTTAAATAGTGTTACAGTTTTATAGATTGAGTTTTTCTGGACTCGGTGATACAAAATATGTGTCATTTTTATTCTTCTTATCTCATCTTTTGCAATAGACAAGTATTCCAATACATGAGACCTAACAGATTACAATTATAGAACGCCTGTCACTGTAATCTGGCCTAACAGGCCACTGTACCTGGCACACGAGGAGGTCATTGTTTGATCCTCGAGTTCCAAGACAACCATCATCTCCATGAGTTTTCATCATGTGAGTACTGATGGAAGTGAGAGAGTGAACCCACTCCCTCCTACAACCTTCAAAATGCTGTCATTGCTATTAATCACAGCATTTAGAGGGTTAATCAGCCAGGGATAGCACTGGCACCATCCCTGGCTGTACTACAGGAGCTTCTGCGGTGATTGTTCAGGAAGTGGTAATTTTTAGCACTTTCCTGCATTATTGTGCTGTGATCAGTCAATCAGATTGACTGACCTATCATAGCAATCTGAGTATGGGGACTGCCAACATAAGTACCAACACCTATCTCCATGCCAGTCCGCTGTCACCGACAGCTATCGGCAAGTAATTGTCACTGTATGTTTTCACAGAATGACAGTTCAAAACCATCATCCAAAACACGTCATGGTGTTGGAACTGAAACCCGCTCATAATGTGCTATGCATGTCATTGGTTGTTAAGAGGTTAAGTACAGCAGCATGTTATTCTAACCATCTACAATGTTTCAATTCAAAGTTAGTGACTTTTTAAAAAGTCTCAGCAGCAATATTTTCTACTTGTCTCACAAATGTCTTAAGTATATAATGGAGAATGTAGATAAAAGTAGTACTGGTTGAACAAAAGCTAAACAATCAATCCTCAGCTAAACAATCAGCGCTTTGACACTGCCATACTCATTCTTCTCCAGATTGGCAGTTACATCGTTTATACTGGCCACACATGCTTAGTGACTCTGGGTAAAGTACAAACAGTCTTTCAGAAATGTTCTTATGGATTAGTGACTATTTGATGAATGTTTTTAAACACAGAAAACTGCTTTCTCAACAATGCCACAGTTGTTGAAGGGGACTGTCCACCACTTAGAGAATGTTGGCCATCTCAAGCATAGGTGATCCATACCTGATCAACTGTTTGCAGCTTCCACTAAGGCTGGATATAAGCAGTATACAAAGCCGAAACAGCGTGGCTCTATGCACTTTTAATTGGCTGTTCTCATGTACTGCAGCTCAGGTTTTACTGAAAAGGAATTGAACACAGTACTTCAGAATGGCCACTATACTGTGTATGGAGCAACTTCAGCTCCATACCCTCTTCACATTCGCCTTCCAGAGCCGATCAAGAATACCTGAGCCCTTCTAATTTGATACTTGCTATCAATATTATAGCAGTGGACATTGAAGAATGATCAGATTTGTTTAAATCTTTTATTAGATTAATTTTCAAGTAATGGGTCTGCCCCACTTTAAAATTCACCTCCATACTGAATTCATTAGAGAAATCTTGCTAGAGAGCTAAATTTACCTATTGGAGCATAACTAATTAGGCGAGGTCCCATAGCAGCAAGATGAGTTGTCTTATGGTACTGTATATAATGCCTTGAATATATGTAACAAACTCTTAAAAAAGTAACTTTTTAGACACAGTAGTAATAATTTTACTTTGTAGTTTCTTACAAAAGTTCTTTCTTGGCTAAAAACAATTGTGTAATGAGTTGACGAACTTGGTCTTCTCTCTTTGGTATTTGTATTTTGGTTTTGCATTTGAATGAAATTTTCTGAGAATTTAGCATTTTTCGAAGAACTGTGTAACACAATGATGGATCAAGGATAATAGAAAAAATTGGAGCCCGGCTCAACAGGACTTGATTTTTCTTTTTTTTTATTTTTCAAAAGAAAGTAAAGTGCCCAGTCGACGCATCATGAGTCATGAGTAAAACCGCTTACTGCAGTCAAAACCCGTCGACTGGGTCATGTCGACATGTAAATTTTTCTTTTGATGCACTTTACTTTCTTTTGAGAAATAAAAAGAAAAGAAAAGGCCAGTCCTGTTTAGCCGGGCTCCAATTTTTTCTATTATCCTTGATATGAGGCCGGGTGAGGTCGGTGTCTGAGCCCCAGGTGGATGAACATAGGTCAACTGGGTGAGCTGGAATCAAGTTTCTACAATGATACATACCATACATCACATAAGACATATAAGAACCATATTTCTGTTTGGTTAATACATTCACCTCTGAATTACTTTGTGTACCGTTGTATCAGAGTTAAACAATTCTAATGTTTTTTTTTAATAATTTAATATTCTTCAGTAGATTTATCATTAAAGGGATCCTGTCACCTCCAGAACGCCTCCTAAGCTACCAAAACATCTCCCTGCAGAATATTATCACTAATCCCACACTCCTTTTGTCTCTTAAAAGCATCCTTTGAAAGTGCATAAAAACGTTTTAATACTTGCTTATTAGGCATTATAATTAGTAGGGGCTATATTATTTAGCCCTTAGGGCGTGTTGTTTTGCAGGCTCCACGATCCAGCCTCTCTCTGTCTGTGCTGCTTTGCTTGTGCTGGCTTTGCTCTCCCCCTCTCTGTCACTCACAGAATGCAAATCATTAGTCCTGCCTTTAGCTGCACATCACAGCAGAAGCTGCACAGAGAGGGCTGGATCATTCAGGCTGCAAAACAACACGCTCTAAGGGTTAAAGAATATAGACCCTACTAATTATAATCAGTAATGAGTTAGTATAAAATCGTTTTTATCTACTTTCACAGGATGCTTTTAGGAGACAAAAGGAGTGTGAGATTAGTGATAGGATGCTGCAGGGACATGTGTTTGGTAGCTTAGGAGGCGTTCTGGAGGTGACAGGATCCCTTTAAATTAAATGTACCATTTAAGTAATACTGACTCCTTTGTGTGTTAATGTAAAATACTTTTATCTTCATCAGCTTTATATTGCATTTTAAATGATGGTTAAGTATAGACACACATGTGCACACAACAAACACTTAGACACATAAGCACACACACACAGACACACACACATATAGACACACATACACCTCCTATGCTTGTACTATAATCCCATTGTTTTTGCTATTAACTAAAAAGTATAAAGCTCTGCTCAAATTAGATATGAGTAGATAGCTCCACCTTGTGGAAATACTTCATACATTTCACTTCCTTCCATGGACAATTCAGGTTTTTTTCCAGTTTATGAATAAAACCTATTGAATGCCCAGTAAAGATAATTTTGTTTTTTACAGCACAGCCGGAATACAAAATCCTGATGTGAACAATTTCATTTTAACTCACTAACAGCAATCAGACATCTTGAACAGCATAACCCCTTCACCCCGGCGATTTTCTGTTTTTGTTTTTTTTCTCCCCCTCTTCCAATGAGCCTTAACTTTTTTACTTTTCCATTAATATAGCCATGTGAGGGCTTGTTGTTTGCAGGACAGGTTGTACAGATTGACATAATTTATTTTACCATGTAGTGTACTGGAAAACGAGAAAGCAATTCCAAGTGTTGTGAAATTGCAAAAAAAGTGAGATTTCACAATGGTGTTGGGTTTTTTATTATTTGCCATGTTCACTATATGGTAAAACTGACATATCGGTATGATGCCTCAGTTAGTATGAGTTTGTAGATACCAAACAGGTATGCTTTTACTGTTATCCATATGCTAAAAGGCAATCCAGAAATTAGTCAAAAAAAAAGAATTGCGGTTTTGACGCTATTTTCCGAGACCTGTAGCACTCTCATTTTTTGGGAACTGGGGCTGTGTGATGACTTATTTTTTTGCGTCCTGTGCTGACATGTTTTAATTATACTATTTTTGACAGATGCGATGTTTTGATAGCATGCTATTGCATGTTATTGCAATGTTGTGGCAACAAAAGAAACATTATTTTGGCACTTTTACTATTTTTTCCATTATGCAATTTACAGATTCAGATTACATATTGATAGATCGGGCACTTATGAATGTGTTAACAGCAAATATGTGGAGTTTTCTATAGTTTTATTTTCAAAGGAGTAAAAGGGGGGTGATTTGAGTGTTTTTTTTTTTAAATGTTTCATATTTTTAAAAACTTATCTTTTTCTTTTCCACTTTTTCTTTATTTTACTTGGCCCCTTAGGATGCCTCAACAAATCACTGTCTGATCACTCTTCTAGTACAGAGATGTGCAGGTCTCTGCACTGCATAAACGATCATCTTCTGTGAATGCCAAAGAACATTTACAGGAATTGAGTCATGACAACAGCAGAGGTCCTCATCTGTCATGACAAGCCTCGATGCTCACTCGTCTCTGCTACATGTTGCGAGCAGAGTCATTAGTGTCCACTCACTGCAGCAGCTCTATCATACTAAGACATGTCTGTGATCTCATATGAACTCTCTGACATCACTGCTCACACAACCGTGACTCAGTCTGAAAGTGCTGCAGCGGTGAGCAGACACTAATGTATCCGCTCACCACATGTAGCAGATGTGAGTGAGCGTCGCTTGACACACTTTGGATTATTGTTTGACGGTATGTTTGGGGTTAATACATGGGAAAATGAGGATTGTCTATGTGTCTTATTTGAAATAAAGGATTTTTCTGTGACTGTGTGTATTAACTATTTACTTATATGATTGATAATATATGGGTCTCATAGAAGCCTGAACATTATCAATCAGGGCTTAATGACATCTGTCATTACTTAGCTGTCATTAACCCCTTCTGTCACCCCAATGCCACTGCACTAGGGCATCGGGAAGAGCTGGGTAAATCACCAGAAATTGGCAATTCTAATGAATTCACTAATTTTTGGGGTAGCTGCAGGCTACAATTCTGAAGTCTGGGGAGCCTAATAACTATGGGCCTCACCATGCTGATAATACTAGCCCCTCAGCTGCCTGGTTTTTACCTTGGCTGGCAATCAGATATAGGGCCATGCTTTTTTTATTATTCATTTATTTTTTACACATCTATGGCAGCAGGTTCATTGCCAATGCACTAATGTATATTGGGACGAAATGGACTCCTTCAATGTAGAACATATGATGATTTCTTATGTAACCCAGACAGTATTGTATTTTGGTTTGCAAACTTGTGATGGCCAACTCGATGTTCCTAGAATCTTGTGGATGACTATTGGTGTTTATTTTAGCATGGTAATGTAGTTATCAAACTTGTTTGTCATAGAAGGCCAGAGAACTTAATTATGCTAATCGTCCATTGTATATTATCGAGTGGATGTTGACTTTATGTAAATTGCCCCAGCCACCATTGTTTTAATGTCATGGTTTGCAGACTGAATGTCTCCTACTAAAATTCCATTGTAAGGGCTATATCAATCAGTATGTCGCTCTGCCTTGCCAGAATTGCAATACTACTAAAAATATGTTAAATGAGGCTTGAGGTCCAGCCAATGAAAAGACAGTGTTATTCCACCATTCGTGAAGTCGCAATATCCTGCAATGAGGGCTGAGGGTGTATAAGGAGGACTGTTCACTTTGACCAGCAGTTTGGATGCAGACATCTAATCTAGGATCTTCGGATGCGATTGGCCAGCCATCACCCCAGGCCTAGGCATTTTAGTGCTGACCAAGGGGATCAGAACCTGGACTATAAAACTACAAGGACTTCAGAATCGAACTATCGGATTCGGCTGTGATGACAAAGACTGCATAAGAAAGCCACGCAGGTTGGGACAATCCAGTCACCTGCATACAGACTTTGCCGTGCTGACTCAGCTTCCTAAATCTGGCATTATTTCTTTCTCGGTGGGTGCCTGCCAAAAACAGGGTGCCACTGGTTTGGAGTAAATAGCTTTGGAAGATCTAAGGCACGAATATTCTAAATCCTGGTGAGCCAGCAGAAGGGTGAGACTCTGTTTCCTATTACATTATGTGTTTTGCTTGGGTATGTGTTATATGCTGTAAACTGTTTGGGGATCCAATAAACTCTTAATATTGTGGTTCCCTCACCCTGTGTTGTCTGAGTAGTGTTCCGCCCATGGTTAAGGAGCTTGGGCGTTCAGTTGGGGATGAGCCCTGGTCCACGTTGTCTTTGTAAAGTTGGCTGGGTCTGCGGACATGAGCACCCACTGACCCCCGGGTCTCGACATATAAGACAACCGATCCCAAATGTCAGCACAATGGGTGTGAGTGCAACAGCTGTTTTGGCTGTTGGAGTCAGTAAAGTGAATAAACACGAGGTTAATGAGTGGACCCAGAAGCAAATATGACTGCAGCATAAGAGACTGGTGAATATAATTCTCCTGCTTTTTCCTTGACTGGCAATCAAAAAAAAAAAACAAAGCTCTCACATTTTTTTATTTATTTAAATAATTAAAATAAAATAATGGGCTGTACTGTAGTTTTGATTGCCAGCCAAGGTAAATCTAGGCAGATGGGGTGGCAGCCAGTAGCTGTCCTCCTTATCTGCTCTGACAATCAAAAATGCGGGGCAACTGTATGCAATTTTTCTTTTAATTATTTATTTATTATTTAACTCTATGATGGTAGGTTTGTTGCCAAGGGCAACCAATCACAGATGCTAGCACAATAGATGGGAGTCAACAGCAAATCACAGATGCTGTCACAGAAAGTTGGCATTTGTAATTGGCTGTTGGAGGCCAGTGAATAAAGCGGAGGTTAATGAGTGGTCCCGGAAGTGGTGTTACAAGCATGCGTGCCTCAGTAAGTGTATGCTGCTTATGATTTAATCACCATTTTACTTTCTTTTACAGCCTGCCTAGCCACCATTTTATAACTCTAAAATCCAGGTTCTGGCTCAAGTTCAGGCCAAGTACGGTTCTGAATCCAGATTTTAAAGTCCGTTGGATCCAGTGAACCTAAACATCTGCAGGTTTGCGGATCTATAGTCATTGGTCATGAAGTGTTTAAGGAATTTAAAGTGAAAACATCATTTTTATTTGATAAAGCAATAGTACACATGAAAATAATCAACTTTGTAATGTACGTTATTGGACAAATTAGCTTCTTTCTCTGACAGAATTGATCAGTCATTATCAAAAATCGCAATTCAGAAGTAAAATCTGTCTTCAGTGAAGACTTTCCTATTACCAAGTTAGGAGATGGCATCTGTTACTGATGAGATTCTATGAAAATGAGAGGCAGGATGAGCTAGAGGTAGAGGGAGGAGCTAGAGACAGAGGGAGCTGCTATAGTGTAAGCTCCACCTAACTCCTCTATCTACATAGAATCTCCTCAGTAACAGCTGCCATCTGCTATCTCAGTAATGGGAAAGTCTTCACTAAACACAGATTTTTCCTCAGAATTGAGAATTTTGATAATGACTGATAAATTCTGGCAAAGAAAGAAGCAAAAAAAAAAAAAGGCTGCTTATTTTCATGTGCACTATTAATTTATGAAAAAAAAATGAAAAGGACGGTTATGCTTTATACAAACAGCATTTTGCAAAGTTTCATTTCAAACTGCAATAAAACCAAAATACCTCCATACTGGACCATTCAAACCGTTACTCTTGTCATTTTATTAAAATCGCTATCCTGTGCAATAATGTGTACATTACAATCATATGCTTAGACACAATATAACGTTTATGTAGATTTTTATGTTGTACACTTTTCCAGAAAAGATTTTTATCTAACAGACCAATACGTAAAGATATTTTTCTCAATGTAATAGCAATCCAGCACTTAGTAATGCAGCCCCTGAGGACCTAAGTGACTTATTGCACCTTCACACTTTCAGCCTTATTTGTGTAAATGTTATTTTACATGTTCTTCAATTACACAGAGAAGTTAGCTGGTGTTAAATATACTTTATATATTACCGGTTTGCGAAGTTATAAGCTGATTTGGAGCTTGGAGTTATTGTACTATTCCCCATACTGACACATTATACCTTTAAAGCACTTTCCTTTGTGCCATTAATCATTGCATATTTTAATGAACATTGAAATATAATAGCACTCATACATTACCAATAAATGGGACTAAAATATATGCTAAGCGAAGCCTTGTGCATCTGCGGGCCATGCATGCGTTCATGTTACTGTCTCCACTTTATATGTGCTGTCTGCAGAACAGGTTTCAGTTCATTGCTTCCATCTCTGCCCTTTTCCCACTATATGAACATCTGAAACTATTATGAACCATATGATATATGCTTGATTTTTATTTTTGTATATGATGTTCAGATGGCTGAATCTAACATAAAAATGATGAAAGCTAGTAAAAACAAACAAGGGGTCATTCCGCTGCAGTTTGTTTTCTTTTACTGAGGCCGCTGTTTAAACAGTTTTCTTGGATAAAGAATTTTAGTCAAACACAAATCTTGATCAAAGCTTTAGGATCTATGATGTATATGGAAAAAAGACATTCAAATTCATACAGAGCATGGTTACAGGGTTCAATAATGTCTTTATATAAGGGACCTATTTACCATATAGGCAGTAAGTTATTTAAAACTCTACATAACTGTTGACTTAAAGGGTTATGTCCGTGATATATAAAGATAAACAATTTTGCAATGTATCAGCGTTTTATTACTGGTTTTGTTTATAGGTTGTTGCTAGGGAGACCAACCACTGCTGCGATTTTGCAGCAGTGGCTGGATGTTAACAGTGCATACAATGTCTTCTCAGCGGTGATTGTAAATTGTGCTCCAAGTCTATCCGGGATCACTGGAGCACTGCTGCCTCATGACTCTGGCCATATCTTTCACACCCCGCTGTCCATGTTGCAGAGGCAATTATGGCTCATATAGTCTCATCAGAGTTCAGACCAGTGGAATGACGATGCTGCTAGTCTGAATTGTCCGAACACAAGTAGGAGAGCATCCACCACAAAAAGCAGAAAGTCAGTAAACTGGAGAGTGGTCGCTCTTGCTTTGGAGAACCAGAAGATCCCTTTAGAGGATATTGAAATTTCTTCAAGATCATGGGTTTTTAAAGATTAATAGTAGCATGATCTTTATTTGTAACAATGTCGTTATTGGACACATTGCAGGTCCACACTGTCCATATAAGTAGTAAGAATATAACTCTTTATAGTTAGATGTAGCCATTATACCAAGCATAGCATAAAGGCTAATGGAAATAAACTCAACAAGTATATTGCAAAAATCTGCATTCACCAAAATGCTGATTTATTTTTATAATATATTGGGTCATTAAAAGCTTAAAGAACAAAAAAATACTGTCACTTGTCCACTCCTTGTCACAACTTTTTATATCTACCTCTAGTGCTGAATCCCCATGATGGTTCTACCCATGTGTATGCAAAGTCACTGTACTAATGTTGACTAGAGATGAGTAGACCCATGGAAGTTTGGGTTCTGGGGCTTCAGCTGGACTTTATTAAAAATTCTGTTCAGTACCTAAACTTGACCCACACTTATTGGAAGTCATTGATTGAGCAGTTCGGTCTGCCACCCACATACAGCCAGCCATGTACAAAGCACTTCTGCAGTATGGCGGGGATTTATTACATTTTTTTGGTGCACACTACATCTGATAATGCTGATTTTACCAACCATGTGAGCCATTCAAACACTGCAAGCAGCTTACAGTGTGCCAAGCACCAAATGAATCTGAGCACAGAAATGCTTGCTTGACTGGTTTGCATACATAAAGCACCCGAACTCAAACACTGATTGTTTTTTAAAAGTCTATGTTTAGTAGGAGTACCAGACTTTAAAGTTTGGCTTGCCTATCCCTAGTCTTGACCTTTTCAAACTTGCACACTGAGATTTTGGCCAAGCATGAGAAAACTTGGGGGTTCAGTGTTTATGGCACGCATGAGAAGATTTGGCAAGGATCGGAAGGGTGATGATAAGCAGCAGAGCTGATGGTGAGTTGAACTTTAAGATGAGCCAAGTATATATATAATATATATATATATATATATATATATATACTATATATATAATATATATATATATATATATATATAGTGAAAGTGCGTTGTGAAAGTATTTGGCCCCCTTGAACTCTTCAACTTTTGTCACATTTCAGGCTTCAACCTGATTATATAAATTCAAATTTTTTTGTGAAGAATCAACAACAAGTGGGACACAATCGTGAAGTGGAATGAAATTTATTGGATATTTTAAACTTTTTTAACAAATAAAAAACTGAAAAGTGGGGCGTGCAATATTATTCGGCCCCTTTACTTTCAGTGCAGCAAACTCACTCCAGAAGTTCAGTGAGCATCTCTGAATGTTTAATAAATGATTGGTAATGATAAATAAAATCCACCTGTGTGTAATCAAATCTCCATATAAATGCACCTGCTCTGTGATAGTCTCAGGGTTCTGTTTCACATGCACAGAGCATCATGAAGACCAAGGAACACACCAGGCAGGACCGAGATACTGTTGTGGGGAAGTTTAAAGCCAGATTTGGATACAAAAAGATTTCCCAAGTTTTAAACATCTCAAGGAGCACTGTATAAGCGATCTTATTGAAATGGAAGGAGTATCAGACCACTGCAAATCTACCAAGGCCCAGCCTTGTCTCTAAACCTCTAGACTGTGAGCCCTCGCGGACAGGATCCCTGGCCCTATTGTACCCGTACGATTGTTTTGTCGATTTTGTCTACCCTCTAACTTGTACAGCGCCATGTATCCTAATAGCGCTATATAAATACCTAATAATAATAATAATAATAATAAACTTTCATCTCAAACAAGGAGAAGCCTCATCAGAGATGCAGCCAAAAGGCCTATGATCACTCTGGATGAACTGCAGAGATCTACAGCTGAGGTGGGAGAGTCTGACCATAGGACAACAATCAGTCGTACACTGCACAAATCTGGCCTTTATGGAAGAGTTGCAAGAAGAAAGCCATCTATCAAAGATATCCATAAAAAGTCTCATGTGAAGTTTGCCACAAGCCACCTGGGAGACACACCAAACATGTGGAATAAGGTGCTCTGGTCAGATGAAACCAAAATCGATCTTTTTGGCCACAATCCAAAACGATATGTTTGGCGTAAAAGCAACACAGATCATTACCCTCAAAAGACCATCCCCACTGTCAAACATGGTGTTGGCAGCATCATGGTTTGGGCCTGCTTTTCTTCAGAAGGGACAGGGAAGACGGTTTAAAATTGATGGGAAGATGGATGGAGCCAAATACAGGACCACTCTGGAAGAAAACCTGTTGGAGTCTGCAAAAGACCTGAGACTGGGATGAAGATTTATTTTCCAACAAGACAAACATAATGCAAAATCTACAATGGAATGGTTCAAAAATAAACGTATCCAGGTGTTAGAATGGCCAAATCAAAGTCCAGACCTGAATCCAATCGAGAATCTGTGGAAAGAGCTGAAAACTGCTGTTCACAAACGCTCCCCATACAACCTCACTGAGTTTGAGCTGTTTTCCAGTGAAGAATAAGCCAGAATTTCAGTCTCGCGATGTGCAAAACTGATAGAGACATACCCCAACTTGCAGCTGTAATCGCAGCAAAAGGTGGCGCTACAAGGTATTAACTCAAGGGGCCGAAAAATATTGCACGCCCCACTTTTCAGTTTTTTATTTGTTAAAATAGTTTAAAATATCCAATAAATTTTTGTTCCAATTCGCGATTGTGTCCCACTTGTTGTTGATTCTTCACAAAAAAATTTGAATTTATATCTTTATGTTTGAAGCCTGAAATGTGGGAACTGGTTAAAAAGTTCAAGGAGGCAAAATACTTTCACAAAGCACTGTATATTATATATATATATAATATTTTTATTAGGATCTGGGGCAGGGGCAGACATATCTTTGTTGCAACCTGTGCAGCAACAGGTGTCAAAGAGGTAAAGGGCCCATTTCTATATCCAAAATAGGTGAATGAGTTATTTTTACTACAAAAGGCCCATTTATTGTTTTCACATAGGGGCCCTCTCTGTTTGCATCCACTAGTGCTTAGGACTCTGGAGAGACTCCTAAACATAATGAAGGAATTCAATTAATAGAAAATAGATTAATCATTTTAATATAACCTCCTAATCATTTTTTAGAGGAAAATCCATGAGAACAGGCAAATTAAAATTTTGCCTGGTCTGCTCATCTCTACTCGTAACCTCAGAGTAAAGAATAAATAGATTTTTCTGGTTACTTAAAAAATGACAAATATTTTGTAGCTGTGTGCATAGATTATCACCATTCATTTCAGACTCCAGTCCCTAGATTGGTTTACAATTAGTGATGAGCGAGTGGCGTAATATTCGGGCTCGCTATACTTGTAATGGGTAGTTTTTAATAGAGATGAGCGATGTTCGATTCGAATAGTTCGCCAATCTCAAATTCGAGTTGATTTTGGCGCTATTCGAGTCATTCGCCGAATTCGAACAATTTGGTTCAAACATGTTCGATTTTGGTTCGAAAATGCGGCAGATGCGGTCAGAAAACCGCATCTGCCGCATTTTGAGCCAAAATAAACATTACCGAACTCAAATAAAGTGTTAAAAATAAAAAAATAATGTATGCTCACCTGTCCGCAGTCCACCGAAGCCTCCGGTATGGTCCTGTGTCTTCCAGGACCTGTGGTGACGTCAGTTCTCGCGGGAACTCCGGTCACATGACCGGAGTTCCGCGAGAACGTGACGTCACCACAGGTCCTGGAAGCACCGGACCTTGCCGGAAAGCTTAAAATAGATATTTTTATGTTTCGGACCCTTTCTTTTACTTTCCGGCAAGGTCCGGTGCTTCCAGGACTTGTGGTGACGTCACGTTCTCGCGGAACTCCGGTCATGTGACCGGAGTTCCCGCGAGAACTGACGTCACCACAGGTCCTGGAAGACACAGGACCATACCGGAGGCTTCGGTGGACCGCGGACAGGTGAGCATACATTATTTTTTTATTTTTTACACTTTATTTGACTTTATTTCACTTCCTCAATGTATGTATATACATTGTGGAAGTGAAACAGCCCCAAAAGCCCGGTTTTTTCGTGTCCCGGGATGTTCGACCCCGTCGATTCGGCGAATCGAATCGAACACGAACACCGGGTGGCGGCTCATCTCTAGTTTTTAATACTCACATATTCGTTCGAATAGCAAGTCCAGTGTTAGTCAATTAGTCATAGGCTCTGCCCACAGACATCCGGCCATAAAAGGAGTCTTTCCCAGCTGGGCAGGAGGGTGGACTCTTTCACATTTCTGCTGCATAAAATACCTTGTTGTGCCCCGCAAAGATAGTCTAACATCCAATCTGCTCTCACTGAGGTCACTGAGGTGCCAGCTATCATTATGTACTGAAGGGAGCCGGCAATATTTGTCAGATCAATAACGAACGACACATCACTCACGAACACCAGTGATACTCGCTGAGTAACGAATACCGTACTATCCATGCAAGTAGCAAATAGTAACGATTACACTTGCTCATCACTATTTACAATCTAATTACTCTATCTTTAATGCAGACATACATCATATGAAGTCAATTGATCTCTATACCTTTATTTTCCAAATGCAGTTGGGCTAACCCTAAGATAGGGAAGATTAGTGGTATCCAGGCTTATGGAACATATAGGAATTTGTACAATGAACTTAGTGGTCTCTGAGTACAGTCAAGCTGAGCCAATCACAGCCAAGGGCTGAGTTCTATTACCCTTGACTTCACCAATTAGTAAAGGTCTCCTCCAGACCCTCATCAATAAATTTTAACAAGTCTGTGACGTGTCAGAAGTTTATTGCAAAGAGAGGAACCCTTAGTAAGAACAATTTACGGCTCATTCAGATATCCGTGGATTTCAGTCACATCTCGGACTGTAGTACACGGGCTGGTCACTGGTTTTTTTAAATAGGAATGTAATAGGTTTTCTACTTGTGTGGTATAGGGAGAAGCAGAACACCTTCACTTGGTTGCATCCAGCAAGTATCCAGCACTCTCGGTTTTTAATTACCTTTTGCAGGTCACCTCGGAAATGTGACCTTGTCACTCAATGTTCTGGTGGTCTCTTTCTTTATAAGGCATTGTAAATATTTTCTTATCCTACTGTGTTTTTATCATGTTAGGTGTGATGTCCATGGTTTATGTTACTTAACTACCGCAAATGGTAATGTTTTCAACTGTGTGGCCTGTTCAGAAAATTATCGAGTATAAACACTATTTTCAATAAAGGGGATAATAACCTGTAATTGCAAAGTGATTTTTATGGCATGATTAATACACAGGAAACTCTGTTTTTGTGAAAGGAAATAATTAGCAGAACAATTTAAGCTGCAGTGTTTGTTCTCCCAATTCGTCAAGTGTAAATATATTATGGAAATAATTGATTGGAGATTGCTTCCTCAATAACATTGCCACTGATTGTAAATCTCTCCCATAAAACTGTGGAAAACAATATCCAAGTGTAATATATTACAGAAAACATGTTTGCAACATACAGATACAAACTGAATTAAAATAGAAAGCCACAGGGCTAGATTACATAAATTGTAAAGTATACCTCCCAATTTCCTTGTAAAGAAGGAACTTACATTGGGAAATATCAGTTATAATGGGTTTTCTGCTTTATGGGTCTTATAATTTGTGCTATATAAAACATTACAAGTTCTCAGTACGTATAAAGTGGAATATTCTTTAATACCTAAATAATGAAATATAGGCTGGAGTTGTTTTCTTATATAATGTTCAGTTTGTTAGAATGCACATTTGAGTTTTTACGGTGGTCCAATTGAAATTAAGGGGCTTTTTAGAAATTCCCTTTAAGAGCCAAAACAGCAGACTGATAAGAGATTTCCTAATAAAAATGTCAATTTTTAGGTATTAATACAAAATATTATAGACAATAGTTTGACCAAGATGACTCATGTTGATCATAAAGAGGTAATATGCTGACATTTGATAATGTAGGGGAAATACCATGGCTGTAAGTCTCATTGAAAAGGTTTCTATAAAATATTGGGATTTATGTTTATTAGGCTTTAATATTACAGATGATTGAATCTTTTGAAATATGAAATCAGCAGCCACAGACATTTTTCCCAGAAAACATGATTCATAGCAAATTTAGGTATTCTAAGTGTCCTGTAAAGACCTGTTTATGGCTCTGAAATCTCTTATGACTGTATCCAACTCCTATTAAACTCTTTAATTAAGCACAGTTTGGATGATATCAAAGTGACCTTCACATATATGGCAGTGAATAAATAGATGATAACTGTTGACTGCTGTTTTGTCGCAAACGCTAATTATACAGTATATAAAGAGGGGTGTTGGGGACTTTTCTACGCAATTCTATTGCAAATCTGGAAGCTGCGTTACACCCTCTCACTAAAAAGATTCACCACAAATGTTGCTTTTCTGCATACCTTGCTTAGACACCTATAATGACTATGAAATGCTGTGCTGTACTATGTGATACCCTATGCTCTGTGGCAAAACTAGAAGCCAATGAACCATGGTGCAAGATCTGTATTTGTGCCTATCTATTCCACCTCTTGCATGTTGGTCAAATTATGTATTGCTCCTGCTCCCCCTTCATTATGTTGTAATGTCCCTCATCCTTTTCCAGCGCTCCATCCAATGCCCATTGCACGTAAATATGTGTCTCATCCTGGCATATATGTCCCCCATCCTGGGCCATTCCTTTTATATATGTTCCCATCCATATAAATATGTCCCCCATTCTGGGATCATCCTGTTTATATATGTCTCCCACATACAGGGCTGTGTAGGGTTGGACTCTTTCTTCTCATAATAAGAAAGACCTTCATTTATAAACTGCATTTTGTGTTTACTTGTGTTTTCTTTGTCTAATATTTAAATATGTTTGGTGACCTTAAACAATTGCTTGACAAATATGCAAAAGAATAAGAAATCAGGAAAGGGGCACACACTTTATCATACTACTGTATACTCTTCTCCATCTTGAGCTCAGGACCGGCTGAAGCACCAGGTGGTGCCAAACAAGCTTGTTGTCTCTGACATTCCGCACCTCTCCCTGATGTGGTTTTAATCTTGTTGTAAATAAAGTTGGACGTTTTAACATGGGACCTGAGTGCTGCTAATATCTCTTTTCCTGGAATACTGCCATCAATTAGTTGATGATTTTGATTTCCATTGATACAACATTCTGTTCTCAATTAATTAATCAATTTATATACAGTAAACATTTTCAGCTTGAATATCTTGTTCATTGAGATCCCCAATATGATATGTGTTCACCTAAAAGGGTGGTCTGGTACTTAAAATTTATTTTTTAACTATGTATCTTTTCACTCTGACCATGTTGATATTTAGCTTTAGTATTCAATGCCCTCTACACTTGTCCCTATCTATCTAATCACCAAATGTCCTGTCACATTTCACTTGAGAGGTGTCTCAAACTTGATGTCACTGGAAGCTGAGGCTGCACTTAACTCACATCTACCACACCTTGTGGAACGGGACGTCATCATGGGGCAGCACTGTACTTACTACACTTTCTTGCATTGCCACCCCAAGATATTTTGGGTCTTAGGTGATAGACACTGTGGGAGAAATGAGTGCAGTGCAGTCTGCTTCTTTCTCCACAATCACCATAGCTTCTGTGAAAGAAGGCTGTAAGAGGAGGATGGAGATAGAAGCACTAAGTGATACCACTATCACCAACAACTTGTAGTACCACCTTTTAACCAATAGTCATTAGAGTGAAGTGATAGAAGAAGTGAGTGACACTTGCACAACCCTGTAACAATTTGAAGGTAGTACTGGAAGCTGTGGGGCAGCTATGCATGCATCTTCTTAAATCTTGAGCATCTGACTATTGATGTGCATCTTTGTGCACTACACCAAAAAACTTACTCCAATACTGGGCTTTAAAGAGGACCTGTCACCCCCCTGCTGCATGGAAATCTAAATGCAGCATGTCTGCTGCATTCAGGGAAGTGGTCCCCCATGTGTCTGTGTGCTGTGTACCCCGAGATATAGTCTTTGTAAAACGTACAGTTAGAAGCCATGGAGGCAGTCACTGTGGCTGGAGGGAGCTTGATTGACTGTGGCCATTCCATCCCCTACTGCCTCTCTGTGCTGCTTCTGCTGTGATGTTTATGCTTTGTCAGGGCAGGACTCTGGAGCTGACGTCAGGACAAATGATTTGCATGCTGTGAGTGACAGAGAGGAGATGGGCAGAGCCAGCACAGCAGAAGCAGCACAGAGAGGCTGTGCCAGAGATGAATCTTATTACAATATCACACCCATCGGGGCGTGATAAAGGATCATGGAGGCTGCAAACCAACACATCCAGGGGGAATATTGCATATAGCCCCCACTTCATTGTCATCCTAATGAGTAAGTATAAAAACGTTTTTTACAACATTGAAAACAAGCATTTAGCAGAGAGAGGGATAGTTATCATGGTAACAGGAAGGGCAGGGACATGTATTGATAGGTTAGGTGGCTTTTAGGAGGTGACAGGTTCCCTTTAATAGATTTCTAATGCCCGAAACTCCACAGCTTCTCATGAATTTCACAAGCTGTAGTGTCACAGCCCCATCGTACCTTGTCTCCCCACAGCTCTTCCTATGTAGGTGAAGCAGGGATAAACTGGCATGAAGATAGCAAAAAGCACAAACGTTTTGCGCAACTTGCAGTTATACTAACATTTTTTGACTTTACAAAGCAATTTAGTCTGAAATCGGGCCATTATCTCTAAGTTTTAGTGCTCTATATGCCAGGTGGATACAAGCTGCATGATGTCTTCCATACACTACACAAAAAGACATGAGGAATTGCAGTTCTCCTATATCTTTATAACACTTGTTCAGAAGCCAAGAGAAGCAGAGTCATGGCGCTTGCAGCCTTCCTTTGTGCGACATTTGCTGAAATGATAGTGACCATTTGTAAGTGTATCTCAAAATTGAAAGCAATCTACAAATATCATAGAAGGGGTCTCTTGCTCAAAAAGATATGTATTAAGTTAAGCATGAGCTGTATTTTTATGTTTATGTTCTAAAATTCTCACTTCCAGTGTCCCGAAGGCTTGCTATGTTTACCATCTTTTCATTTAGCATTTAAAAGGTATCAACCACTGAAGACTCTCAGATTTAATATTTTTCACTTTAGAGTAGCACTGTACAGCGTGGACATGTATACAATGTTTGATAACTTTACTTTTCAAAAAGGCAAATCTAAAATTATCAGTACTTTATAGTTCTAGAAAGAGAAGGCTTAATAATGTGTGCAGCTAATATCCCGCTGTGGTGTTCTTCCTGCTTTCAGATGATCCACACAGACAGAGTTTAGAGGAGAAGATAATCTATGGTGTGGAGAACAGCAGTACATTCCTTGAGTGCAGTCCAAAATCACAGAGAGCCACAGTGTTCTGGCAGTTCCAGAAGCAGAATGATGACAAGAAAGAGAGGTAAATGGATCTGTTCATGCAAAAATGAACATTTTCTGAATGACTAAAATATTAGTTGAAGTATTGAGACTGGCAGTGGCAGGACAGAGCAAAGATTTTACTGTTCTACTATTTGCAAGATTGCATTGACTTTTGTGCATTCATTTAACCATGTTTACTATTAAATGGGGCTATCTAACATTGAAAAAAAGTCTTATGTTAAAAAAAAGCCACACAGTTAACAGCTCGTGTGTGATATTAATAACTCATCTTCATTAATTTAATAGGAATGAGCTGCTTTGTCAGACACAACCTATGGACATGGAGTAGCCTGATTCTTGAAGAAAGTAGCAGTATGAACAATACTCGGAGTATTGTCAAAACAGAATAATAGTATAAGCGATCTAAGTACCATTATACATATAAAGAAAATTTGAAACATCAATTTATTATTAAAAGGGCATTTTCTATTCTACAAAAAATGGCCCCATAAATTACTGTTCATGTAAAATAAGAAAATAAGATAGCCCTCACACTCATCAGGTTTTACTGCTGCTTCAATCTCAGTGTTTTGGCTGCAGTAGTGGTGTCATGTTCGCAGTTTCACATCACCTCCGCATCCGATCATTTAGGTCAGTAGCTCATGCCTCTACCTTGACTGAGTTGCAGTGCTCAGTGATTGTCTACAGACATAAAGTGAGCTGTCAATTTGATATCACCGCTGTAACCGTAAAATTGGAAACACTGAGCTGCCTGAGCGACAGGGGGGCTGGCCACCAATTTTATCAGTTTGTCACAGTCAATGTATTGGGTCAATGATAACTGTGGGATAAAAAGCACAATAATGTCTTATATGATAAAAATGGTGACAGGTAGACTCAGATGAAACTGCTCACCCTACAGGGTTGTGTCACACACAACCAGTATAAAAGACTCCAAACAGCTGCTGCAGTATCCACAGGCCAAAGCAGTATTAGAAACATAGAGGTAATATGTAGAATCCAAGTGCACTGCTGTACAATCAATAATATACCAAGGAAATCAACGAATGCAAGTGGCTTTATTCAATGTGTTTCAAGGTTTTACAATGCGTTGTATCAAGCCACTTGCGTTCACCGATTTACTTATTTATATTATTGTTTGTACAGCAGTGCTGTTGGATTCCACATATTTCCTTTATTTTTCAGTGTATTGGGTTTACATCTCAAAACATGGGAAATCCCTTTAAATTCCAAAACAGATAGTGCTTGTTATGTTTGTAGCTAGTCTCATAAATACCAATAATACAAATCTACACAGATACCTTGCTAATGCCTTTTATTAAATCTGTAATGGATAAAAACTTTTATTAGCAATAGATTTTTATAGGACAAATTACTGTGATAGGTAAACATGGTAAGGGATGAGGAGTGTATGGAGTTCTTACCACACAAATGTTAACTGCAGATCATTTACACGGATTCTTAGTGACATCGTTAAACGAGCACCACCATAACTGTAGCATCTGTAAAGTGTACATAAAGAATTAAAGGGCTAGTAAAAGGCTGAACGTGCTTTATTGGGTAATTAGTGTAAGTTTGAAAGGTGATTTTTTTTTTTAACTGTACATACCTGAGTACCACTTTTGCTTAGATAAATGGTGGTTTACAGAATTTTCTTTTTTTCTGTGTTAACCTTCTATGGTGTTTGTAATTATAAAGTGATACATAATCCTAAACAAAATATTGCTACAAATATTCACTATGAATGAACAAAAACTGTTGTGAAATGTATATTATTGCATGTGTGTTTGCTGCATCTGTACGTCGTAATATGAAAATTAATGTTGTTCTGTGGCCTATTAATATATTTACAGTACAGTTATCATATCCATCCTATACCTACCTACCTACCCATTATCTATTTAGGGGTTTCCCCTAGAGATGAGCAGATGCATGCAATTCCAGTCCATGGTCCGGGTCAGTGCTCTCTGGCCCATGACAGTAGGTGCATTAATTTACTTGCCCCTCGAGATGTCAGGCTCAACATAGAATTAGCTGGGCTGACAAAATGTCACCTGTGCACCGTATACTGCACAGAGGATGTCACACCACACAGGTAAATCAAATTTTGATGTGGGAACCCAGAAGCTTGGAATTCGTGCAGCTCCTGTCTACAGTCAGAGGGCACCGACATATATGGTGGACCTGGATGGTGCAAAGCAGTCTGCTCATCCTTAGTTTTCCCAAAACAACATAATTAACCTATCCAGAATAGGTGAAGAATATACAGGGGTGAACCTAGCCATTGTGCTGCCTGAGGCGAACTGCAAAACGGCGCCCCCCCCCCCTCCCAGTAAGTTTTTTTTCAATCAGTAGAAATAAATCTAGTTTGCACACACTTATACCGTGTTTCCCCGAAAGTAAGGCCCCCCCCCGATTGTAAGGCTGCCTAGGGGTAAAGGGGGGGCCTGCTAATGTAAGGCCTCCCCCGATTATAAGGCCTTACAACCGGGGGGGCCAATGTAAGGCCCCTAGCGGAGGGGGAGGGGGAGCGGGAGCGGGTCGCACGTCACGTGCGCCCGCTCATTACATATGCACTGCATCCCCCTGTCAATCAGCGACAGGGGGAGCAGTGCATTATACGGTATATATGGGCCCCCTCCTGCTGGCACACTACCCCCCTGTTCTGAGGCCCCCACCTCTGCTGCTGCTGCTGCGGACATCTTACCCTCCAGGGTCTTCTTGCAGCAGCCAGCGCGTCCGTCCTCTGTCCTCGGCTGTCTCCCGGATCATGTGACCCGTCGCAGCGCATGACGTCATCGCGACTGCGACCGGCCGGTCACATGATCCGGGAGACAGCCGAGGACAGAGGACGGACGCGCTGGCTGCTGCAAGAAGACCCTGGAGGGTAAGATGTCCGCAGCAGCAGCAGCAGAGGTGGGGGCCTCAGAACAGGGGGGTAGTGTGCCAGCAGGAGGGGGCCCATATATACCGTATAATGCACTGCTCCCCCTGTCGCTGATTGACAGGGGGATGCAGTGCATATGTAATGAGCGGGCGCACGTGACGTGCGACCCGCTCCCGCAGTGTCCCAGCAGGAGGGGGCCTGTAGGCCACACTGCTGGGGCACCTAATGTAAGACCCCCCCCCCCAAAAGTAAGACCGGGGGCCACTTTTGGCCCCCAAAAAAATGTAAGACAGGGTCTTACTTTCGGGGAAACACGGTATCTACCCTGTAAAATGAAATGAGGACAATAGTGGATATTTTAATTTAGAGAAATAAAAAAAAAAAGTTGTTCAAACGCATGTATGTCAGCGCCATCACACACATACAAGGACCACACAGACGAATCCAGAACAAGGGTCATTAATGGCAATGGCGGCTTGGCACAACCATACAGACCCACAGTGATGGCGGCAGAGCCGTGGTCCTGTAGGTAGATACAGTCCTTCAACCTGATGCGTGCTGAGCATGTGAGCCAGTGTCAAATGCGGGAATACAAGCTTTGACATATATGTACTTCAAAAGGTAGTGAAGGGGTTAAATTACACTATATATACATGTATACAGCACACATATACTGGACAACACATGCTCAGTACATACACATCATACACTCACACAGGCACACACATTATACATGTCTTAGCTATATAACAGATACTCAGCAGGTACACATCATGTACACAGCACACGCATGCTGGAAAAGTGTATATACACACACTTCACTATACTCAAAAGATATCTAAACACACACACACAAAGCTCACAAACAGACACAAAGGTCACACACAGACACGCAACTCAGACAGACACGTAACACACACAGACACGTAACACACACAGACACACAAAGATCACACACAGACATGCAGCTCACACAGACACACAACTCAGACACAGTTCACAGACACACAACTCATACAAAGCTCACACACACAACTCACACACAGCTCACACAGACACGTAACTCACAGACACGCAACTCACAGACACAACACACAGTTCACACATACACAACTCACATACAGCTCACACACAGACATGTAACTCACACAGACACACAACTAAAACAGATACGCAACTGACAGACATGCAACTCACACACCGACACGCAACTCACACACAAAGCTCACACACAGTTCACACACAGACACGCAACTCACACACAGCTCACACACAGACACAACTCACGCACACATCACACACAAACACAGCTCGCACACACTCAACTCACACACACACAGCTCACACTCACAACTCCCACACACAGACACGTAGCTCACAGATACGCAACTCACACACAGACACAACTCACGCATACAGCTCACACACAGACAACTCACACACAGCTCACATAGACACAACTCACACACAGACACGTAACTCACACACACATACAACTCACACACAGACATACACATAGACACAACTCACACACAGCTCTCACACACAACTCACAGCTCACACACACACACAACTCACACACACAGCTGCCACACACACAGAGACATAACTCATACAGATACGCAACTCATACAACTCACACACAGCTCACACATACAATTCACACACAGACATGCATCTCTCACACAACTCACATACACAACACAGCTCACTCATAGATTATACAGATAACTCACAGTCCTCTGTGCTGGCTGTACATGTGCAGCTTCACATGCTCCCAGCCCCTGGCTCCCAACCCCCCTCCCTCACTCGCTGCCATGCACCAGATCTCTCACATTGTGACCCGGAGCTGCTTATCTTTGGTATCTTCCAGCACAGGAGGCTCCTCTCTTATCTTTGCTCTCACTTCGTCCCGAGCCGTGCAGGTTTAGGAGAACATGAGCACCCCTTGCAGATGCCATTGCCGCCCCCTCCTTCACCAGCAGGTGGCGCCGCCTGACTCAGGCCACTCACATTGCCTCATCATTGATACGGCCCTGAGAATATATGATGACTTGTGGTCAGACAATTGGGACCCCACTAAGCATAAATATAGTGGTACCAGAGTCTACAGTTTGAGTGAGCATTTTCATCTATTACTCAGTACAATGCCTACAGGAGTAGTGGCCCTACTATTGTTCCATATACACAGAAGAATAGCTATCTAAGACCACATTTATCCTTCAAAGCCTGACAACTAAAACAACTATTTTTTTGTACTTTCATAATATATAATAACATTTTATATTTATATGAAGTTAGCATCTGCACCCTCTTGATAGAGCAGGTGAAAATGGCTGCAAGTAAATACAAGGCACCCCATCAGTAATGCAATATGCCTATAAACAGAGAATAAAAGAAAATGGTTACGGTGCTTATTTTGCCATAAATGCTATATATGAATGCAATAGTGTAACCACCAATAGATATTCTAAGGCAGGGCTGGAGTGTTCCACAAAGGTAAAGCCGGCGTCACACACATCAATGTCGTCAGTGATCTGATCGCTGGCGACATTGACGGCTTATTGCTGGTGAGCTGTCACACAGACAGATTCACCAGCGATCAGTGGACCAGCGACATCGTGGAAATGATTTAAATATCATTTCCACGATGTCTGCAGGCTGGTATCCATGGTCAACTGCGGGTAACTAGGCAGCGCGCGCTGCCTAGATACCCGGTGTATACCTTGGTTACCAGCCTTCTCCGCTCACCGGCTGGTATCCAAGGTACACAGTGGGTAACTAGGCGCCCTAGTTATCCACTGTGTACCTTGGATACCAGCCGATGAGCGGAGAAGGCTGATAGCTAAGGTATACATCAGGTATCTAGGCAGCGCGCGCTGCCTAGTTACCTGCAGTTTACCCTAGATACCAGCTCCCAGCACTTGCTGAGAGGCTCTGGGAGCTGGCTGATCGCGTCTCCTGGTGTCACACGCAGCGATGCTGCGTGTACACCGGGCGACCATCGCCAGGTTTTCGGTCCAGTCCGAAAACCTGGCGATCATCAACCAGCGATTTATCGCTGGTTGATATACTATGTCACACGCGTCAATATCGCTGCAACATCACGTGCAGCAGCGATATTGACAGCGATATTGACGTGTGTGACTGCCCCTTAAGTGTCCGGGCTGATAACATGATGCTATGTGGTTCTACTCCGCAGAAGAAGGCAATTAGAAAGTCTATCACACTAACTCTAATAGGTAAAATAAAAATGTTCTTATTTAAAAAGACTGATTTTCCAAGTAACTAAATTTAAGATTTTTTAAATCTACATAGGACATAATTTTAATTCTCTTCTTCTTTACAGATAAGGATGGATGATCGGACAATAAAAACAGATCATGGTCTTCTCCTTCGCACATTAAAGAAGAAAGATTCAGGAATCTATTATTGCATTGCAGTGGAACATGGATTTATGCAAACACTCCTCAAAGTAACTCTAGAAATTATTGATACGGAGCATTTAGATGAACTTCTGCACAAAGATGATGATGGAGAAAACCACAAGCACAAAGAACCATCAAACAGCATGTCTCCCACACAGAAGATCTGGTACAGAGACTTCATGCAACTAATCAACCACCCAAATCTCAACAGTATGGATGAATTTTGTGAGCAAGTATGGAAAAGAGACCGCAAACAGCGTCGGCAAAAAAATGCCAATGTCCAGGTTAGCCCCAACAAATGGAAGCACCTACAAGAAAATAAGAAGGGCAGAAATAGGAGGACCCATGAATTTGAAAGGGCACCAAGGAGTGTCTAATCCACATTACCTCTTCAAACCTCATCCGTGTAGGATTTGTATAGACATTAAAACTGGAAAAATGCAATATTCATGAACCTTTTCATGGCATTATTTGGATGTTTACAGAGTGGAAAGTTCACAAAACTTTCTACTAAGTCTAAATAAAATACATTAGTAACTTTCCAAATAGACTTAGACTACATAGACAAAATGTAAGATTTTACAGACAAAGCGTCTCAGCTTGGTTTTCCCATTTCTGAAGCAGTCCTCTTCAGATTTTGCCATTATTTCCTTTTCCAAGGAGAAACTGTTAATTTACCATCTTGCCATTGAAATGAGAAAAGCCTAGCATCAGTCGTGAACACCGTTACGGAAATAGATATGACTTTCACTATCTTTGTTAACAATATGTTTAGATTGTACATCATACTTGCTTTTTGTCTGACTTCAATGTGCATATCTGGTATGAGAAGATAGGATGATGCCTGGGAATGTACAAAACCCAAACCTTAAACCGCAACAATAACTTGGCTGCCCCCAAGCAAACGAGTTGTGCTTACTGATCTACTACTGATATCTTCAACCAGCTTTGACCTTAAGTTGTAATGTACTAAACCTTAATTTAAACATACCATGACAAATATGCAGGAAATGTAATTTGTTATTCCTTTTGGTTTCTTACTAGTAGTAGCACATTATTTTTTGTCTTGCACGCATTTTTTTTTTGTTAAAGAAAAAAAATCTTTATTTTTATTTCAGCTTTGAATTAATATTTTCTTTTTTTTTTTAAATAATGCATTGAATACTCACAAAGGGATGCCATGTTATATCATGGTAGTGACATTTAAATATTCTACACATTTTGTAAGCTAAGAAGAAGCTCTATATGGAAAGTAAAGAACAAGTATTCTGATTAAATGATGTTTTGGATCCAAGGCACATCTGACAAAATTAAGGAAAGCTGTAGACTACTTTACTCTTGTAATATGTTGAATTTAATAACAACTGGTTGATTGATAAATTGCATTGATTATGCCATTCACTTGTGTGATAACCGTCTTGGGAAAGTTTTAAAACCAAAGGTGGTTACAGTCTATGTTATGGTTAGGTCAGGTAGGTTATGGTTAGTTAGGTGATCACAGTCACCAGATATACATCAGTAAGAAAAGGTGTGGTATACACAAAGGACATAGTTTGGCCTACAATGTAAAATAGCATGTTAAGTTTTTTGTGTATGTTTTTGGATAACCAGAGGAGTATAGCAGGATTACCGACAAAGAAAGCAAATCAAGAGAAAGAAACATATAAGTGCCAACTACTGCAAGTAAATACCTGGTAATTCAATGTTTAAACCTTTAATGAGCCTTACAAGATGACCAGGAAAATCCCATCTACCGACAGCCTGTGCTGGCGTACTTGCTGCTCCTCAGGCTGGCTGAGCAAAATACCAGCGCCAATACCACTGGTTAATTGGCATCCTTTTTCCATGAGTATTGCCAATAAAATTTCATATTAAGTTAATTTCCTTACAGAGAGTCAGCTCCACCTAAAGCTACAAAAATAGAGACATTGTTTAGTCACCTCTTTTAAAAAGCAATGAGAAAATAAGGAAATAAAATGTAAGCTTTTATTATTTAACTTTTAAAAAGTATCATTACAACAGAGAGTTTGAATATTTACATTGCGCATTCACTTTCTATGTAATTGTAACATACGATATATTGAAATTTATATTCTAGGCTGTGTAGCAAATTGCAAAACTGTTACCCCTTTCTCGCCCCTTCAACTAAACATGGACAGGTAACTTGGCTAAGCATGCATGTGTTCTGAATGGCAAGGCTATAATTTCGACCAGAGATGGGGAACTTCAGGCCTCAAGGGCCGACCAAAAGGTCATGTTTTCACGATTTTCTTAGTATTGCACGGTGATAATTGAATCACCTACACTGGTGATTATTCCAACCCCTTTGCAATGCTAAGGAAATTCTGAAAACCTGCACTGGTGGCGGCCCTTGAGGCCTGGAATTCCAAACCCCTGGTTTAGACAAAATCTTGGCCAAGACCTACAGTAGTTTTCTGTAAACTTTGCTCATGAAGATATCAGATCCATACGGATTTCTAAAGGTATTCTACAAAACAACAATTTGTTTTATTTGGTGGAATCATTTGGATAACATTAAATGAGAGTGCAACCTTATTGCATTCCTATAAAGTAAATGTCACCATTGTACCTTTCACTATAAATAATTAGTTTTTCATACCAGACTTGTTACCTTGCTACACACTTTGTTATCTTCACTCTTCTCAAAAGGATGCTGTTCAAGATGTCGCTTATATAATGTAAAGACCGGGTTTCTTTAGACCCAACAATCTGGCTTGTTTTTACTTAGTCATCACGGTGATATGCTAGACCCAAACTTATATTAGAACAGATTCAATAGTTTTTTATGGGAGAGATCACATCTATTTGGCACATCAGTTATTTAGCCTGACCCTTCAACCATATTAGCCATGTTAGAAAGCGCTGCAAAGTCGGATAAGCACTGATGCAGTTTTGGCATTAGTTGTTACCAGTTGAGGCACTAAAAAAAAAACATTAAAAAAAAACAAGCAATTTTGATGGGCAGGACTTTTGGAATCCTAGCCTTTTATAAGCAAACACACTAAAGCACAAATGCCAATTATTATTTTTCTTATAATACTTTGTGTATATTTATTTTATCCTTGCCTTTTAATGTACAGTACAGTTTCTTTTTTTTACAAACTGGCTACAATGTTTGATTAAAAAAAAAACATTTTAAATTTCTACTGAAATTTTGGAATAATTGTGACAGTTTTTACAGTATTTTATGGCACAGTATTCATTATTTGCTTTCACCGTAAATGCATATTTGCTTGATGAACTTTTAATAACTTCCACTAACACCTATTTTACGAATGCACAATATACTTTATTCCCAGAGTTGAGAATTTTTTGGCAGTGATTGTATATTAATATTTTAAATACTACTCACTATAGCCTTAACATTTTGCTGAAACTAACCATTCACTGCCTTATGCCTATGCTGTTAGCAGCTTGCCTCGTTTTCCACAGGAATCAGGCAGGTTGTATCTATATCAGTTCCAGCAGAATAATTGTTAAATTTTTTAAATTGACCCTTTTCCTATCATAGAAGTAACATGCCCAACCTAAACACATATACCATTGCTGGTGTCAAATAATTGCTCAGCAAATCCTACAGTCCCAGATATATTTAAGAGGAAGTTATAGATGTCCTCAATAGAGATGAGCAAATCTATTCGGGGTCTTTTTCAGGACTAGAGTTTGGGGGAATTTCATCTCCTAATTGCTGGAGCTGGGGCTGCTGTGTTGTGGTAAGCTGGGTGGTTGGGTCAGTACCCCTGGCAGTGTGTGATCAGCTCGCACTGGGGTTATATCCTGTGTTACTGTGTGTAGCATGGTTAGAAAATAAACAAAAATACAAATCCTGCCCTCCTACGCCCGGAAGTCTTTTGTTTATTGCTGGCTGTATGTGGGCGGAGAGCCAAACAGCCAATCGGTAACTTCCGAGGACGTACAGGTCGTGCTTGGGTCCCAAACAGGCCGCACCCAAACATCTAGAGTTTGCTCATCTCTAGTCCTCAATGATGTTACGATTATTTTACTTTGTATTTTAAGTCCTCTTTATATATCTGACTTACAGAGTACATTACAGGTCAGTTCATCATATGAAGGTACAGATGCAAACTGATCAGGTCAGTTCATCATATGAAGGTATCTCTATAGGCTGATTATCTTTTAATACCCTATGTTGGCTAAGTAATGTCATTCCTTGTGCATAACTTTGAAATAAATTGGGTAAAACAGAAAATAACTAGTGGTAATTGGAGGAGATTGTGATCATTCTTAAGTCTTTATGATGCCCACAGGCCACTCATTAATTATCATATATGTAACTAATTAGACAACAATGCCTATACATTTCTTCAGTTGATAGATTTATGCCTTTGGCAGTCTAGTAGATAAGCAAGAACAAATGAATAGCAAGTACAATTCTTGTACGGCAGGATCAAAATTAAGGCCATTTGCAATGTATTTATGTCACATGTCATTCTGATTGCATGATAACGTAATAAAATATGTAACTAATATAAATGGATTTTTATGGTGCTTCTTTGACAAAATTGTAAACTAGATTTTCAGAAATCTATTTGAAGCAATGGAATATGAAAAAAAAACTCTTTGGCCAAAGCCATGGATCCAAAGCATGTATTTGATTCAGAATATATGGATGTCACTTTCCTTTTTAGCTTCTTCAGAATGGTTGTGGTAGCACAATGTGGTTTTCAACCATATTTATGGCACAATAATTTTATTAATCCTGTTACTTATAGAGAACATGACCAATGGGATATCGCACAGCTATCCAGCGTGCAGTAGTTGTTAAATACGTTTGCTCTAGCAAAGCAATGGAGCCAAAAATGGGAAGCACACAACTGTACATAAATATTTCTGAACATTTTCTAAACGGTCTTCCACTACCATTTTCATGAACCATGACAGCTATAAAATATTGGACAGCATTGACAAAGATTGTCTGAAATGTGGCTTTGTATTCACTGTACAGACTCATGGCCCACTTAGAGCAACTACTGTATGTAAAAAGACCTCAAAGCAACTATTTGCATGTGAAGAAAGTCTCTGATCCCATTTTATGCAGTATTTAGTGATATCAATGGTATGTGTTTAAATAGTTTGGTTTTGCTACCTGAACATTAGCCAAAAGAGATGTAAATATTTTTTCAATAGTTAGGGGAGGTACAGTGTAATGTACTGATAACCATAGGTACTCCATTTCAATGTGCTCACGTACAAGTATATTCATACAGTACAAAGCCCCAACGTCAGCCGCATACTGTGGCCTAGCAGTGGTAATTAGCTGTTTTAACGTGTCTCTATCAACAAGCCGCAGAACAAAGTGCTTATGTTTCATTGTTAATATTTATCAATGCATTGTATGGGGGAATCCAAAACTGGAGAGGAAATGTATTAAGACTTGCTGCTGTAAATTATTCTTTTTGGCATGTATTCAGTTGTTAAATAAACATTTCTTCAAAATAATCTACCCTCTGTATTTTTATAAGAAAAATGAGAAGCTCTACAGATTTTATAAACTGTAGATGTCCTGAACGAAGTGACCAAAGCATCATATCAACGTGCCCATTACTTGCATTGAAACAGATCTACCATTACATACATAGAGACATATCATATTGTTGTTTTGTTTTATAAGACTCTCCGAATTATAAGATGCGCCTATAATGTAAAATTGTGGGAAAAAAAGTAGTTTTAAAGTGAAAATTGGGGTCCATCTTAAAACAGGGTCAAGAACTTATTGGGGGTTGCGGGGAGATGGTGATGGAGTGAGATCACAGGAGGCAGGGTCGACAGTGCTGCAGGCATGGGAGGAGGGGGCAAGAGGTGAAAAGGCAGAGCAGTTCAAGCGCCACTGATCAACCAGCAGCATTGGTGGTGGTGAAGCGGGGTCACAGAAGGCAGGGTCACCAGTAAGAAGATGCTGCGGACACAGGAGGAGAGAGTGTCATGGTGGATTGATTCAGGCAGAATTGATCCCACATCGGTGATACAATGGACATAGGGAATATGCCGAAAGTGTTAGTTCTTGTGAAGATTGAGATCTTTGCTCTCTGTAGCCATTTTCCTTACATACATCATGTCACCGCTGGGAGATCAATGCTGTCAGAACCACTCCTCCTTGACACCCCCTCTCATGTGCCTTTGTCCACAGCATCACCTGTCTAGTGCTGCAGCATGTCTGCCTCCTGTGAGCCCGCTCCACCACCGCTGCCACTCTCCTTGCTTCCTTATGGTAAGCTAAAGCCAGATTAAAAGACTCAACCCCATTTTTCCCTAATTTTTTGAGAAAAAGTGTCTTAAAATCTGAAAAATACGGTATCTAAAAAGAACTGTTTCTTAAGTTGTGCCTGTGATAATGGCATATAATTTGTGCTCATAAATGTTTATGCACTAATCAATAAGAACTCAAAACTTTCAGTATTTAAAGAATGACATTTGTATGGATTTTATTGAGTCTTGCAAAGTACAATACAAAATAATATTGTGGTACCGTGTTAGCCAGAAAAATTGATGTAAATACTTAAGTCTGATGAAGGGGCCATGTGACCTCTGAAAGTTTACAAATATAATTTTTCTGGTTAGCCAATAAAGGTACCATTCCTAGAACACGTTTCTCAATTTTTGGGGACTTAAGTGTTTACATCGATTGAGTCTTGCTATAATTTCCAAAACCTACATCTGGGTAAGACACTATACCCGTAAATGATACATGTTTCTTCAGGTTTGTACTCTACATAATCTTCTCCTATGAATTATATGTTTAAGAAACAGTTTTTATGCATTTTTTTTCACAGAAAAGTACATTTCATTTGTTTATGTCCTTAACATTGTGTTTTTTCCTATGGCAACTGAAAATCATTGCTGCTCGAAGGATCAAGATCCATAAAGTCTGTTAAGGTACATTTACAATAGCCCTGTTCATATAGAGATGCTTGTTCCTAGAGATGACTGAATTGATTTTACGCAAATCAAATATTAATTGAATGTTATGAAATTCACAGATCACAACAAATTTAAAAAAAATTGCAATTTCATTCTTGTAAATATCAAAGAAAAAAATGCCCACTGCCTTTTCACACATTGCAGAATATTGTATTAGTCACAGAAAGCTGACGTGACCTCTGAAATAACTGCATGGTCATAAAACATGTTATAGCTCAATCTATCAGGAGTGGCTGTTGTAGCCTGTATAAAAGCTTAAGCAAAGAATATTGCAACCTTTTTTAAGATATCACTATCTAGTGAGAGCTTGTCAGAGTTGTCAGAAGTCACAGCTCCACAATATTAGAACCTGAGAGTCCTCAGTGGTTGATACCTCTTAATGGCTAACTGAAAAGATGATAAGATAAAGCAAAGCAAGCTTTCAAGACACTATGGCCTATTCATCAGGCTTAATTATACAATTTCTGGAAACACACACATACATCTACTATATAATTGTCTAATGGCCACTTCTGTCTGTGGCCGAAATCGCGCACCGCAGACGGAAGTGGCCAGTATGCCAATGAGCCGTTCCTCACAGCCCCCGCTCCTCTGGCGCAGTGTGAGGACGCAGTCGTGATATTAACGCAGTGTGAAGACGCAGCATTGTACTCAGCCCCTGCACATCCTGCCGCTGTGCCGTGTGATTTGGAGGAGGATGAAGCTGTGGAATCCCCAGCTCCATCTGACGGCCGTTCCCCAGTGAAGCACAGGACGCCGCGCTCTCCCCAATCACACTCAGCCCCAGGTCTCCACCTTCCTAACTGGGTTTCACTCAGTGGAGCGGTCATGTGACAGGGCCCTGTCATATGACCGCTCCACTGAGTGAAACCCGATACCTGAATCTGCCAGGCACAGGTGTAAACAGAGGGGGGTGACGGGGAGGGTGCTGTCACAGCCTGCAGGAGCGTGCGATAAGGGGGCAGGGGGGTGCTGTCAGGGCCGGCAGTGCTATTTGTGCCGGTGGGAGCTGAGAAGGCAGCGGCAGTACATAATCCCTGGGCGGCAGAGGCTCTGTGCGCCGCCCCCTGCACCATTGCCGCTCCCCTATTCTGCTGCCGTCTGAGCTTACAGCTCAGGTTATCCATTGGATGCCCTGGGGGTGAGAATAGAAGGGGAGCGCCTGCACTCTATTCTGCCCCACTCTATTCTGCCCCACTCTGTTCTGCCCCTGCTCTGCTCCCTCTTCGTCCTGCCCCACTCCATCCTGCCCCTACTCTACTCCCTCTTCATTCTGCCCCACTCTGTCCTGCCTCACTCCATTCTGCCCCTGCTCTGCTTCCTCTTCATCCTGCCCCCACTCCATCCTGCCCTCTCTTCTCCCACTCCGTGCTGCCCCACTCTGTCCTGCCCCATTCCGTCCTGCACCACTTCGTCCTGCCCCACTCTGTCCTGCCCCTGGCCACTGCTGCACACCGACACTACTGCACACCGACACCGCCGCACACCGACACTGCCGAACACCAACACTGCTGTAGGTATCTACTATATAATCATCTAATTCTGTCTGTTTGTCTGTAACGGAAATCCCGCGTCGCTGATTGGTTTGTGCCAGCCGCCCACGACCAATCAGCAATATTGGCACGGGTTTTAAACCCAGCTTCACATTGTATTATTCTTAAATCTTCATAAATAAACTACATACATATTCTAGAATACCTGATGCGTTAGAATCGGACCACCAACTAGTCTTTATATATATATATACCAGCTGTACTACCCGGCTACGCCCGGGTTAATAACTAACTGATGTTAGCTATAACAAAATAGAATTTGAATATGTCATATTAATGACCTGTAAGAAAATAAAAGCTGAGCTGTGATTGATTGCTATAGGGAGCCTAATAAATCTCCAGCCAACAGTAAACCCTCCCCCCGGCCGGGCAGTATATGTTACCTCACACATACACATAATAGACAGCTCATGTGACTGACATCTGCCTTAATTCCCTATATGGCACATGTGTTGCACATTGGCTGTTTTTAATCAGATGTTTATATTTGGAAATTAAAGATAGCACACGTATGAGGCGAGTTGTGTGAGGTGATTTGTGCACATCTGTGTCTGTGTGGTGTGTGTGTCCCTGGAGTGTGTGTATGTGTCCCTGTGGGGTGAGTGCATGTGTCCCTATAGGGTGTGTATGTCCCTGTGGGGAGGGTCTGTGTGGTGTGTGTTTCTGTTGTGTGTGTCTCTTTGTGGTGTGTGTGTGTGTCCCTGTGGGGTGAGTGCATGTGTGTGTCCCTGTGGTGGGGGTGTCTGTGTGGGGTGTGTGTGTCTCTGTGTTGTGTGTCTCTCTTTGTGGTATGTGTGTGTGTCCCTGTGGGGGGGGGTCTGTGTGGTGTGTGTGTATCTGTGTTGTATGTGTCTCTTTGTGGTGTGTGTGTGTGTCCCTGTGGGGTGAGTGCATGTGTCCCTATAGGGTGTGTATGTGTGTGTGCCCCTGTGGGGGGGTCTGTGTGGTGTGTGTGTGTCTCTTTGTGGTGTGTGTGTCCCTGTGGGGTGAGTGCATGTGTCCCTATAGGGTGTGTATGTGTGTGTGTCCATGTGGGGGGGTCTGTGTGGTGTGTGTGTCTCTTTGTGGTGTGTGTGTCCCTGTGGGGTGAGTGCATGTGTCCCTATAGGGTGTGTATGTGTGTGTGTCCCTGTGGGGGGGGTCTGTGTGGTGTGTGTGTCTGTGTTGTGTGTGTCCCTGTGGGGTGAGTGCATGTGTCGCTATAGGGTGTGTGTGTCCCCGTGGGGGTGTGTGTGTCTCTGTGTTGTGTGTGTCTCTTTGTAGTGTGTGTGTTTGTTCGGGTGCGTGGTGAGTATCCAATATTGGGGCTGCACCTTAGCGACAATACACTTGCTGTTACTCTTTGTGGGCGTGTGGTGTGTATACATGTCCCCATGCGTGGTGAATATCTCATGTTGGGGCCCCGCCTTAGTGACTATATGCTGGTATGTGCTGTTAGTCTTTGGCGCTATCATTAAGCCCCTCTCATTCACAACTGTCAACTGGTAACTGTCACTTTTTCCCCATTATGTAGATAGGGGCAAAATTGTTTGGTGAATTGGAATGCGCGGGGTTAAAATTTCGCCTCACAACATAGCCTTTGACGCTCCCGGGGTCAAGACGTGTGATTGTGCAAAATTTTGTGGCTATAGCTGACAGCTGTCGATTTTTCTCAACACTTTTCCATTCACTTTTTCCCCATTATGTAGATAGGGGCAAAATAGTTTGGTGAACTGGAACACGCGGGGTTAAAATTTTGCCTCACAACATAGCCTATGACGCTCTTGGGGTCCAGACGTGTGACTGTGCAAAATTTTGTGGCTATAGTTGCGACTGTGTAGATGCCAATCCCGGACATACACACATACATACATACACACACACATTTAGCTTTATATATTAGATACACAAATGCAGGGTGCGATAATGCAATACATAACACAGGTGATGTCAGTTGGAAGGGGGAAGGAGATTCTTGGGAAGTAAAATCATAGATAAGAGGAACAGACAGTTTTATAGCCCTTTATAGACCAGGGATCCCACAGCAGGGGCCTGGTCGCTGCTAAGTGTCAAACATAGCGAGATCGCTGTCGAGGTCACTGTTGCGTCAGCAAAGTTGTGACTCAGCAGCGATCTTGCTAGCGATCTCGCTTAGTGTGACGGGGGCTTTAATCCTGAGCAACGCTTGGCTTTTAATGCCATTTTGGATGCTCTACAAGATAACACATTGACACTTAACCTACTTATACCATCTACTTATACATTATGTCAGAGGACAAGGACATGTGGTCTCACCTGCTGCCACTACAGGAATAGCTGCAAACTTGCTACCAGGAGGACAAACTATGCACTCTCTGTGTGGCATTCCAATTCCAATTAATGAAACATTAGTTTCCAGGATTAAAAGTGACACTAACGCTGCCAAAAAGTTAAAAAATACTACACTTTTTATACTTGATGAGTGAACAATGGCACAAAACAATTCTTTTAATGTCATTGATAGACTTCTATGTGATCTTATGATAACACATGTTGATGACAAAAATAATGTTCCCTTTGGTGGTAACGTTTTCATAGTTGGAGAATTCCAACAATGCCTTCCTGTTCTTACACATGCCACCAGAACTGATATTGTGAATTGCTGTCTTAAATATTGTCAACTCTGGAAACACTTCACAAGACTCCCGCTATTCAACAACATGAGATCCAGGGATCGGGAATACAACCTTGGAAAGGACGTTATTAAAATTCCTCCAGACATGCTGTCCTCTACCTGTTTAATCACGGACATATTTGGCACAAACATTCATATTAATGTTAATGACAGTGAAAGTGTTATGTATGCAGCATTCCATGCAAATACTCTGTCCAAAAAATGAAGGTGTTCAACTTCTAAACTCTCAAATTATGGACCGAATGAGTGGCCAATATGTCATATACAAGTTATGATTCCGTGGATGGTGATGATGCTAATGAATGTGAACAATACCCAGTCAAATTTTTCAATTCTCTGACACCATCTGGAATACCACCATATTTCCTACAACTGAAAATAGGAACAATTGTCATGCTACTGCGAAATCTGAATGCAAAAGAAGGATTATGTAATGGAACACGGCTCATTGTAACATCCTTAAACCCACATATCATGCAGGCAAAAGTCATCACAGGATCAGCTGAAGGAGACTTTGTTTTTATTCCACGCATTGATTTGTGTCTATCTGAAACTGGGTTACCATTCAAACTACGAAGACGACAGTTTCCTGTCACGCCAGCTTTTGCAATGACAATTAACACGGCACAAGGACAGACTCTACATCGAGTGGGTATTTATTTACCTCAACAAGCCTTTGGCCATGGGCAGCTATATGTTGCTTTCCCCAGAGTCAAGCAACACTCTCATGTCAAAGTGATGGTTTTAGATACACCACTGCTAGGACAGTTGTTACATGGTTGTGATAAAGTGTAAATGGAGTTTATAAAAATGTTTTAACCCTAGAATGCATACCTGGGGCCTAGCAAGCCTGCTAGGTTACTTGTTTTCTATTTTTTGCAAGATTACTTTAGAATTTTTAAACTCTAGGTATTCCTCAGGTATATAGTTGTTAATAATTTTCAGTTGTTCATATATTTTTATGTTATAGGCATTTCGGTAAAAGAACTCTTTTTTGGGAGTACGCCATATTCGCATACCTGGGGTCTTTTAGGCCTGTTCTTGGTTTACATGTGATCCTCAGTCTTTTTGTCTGTACTGTTGCTGGGGAAGTCTTTGTCTTTATTACTCAGTCTTTATAACTCTGCTGTTGCTGGGCAGAGAGTGGATTTTGCCTGACTACATGGTCATGTGATCTTGGAAGGAAGGCTCACTCACAAAGTCATGTGTCTCTGACATTGTCATGAACACACAGGAACAGGAGGACAGACAACATCCTGTTCATTGTGTGCTACTTGCTTGTTTCTGGAAAAATAAACTTTATGAGCTACAAAAATCCAGAGGCTTCTACTGCACCTAAAAGAAAGTGGTGACCTGCTGAAGGTAAGAGAAGGAGGGCTGCACTTTACCTTTAGCACACACACTAGCAAAGAGTGCACAACCCTGATTGTAATCATTTTTTTATTTTTTTATTTTAGCTTACTGACATCTAAGGTTACAATGGCACAGTCTACATGAAGGGGTTTGACTGAGAAATCCAAGGCAATAATTTTTGATAGTGATGGAGACAGTGAACTTTCTTTGTCCGATGAAGAGTACATGCCAGCAGCTAATGTCTCTACTTCATCGTCCAGTGATTCTTCAGATGATGAAGAAGTGGTGGATCCAGCAGAACGTACAAATAGAACATCCAAAACTAATGTTTTTTCGAACAGTACTGCTGGGGTTCTTGGACGCACCCCATCACATAATATATGAGAGTTGCTGAAGGCGCTGTAGGAATTCCCCTATTCTTATCCAAAAGAGATGTTTTCTGTAAATTTTTTTCAGATGATATTGCAGATGAGGTAGTTTTGTGTACTAACTTAGAAGGAAAAGATCGCTTCAGGAAGAAAAAAAACATGGAAAAATATAACAAAAGAGGAACTACATGGTTATATTGCCCTTACTCTTCTGGCAGGGTGCACAAAATCGTATGATGTTTCAATCAAAGAATTATTTATTTGAATCTTTCTCAGATCCACACTACAAAGCTACAATGTCATTCAATAGATTTGAGAATATTCGGAGAGGCCTTCATTTTGATGATAAGAGAACTCGTCATGTGAGGTTTGAAACAGATAAATTAGCCCCTATTAGCTACATCTGGAATCTTTTAATCAAAAACTGTACAAAGCTTTAACATTCTAATGACAATGTGACAGTGGATGAGCAACTTCTTGCCTTTAGGGGACGTTGCAATTTAATTCAGTATATGCCCAGTAAACCTGCCAAGTATGGCATAAAAATGTTCTAGATCTTTGATTCTGCAAGCTATTATGGCATGAATGGTCTGATTTACTGTGGCAAAGAAGCTGGTGCTCCAGTCCAGAAATTCCTATGTTCTGACATAGCAAAAACACTTGCAGTACCAATTTTCAATTCTGGAAAAAATATAACAATGGACAACTACTTTATCAATCTGGAACTGAGTAAATTTTTGCTTCAGAAAAAACTCACACTTGTTGGTACTATGAGGCCAAATTGCCGCAAAATTCCTCCAATCATGAAGCACAATCCCAAACGACCACTTTATGTGAGTGTCTTTGGTTTCTGCAATCAAGCGACAATGGTATCTTATAAAGCAAAGAGAGAAAAATCTGTGATATTACAATGCATCATGATGGAAGTATTGACACCGATGACAGGAAACGGAAACCTGAAATCATACTGCATTATAATCAAACAAAAGGAGGACAAGATGGATGAAATTATTGGTGAGTATTCGTGCAAGAGACAGACAAAACGTTGGCCTATAGTCATTTTTTATAATATCCTAGATGTGTCGGCCCTCAATAGCTATATTGTTAATAGTGAAACTCATCCAGAATTCCATGCCAACAGGAAGGACAAGTGACGTCTATTCTTGACGGAACTTTGCTATGAACTTTTGATGCCTACCATGATGGAACGAAGCAACACGAAATGCTTGCCAAGGCAAATTACAGAAGCTATGATCCGATGTGGTATACATTTTCAAGAACATCCAGAGCCAAGAGAAAAAAAAAAGAAAGCACTGTTCTATTTGTGCAGTAAAGAAGGAAAGGAAATCTGAGCATTTCTGTACGACTTGGACAAAATGTCTGCAAGGAACATTCTTCCGAAAAAATAATATGTGAAAATTGTTGGGGTAATCAGTAAAGTTGAAAAGGAAAGTTTTTGAAAATAAATATTCCTGCACCATGTTTACTACAACTTTTATATAAAATACTTTTAGACAAAAAAATTGTTATATATATATATATAAAGAATTATATAGAATGCAGTAGAGAATGGATCATTTCCCTCCCATCTGAGCTGTCAGATGGGAGGGAGATGATAAAGACGGTGGCACCTGCTGGAGCGCGGTGAGGACAGGAGCTGAAGACTGGGGGACTGAGGGGACCAGGAAGCAGGGGGCTGTTCCTCTCCGATGTGACATGTGTGAGAAGAGCGCTGCAGGCAGCTGCCAGCACTGCTTCTGGTGCGCTGCGGCCTCATGTTAGGAGGAGGGTGAGGGCTGTGTACTGGTACTGATGGGTTGTGTACCGGTACTGGAGACCAGGGCAGACATTTCTCGGTCATCCCACGGTTTGATCCTGTTGCATAACAGAGAAATCATTATTTTACCGCCGATTCCGTGTAAATTTGTGTGATCACGGTTATACACCGGTAAACAGTGTATAACCATGATCACATGGCCGGTATCGGTAAAAACCGGCCCTATTCAAAATCTGCAGGGTCTCAGCTACCCCCGGTAGCTAAAACCCTGAAGATTTTCAGGCACTAGGGGTCGCTACAGGCTTATTCCTTTTTGACTTATTTAAACATCTAAAAAGGAATAAGTACCCTGAAATGCCGCCATTTATATACAGTGTGCGGTTGCTAAGGAGTTAAAGTATATAATATCTATCATATATCTATGTATAAAATCTGCAATTTTTTTAAGGTATAAATCTACATATGTGTGAATATATATCTATGTCTCTATTCATATGGATTAAAGCCGGAGGTTCAGATATGGTTAACAGCCGTCCCGCCCATCCCTTCAGCTGCTCACAAAAAACCCAGTCCAGTGAAAAGACAAATAAGTCTCTCAGCATCTTTGACACTGCAGTTAGAAATGTGGGTTGCCATCACCAACTGTTTCAAAGTCTATGATACATATCTCCCCTGTGATGACCTTAAATGCATGATATCTATATATCATATAGATGTTCCCTGAAGAATGAGCTCAGTTTGTGGCTCCGAAACGCGTAGGGCAATAAAAGCATAAGTCGATCCAGACATCCCTGTGTCCTGGTTCCTTCGTTTCTGGAGCAGCAGCGCGGACTGTGAGGCACTTTGTCCAAGGAAATGTATGTTGTGACCACGGTTATCTGTGGGAGTGCGGTCCCTGCAGCAGCTGCTTTATCGCTTTTTAACCAGTTGTGGGTCTCACAACTGGACAAGGTGAGCAATTCCACATCGCAAGCTGACAGTGTGTAATTAAGATAAGATCCTATTTGCGCATCCTTATTTTACAGATTTTGACTAATTAAGGACTTTTCCTCTATGATGTGCTCTATAAAGTCCCAACTACATGAGGTGGAAGAGAGGGTGTCCCATATTGAGTCTAAAATGGGGGAATTCGCCACATTAAATAACCGTCTCATAGACTCTTACAATGACACAGCAGAGTACATTGAAGCCATCCACAGTAAACTTGTGGACCCAGAGTACCGCAGTCACCAAAATAATTTGAAATTGAGGGGGATCCCAGAACGTGTTAAAATGCCTCATTTGAGGGGGTACATCAAAGACCTGATTCAAGTAATTATCCCCTCTTGCTCCCCATATGAGCTTATTATTGACTGTGCCATTAGAGTTCCTTGTCCTCGAAACTTGTCAGAAACAACACCCCGGGATGTGGTCACGAGAATACACTACCATCATTTCAAGGAGGAGTTGTTGTCCTATACTAGAAAAAAAGGAAATTTGCCTTCTCCCTTCCAACAGATCAAGATATACGTGGACCTCTCTGCAGGAACTCTGAACTTTCACAACTCATGAGCCCCCTTACCTTAGCCCTCAGAGAATCTGAGACGGCCTACAAATGGGGCTATCCAAAGAAGAATTATTGTTCATTATAAAGGAACATGGCATGTCATAGCTACCATTGAGCATGGCAGAGACCTGCTCCACTCCTGGGACATGACAGTGCCAGACCTTCCACAAAAAGAAACAGCTCCAACCCAATGAGCAGACTATGGCTGGCACACTGCTCTTCCTAAGAGGAACAAGCGCTGACTTCCACCTATCTTTCAGCTTTTAGGATCCAGAATGGTATCCTGACCATATACAACATTTAAGCTTGTGCCCCCGGGGAATTTGCCCCTGTGTTATGTGCACTGTTGCATAGTCCTTGGTTCTGTTGGAACACTTTGTTCCTTGTCACATGTTTTGTAACTTGGGATGTTGAAAATGTTTTTGCTTTATCTTAAGGTGATTAGGCGATAGGGTCACTACCGTACGTTGTCTGAAGGACACTATGCCTTATGCTAGGAAAGCGCTCGCTTGACCCAATTCCCTCCGTAATAGATCAGACTCCCTCAACCGAGACAACTGTACACAAACATGCGCTCTTTTACTCCCAACATGGTCATCAAAATATGTTATCTTTAATGTTAGAGGTCTGAACAGCCCTAAGAAGAGTGCGTTTATGTGGAAAGAGGCAATCAACTCTAAATGCAAAGTATTTTGAGATGCACTAGTGAAAGATTCACATGGAATGTCACATTGCCGATTCCTGTACATTGTCCAGAATAATTGCTCTGAGAGAAAAAGAGAGTATTTTTGCTGGCGATTAGCGGGGCAGTAGCCTTCTAACTGACACACCTTGAACAAGATCTAGTGGGCAAGTTTCTCATTCAAGTAGGCATCATGAACGATATTACCTATACTTTTGTTGTTTTATATGCTCCGAACAAGGCCCAATCAAGCTTTATTAAGAAAATCATAGCCAAACTTAACAAGATAAAACAGGGACATGTGATATTATGTGGGGACTTTATTTGCATTTCTGATAATGACCTCGACTCTACTGCTCCGAAAACTAGGGGACCCCCACCCTCCCCACAATTGCCCTGCATCAAGATCTCTATGACCTGTGGAGAGTGCAACATGCTAACGAAATAGATTTTTCCACAAAACATTACTGCATTGACCTCTTTATATCTCTTACATATCTCCCTATCCACAGGTCTAATCACAGTCAGATCATGCTCCTATTACAATGACCATACAAGAAAACTGACTCTCCCTTTTCTCCCTGGAGAGCGAACCCCTTAATTCTAAAAAACCCACACTCAGCAGAAAAAATTCAATTAATCCTTAAAGAACACTTTGAACTTACTTCCCAATTTCTTCCATGTTTGAAATGCCCAATAAAGCATTAATTAGAGGCCATTTTATAAAAACAAAAATCTAAGATAGGGGTGAGAATGCGCAAAATAGGGTCCTATCCTTAGGAGACAGGTTTTAAATGGTGAAATCTAGGAACTGCTCACCTAATAAGGTTGTGTAGCACACAACCGGCGTGATCGCTCAGAACAATACAGCTGCTGCCAGGACCGTACCTCCACTGGTCGCTGTGGTCACGATAAACGTCTGCAGGACAAAGTACCTCGTGGTCCGAGCTGCTGTGTTCACATGATAGAAAACCAGATACAGCGGTATGTCTGGGTATAGTGGTAGCTAGTTTATTTTTCGACGCGCTTCCTCAGGGAAGGAGTTTGGGATACGACTCCGAAATGCATCGGAAAATAAACTAGTTACCACTATACCCAGACATACCACTGTATCTGGTTTTCTATCATATGAACACAGCAGCTCGGACCACGAGGTACTTTGTCCTGCAGACGTTTATCTTATAAAAACAGGCCTTATCCTAAAAAAACCCAGAGAATTGCCTATCTTACTTTACTGATAAAATAAGGTCCCTAGAAGCTCTAAATAAGCATGCCCTAACCTTAACCCATACAAATAAACTCTGTGATCTAAGACGTCAATTAAGAGAACTGCACTTGTACACTTACGAGAAGAATTTACTAAAAAAAAGAGCCCTCTATTACCCACAAAACAATAAAGCAAGTAAACTGTTAGCAAACTGAGTCAGACTTAAAGCCCCAAAATCCAAGATTCCATTCTTGTTGAACCCTTCCCAACAGTGTAAAGTTTATACCCCCTTTGATATCGCCAATAAGTTCAAGGAGTATTATGCCTCGCTATACAAATTTGACCCATCTTCATATCTCCATGGTCCACCACGCCTGGACATAAACTCATTCCTGTCTAAACTTCACCTTGCGTCCCTCTCCCCAGACCAACTAGACATACTTAATGCCCCTGTAATGGAGAGCGAATTGTGCAAAGTTATTAACTCACTATCTGAATCAAAAGCCCTTGTACAAGATGGTTTGAATAATCTATATTACAAACTGTTTCAACTTGTCACTTCAGTGAAGAAGTGAATGACCTCTAGCGCCACCTTTCAGTAGCTGTCCTCAAGATGGTGCTAGAAGTCATTTACTTCCTCACTGAAGTGACAATTTGCATATTTCCCACAGGAGCATTGCAGCTATAAGATTCCTTATCAGCTTATCTGCTTTCTTAAAGCTGGCAGAAAGAAATCCTCTCCATGAAGTAAAAAGCTAGTTCTCCAAACTGTTTCAAAGCACTCTCGTACCCCAACTGAGCAAGACCCTACAACTGTCCATGGATACTGGTACAAACAAAAGCTTGCGGCGATAGTAGTTACTATCCATAAACAAGGGAAATCCCTAGATGTTCCCAAGAACTTTAGACCAATTTCCTTATTAAATACAGATTAAAAAAATTATGCTAAATGTATTGCCGCCAGGTTGGAGCCCATCATTCTCCTTTTCATCTATCCAGATCAAGCAGGCTTCATATAGGGACGAAACAGCTGATAAAACAAGAAAGGTGATTGCCCTTAAAGACATTGTTAAGAGACTTCAGGCCTGGCAGTGGTCATTGCATTGGACAGTGAGAAGGAGTTCAACCGAGTGAGGTGGTTGGTTGCCTTCTCGGAGTTAGAACATATGGATTTTAGGGGACGGGTATTGTCTGCTATTAAGGCCCTCTATTCTAACCCATCCACTCACGTTTTCGTAAAAAATACCATGTCTGATGAATTCCTCATTACAAATGGAATCAGACAGGGGTGTCCTCTTTCTCCTTTGGTCTTTATTCTCATGTTGTAACCTCCAGTCCAGGCCATTAGGCAAAACTCGGACTTCCAAGGGGTGAAGGTGAGCAAATTATTATTATTATTATTATTATTATTATTATTAATTTATATAGCGCCATTATATTCCATGACGCTTTACATGTTAAAAAGGGCAGACTAGGACAAGTAACATAGTAACAATACAAGTAACAATAAATGTTGACAATTCAGTTGTACAGAAACAAGAGGGGAGAAATCGTGTCCACAAAGGCTCACAGTCTACGAGGGGCGGGTGGAGATACAGTAGGAGGGGGAAATTCCAGTTATGAGGCGGTGTGGTGGACCGGGTCTTATTGCAGGTGGTAGGCTTGGCGGAACAGGTGGGTCTTCAGGCTTCTTTTGAAGGTTCCCAGGGTAGGAGAATGTCTGATGTGTTGGGGCAGTGAGTTCCAGAGTCTGGGTGAAGCACGGGAGAAATCATGTATGCAGTTTTGCGAAGAGGAGATGAGGGGGGAGTAGAGGAGAAGCTCTTGGGAAGATCGCAGGTTGCGTGAGGGTAGGTAGCGGGAGACCATGTCAGAGATGTATGGAGGGGACAGGTTGTGAATGGCTTTTTATGTCATGGTTAATGTTTTAAACCGGGATCTCTGGGAAGCAGGGAGCCAATGAAGGGCTTGGCAGAGGGGGGAGACAGGGGAGTAGCAGGGAGACAGATGGATTAGGCGGGCAGCGGAGTTCAAGATAGATTAGAGAGGTGCAAGGGAGGTATTAGGGAGGCCGGTGAGCAGGAGGTTGCAGTAATCGAGGCGGGAGATGATGAGAGCGTGAATAAGGGTTTTAGCAGTGTCGTGGTCAAGGAAAGTGCGAATCCTATAGATGTTTTTGAGCTGGAGTCGGCAGGAGGTGGTGAGGGCCTGGATGTGGGGCTTGAAGGAGAGGGAGGAGTCAAGGATAACCCCGAGGCACTTGGCATGGGGGACTGGAGAGAGAGAGCAGTCGTTGACGACGATGGATAGGTCAGGTAGTGAGGGGGAGCGTCTTGGGGGGAAGACTATGAACTCGGTTTTCTCCATGTTCAGCTTAAGGAAGCAAGCAGAGAAGAAGGATGAGATGGCGGACAGGCAGTGTGGAATTTTGGATGGAAGGGAGGCGATGTCAGGACCAGACAGGTAGATTTGGGTGTCGTCGGCGTAGAGGTGATATTGGAGGCCATGGGACTCAATGAGTTGCCCTAGACCGAGAGTGTAGATTGAGAACAGTAATGGTCCAAGAACCGAGTCCTGGGGGACCCCGACAGATAGGGGGTAGGGCGAGGAGGATGTGTGGGAGTGGGTGACGCTGAAGGTGCGGTCTGTTAAGTATGAGGAGATCCAAGAGAGGGCAAGGTCCGTGATGCCAAGAGATTCCAGGATCTGTAGTAGAAGGGAGTGGTCAACACTGTCGAAGGCGGCTGACAGGTCGAGGAGGAGGAGAACAGAGTAGTGGCGCTTGCTTTTGGCAGTCAGTAGGTCATTTGTGACTTTGGTCAGGGCTGTTTCAGTGGAGTGGAGGGGTCGGAAGCCTGATTGCAGGCGGTAAAAGAGGGAGCAGGCTGAGAGGTGAGAGTACAGCTCAGAGTGGACATGCTGTTCAATTAGTTTAGAGGCAAAAGGGAGGAGAGATATAGGGCGGTAGTTGGAGACAGTTGAGGGATCGAGGGAGGGTTTTTTGAGGATGGGTGTGATCAAGGCGTGTTTGAAGGCTGAGGGGAAGGTGCCAGTGGTAAGTGATAGGTTGAAAAGATGAGTTAACCTGGGATGATAACGGAGGTGAGATTGGGAATGAGGTGGGATGGGAGCGGGTCGTGGGCACTGGTGGTGAGGTGTGATTTTGACAGGAGGGAGGAGAGCTGGTCTTCAGTTATAGGGGAGAAGCAGTTGATGGAAATAGAGGGCAGTATAGGTGAAAGGGGAGGCTGTGGGGACAGTGGATCAAAGCTGTCTCTGATTCTGTCAATCTTTTCTTTGAAGAAGGAGGCAAAGTCTTCTGCAGAGATAAGGGGAGAGGGAGGGGGAGCAGGTGGGCGGAGTAAGGAATTGAAGGTTTTGAAAAGTTGCTTGGGATTGTGGGACAGGGAGGTTATTAGGGATAAGAAGAAGGTTTGTTTGGCGGTGGCAAGTGGAGTCTTGAAGGCGATGAGGGACTGTTTGAACAGTGCAAAATGCTCAGTGGAAGGTGATTTTTTCCATCTCCTCTCGGCGACCCTGGATGCCCGTCTCAGGTCTTTAGTGAGGGTGGTGTGCCAGGGTTGCCTATTAGTGCGTGGAGCATGGTGTGTGAGGGGGACTGCTAGGTCGAGTGCCTTGGTTACTGTGGTGTTGTAGAGGGTGGTGGCAGTGTCTGTGTCACGTATAGATGTTATGTTGGCGAGAGGGAGAAGGGATTCTGAGAGTGAGTGAGGCAAAACTCGGACTTCCAAGGGGTGAAGGTGAGCAAATTATTATTATTATTATTATTATTATTATTATTATTAATTTATATAGCGCCATTATATTCCATGACGCTTTACATGTTAAAAAGGGCAGACTAGGACAAGTAACATAGTAACAATACAAGTAACAATAAATGTTGACAATTCAGTTGTACAGAAACAAGAGGGGAGAAATCGTGTCCACAAAGGCTCACAGTGTACGAGGGGCGGGTGGAGATACAGTAGGAGGGGGAAATTCCAGTTATGAGGCGGTGTGGTTGACTGGGTCTTATTGCAGGTGGTAGGCTTGGCGGAACAGGTGGGTCTTCACGCTTCTTTTGAAGGTTCCCAGGGTAGGAGAATGTCTGATATGTTGGGGCAGTGAGTTCCAGAGTCTGGGTGAAGCACGGGAGAAATCATGTATGCAGTTTTGCGAAGAGGAGATGAGGGGGGAGTAGAGGAGAAGCTCTTGGGAAGATCGCAGGTTGCGTGAGGGTAGGTAGCGGGAGACCATGTCAGAGATGTATGGAGGGGACAGGTTGTGAATGGCTTTGTATGTCATGGTTAATGTTTTAAACCGGGATCTCTGGGAAGCAGGGAGCCAATGAAGGGCTTGGCAGAGGGGGGAGACAGGGAGTAGCAGGGAGACAGATGGATTAGGCGGGCAGCGGAGTTCAAGATAGATTAGAGAGGTGCAAGGGAGGTATTAGGGAGGCCGGTGAGCAGGAGGTTGCAGTAATCGAGGCGGGAGATGATGAAAGCGTGAATAAGGGTTTTAGCAGTGTCGTGGTCAAGGAAAGTGCGAATCCTATAGATGTTTTTGAGCTGGAGTCGGCAGGAGGTGGTGAGGGCCTGGATGTGGGGCTTGAAGGAGAGGGAGGAGTCAAGGATAACCCCGAGGCACTTGGCATGGGGGACTGGAGAGAGAGAGCAGTCGTTGACGACGATGGATAGGTCAGGTAGTGAGGGGGAGCGTCTTGGGGGGAAGACTATGAACTCGGTTTTCTCCATGTTCAGCTTAAGGAAGCAAGCAGAGAAGAAGGATGAGATGGCGGACAGGCAGTGTGGAATTTTGGATGGAAGGGAGGCGATGTCAGGACCAGACAGGTAGATTTGGGTGTCGTCGGCGTAGAGGTGATATTGGAGGCCATGGGACTCAATGAGTTGCCCTAGACCGAGAGTGTAGATTGAGAACAGTAATGGTCCAAGAACCGAGTCCTGGGGGACCCCGACAGATAGGGGGTAGGGCGAGGAGGATGTGTGGGAGTGGGTGACGCTGAAGGTGCGGTCTGTTAAATATGAGGAGATCCAAGAGAGGGCAAGGTCCGTGATGCCAAAAGATTCCAGGATCTGTAGTAGAAGGGAGTGGTCAACACTGTTGAAGGCGGCTGACAGGTCGAGGAGGAGGAGAACAGAGTAGTGGCGCTTGCTTTTGGCAGTCAGTAGGTCATTTGTGACTTTGGTCAGGGCTGTTTCAGTGGAGTGGAGGGGTCGGAAGCCTGATTGCAGGCGGTAAAAGAGGGAGCAGGCGGAGAGGTGAGAGGACAGCTCAGAGTGGACATGCTGTTCAATTAGTTTAGAGGCAAAAGGGAGGAGAGATATAGGGCGGTAGTTGGAGACAGTTGTGGGATCGAGGGAGGGTTTTTTGAGGATGGGTGTGATCAAGGCGTGTTTGAAGGCTGAGGGGAAGGTGCCAGTGGTAAGTGATAGGTTGAAAAGATGAGTTAACCTGGGATGATAACGGAGGTGAGGTTGGGAATGAGGTGGGATGGGAGCGGGTCGTGGGCACTGGTGGTGAGGTGTGATTTTGACAGGAGGGAGGAGAGCTGGTCTTCAGTTATAGGGGAGAAGCAGTTGATGGAAATAGAGGGCAGTATAGGTGAAAGGGGAGGCTGTGGGGACAGTGGATCAAAGCTGTCTCTGATTCTGTCAATCTTTTCTTTGAAGAAGGAGGCAAAGTCTTCTGCAGAGATAAGGGGAGAGGGAGGGGGAGCAGGCGGGCGGAGTAAGGAATTGAAGGTTTTGAAAAGTTGCTTGGGATTGTGGGACAGGGAGGTTATTAGGGATAAGAAGAAGGTTTGTTTGGCGGTGGCAAGTGGAGTCTTGAAGGCGATGAGGGACTGTTTGAACAGTGCAAAATGCTCAGTGGAAGGTGATTTTTTCCATCTCCTCTCGGCGACCCTGGATGCCCGTCTCAGGTATTTAGTGAGGGTGGTGTGCCAGGGTTGCCTATTAGTGCGTGGAGCATGGTGTGTGAGGGGGACTGCTAGGTCGAGTGCCTTGGTTAATGTGGTGTTGTAGAGGGTGGTGGCAGTGTCTGTGTCACGTATAGATGTTATGTTGGCGAGAGGGAGAAGGGATTCTGAGAGTGAGTGTAGATCAATGTGTTTTAGGTTTCTGCGGGGATGATCAAGTTTGCGGAGAGGAGTTGATGTAGTAGGGGAGGAGAGGGCGGAGAAGGTCAGCAGATTGTGGTCAGACAGGGTGAGGGTTAAGTTTGTGAGATTAGTAAGGGAGCAAAGACGGGTAAAGATGAGATCCAGCGTGTGGCCATCTTTGTGGGTGGTAGAGGAGGACCATTGGGAGAGCCCGAAGGAGGAGGTCAGGGAAAGAAGTTGAGAGGCGGTTTGGTGGGCAGTGTCAATGGGGATATTGAAATCGCCCATAATGATGGTGGGGATGTCAGTAGAGAGGAAATTAAGTAGCCAGGTGGTAAAGTGGTCGAGGAAGGTGGGGATGGATCCAGGGGGGCGGTAGATGATGGCTAGCTGGAGTTTACAGGGGAGAAGATACGGACAGAGTGGGCTTCGAAAGATGGGAGAGTAACAGAGGGGGGTAATGGAATAGGGGCAAAGGAGCAGGTGTCGGATAGGAGTATGCCGACACCTCCGCCATGTTTGTCAGAGGGGCGGGGTGTGTGGGAAAGATTGAATCCGCCGTAGGATAGTGCAGCAGGGGAGGCCGTGTCGGAGGGGGTGAGCCAGGTCTCTGTGATGCCAAGGAATGAGAGTTTATTAGAAATAAAGAGTTCATGGATGTCTGTGAGCTTATTACAGACTGAGTGGGCGTTCCAGAGTGCGCCTGGCAGGGAGATTAGAGGAGCAGGGGCTGGGGGGATGGGTCTAAGGTTGGTCAGGTTGCGAGGGTGGGTGATGGTGGGGTTATGAGAGTTGGTGATGGGACGTTGGGGTGGGGTGTAGGTGACTGTGGGGATGTGGCGGGGGGGGGGCCGGGATTAGGGGAAATGTCGCCAGCGAGTAGGAGGAGCAGGGAGAGGGTTAGCAGGTGAGAGCAGGAGAGTTTACGTGGTGGCCGTGCCTGATTGGAGATAAAGGATTGAAAGTGCATGAATAGTTCAGAGGAGTGGGTGAGGTGGTTAGGTAGGATGGAGGGTGAGAGAAGTACTTTTTTGCTGGGTGGAGGGATGAGCGGGGGTAGCAGGAAGTGGAGAAGGATGGGAGTGAGAGTGCAAAGGAGGGGATACATTGTGGATGGTGAGCAGGGGATGGGAGTAGCATGGGTCAGATGCAGTGGGAAGGAGAGCTGTAGTAGTGGGTGAGAGGTCAGTAGTGATGAGTAGTCTGGGGTTTACATAGTGAATACATAATTGCAGTACAAGTGAACAAATTGCATATCTGTTTGTTTGTCTTGCATGACTTACCCATTTTCTGCCCCGTTTAACTGCCCGGTGTAACTGCACTTATGCAGATGGCATGATTGCAAGACCCCGCATGATTGCACCCCTTTAGGTGGCTCTACATATATAGTGAGTTTCTACCTAGATCTGGGTCTATTACACTTGTTAATCAATCAATCAAAGAAACTCAGCACAGCAGAAGGTAATAAATGCAAGACAAGTAAACAAGAGTTTCTGGCCATCCTGGGTCATAAACACTTTTAAACCAAAGATGACCTCTGAACATCCCACATCACACACAGTAAGATGATTTCAGTATATTACATTATTAAAAGACAAGTATATTGTTAATTGAAGTGATAGATTCATATACCCCTCTTGTGAAGAGAGCCAGGCAGGAAAGATGAGTGAATTGAAGTGATAGATTCATATACCCCTCTTGTGAAGAGAGCCAGGCAGGAAAGATGAGTGAATTGAAGTGATAGATTCATATACCCCTCTTGTGAAGAGAGCCAGGCAGGAAAGATGAGTGAATTGAAGTGATAGATTCATATACCCCTCTTGTGAAGAGAGCCAGGCAGGAAAGATGAGTGAATTGAAGTGATAGATTCATATACCCCTCTTGTGAAGAGAGCCAGGCAGGAAAGATGAGTGAATTGAAGTGATAGATTCATATACCTCTCTTGTGAAGAGAGCCAGGCAGGAAAGATGAGTGAATTGAAGTGATACATTCATATACTTCTCTTGTGAAGAGAGCCAGGCAGGAAAGATGAGTGAATTGAAGTGATACATTCATATACTTCTCTTGTGAAGAGAGCCAGGCAGGAAAGATGAGTGAATTGAAGTGATACATTCATATACCCCTCTTGTGAAGAGAGCCAGGCAGGAAAGATGAGTGAATTGAAGTGATACATTCATATACCCCTCTTGTGAAGAGAGCCAGGCAGGAAAGATGAGTGAATTGAAGTGATAGATTCATATACCCCTCTTGTGAAGAGAGCCAGGCAGGAAAGATGAGTGAATTGAAGTGATAGATTCATATACCCCTCTTGTGAAGAGAGCCAGGCAGGAAAGATGAGTGAATTGAAGTGATAGATTCATATACCTGTATGAAGAGAGAAGAGATGACCATTAGATTCTTGCCCGGTGTAACTGCACTTCTACAGTTGGCACTTATGCAGTTGGCATGATTGCAAGACCCCGCATGATATTGCTTCCACTCCATAACTCTATTTGTGTACGATACAATCTTGATGTTAGAACACCCTCAAAAGTCCCTACTGGAATCTTTGAGAACCATTAGTGAATATAGCCAAGCTTCCCATTATAATATTAAGGAAAACAAATTCTGCCCTTAATATTCATGTGAAACAGCTGTCGCATCTTAAAGCCACCGCAAATATGGAATGGCAGTTCGACCGGATTCCATACCTGGCCAAAATGCTGTCGTCCTCTTTTTGAAACCTATATAAGATAACTACATCCCAACTCCTAGCTGATATTGAAAAAAAGGTGGGCAAACTAAGACAATTTGAAGTCTTGTGGGTGGGGTGCATATCTCTTTTCAAGATGCTCTTGCTTCCCAAATTAAAGTGCCTATTTTGTACAGTGCCTATCTTACTCCCAAGACCCATTTTTAACTACACACACAAAATAACGAACTCTTTCGTTTGAGAAGACCGCAGCCCCAGGCTCTCTAGTAGTGATGAGCGAGTACGCTTGTGACTACTCGGTAGTAGTACTGAGTAATCGCGCGATACTCGTGCTGTACTCGGGGTCCTCATCCCTGCATGTTGGCGCTCTTTAGAGAGCCAGCCCACATGCAGGGATTGGCTGGCAGTCACTGCAATGCCACAGCCCTGTTAGTTGTGGCATTGCAGTGATTGGCCGTCCCGCACAGCGTGACCGAGCCTTTATAAGACCCGGCCACGATGTGCTCTGCACACAGCCATCCAGAGAGTCAGTGTAGGGAGAGTGTCTGCTGCTGCTTAAGGGACAGATTTGCGGCCCTCATAGGTAGATCCGGAGCAGGGCTGCAAACTGCTGCTGACCAGAACAGTCCTTCTCAGGACTAATCTAGGAGGATATAGGCAGGGTGATCCAGATCGGAGTCCAAGCTTGCCAGTGACCAGAACAGTCCTCAGGAGACTGTTGGAGATGACTAGCTGTATACAGGCAGGGTCTAATATCCATATCCAGCTTTCTTGTGACCAGAACAGTCAGGAGACTGTTGTAGCTGACTAGCTCTATACAAGCAGAGTCTAATATCCAGCTTTCCTGTGACCAGAACAGTCAGGAGACTGTTGTAGTTGACTAGCTGTATACAGGCAGGGTCTAATATCCAGCTTTCCTGTGACCAGAACAGTCAGGAGACTGTTGTAGTTGACTAGCTCTATACAGGCAGGGTCTAAGATCCAGCTTTCCTGTGACCAGAACAGTCAGGAGACTGTTGTAGTTGACTAGCTGTAGACAGGCAGGGTCTAATATAGATATCCAGCTTTCCTGTGACCAGAACAGTCAGGAGACTGTTGTATCTGACTAGCTGTATACAGGCAGGGTCTAATATCCATATCCAGCTTTCCTGTGACCAGAACAGTCAGGAGACTGTTGTAGTTGACTAGCTCTATACAAGCAGGGTCTAATATCCAGCTTTCCTGTGACCAGAACAGTCAGGAGACTGTTGTAGTTGACTAGCTCTATACAGGCAGGGTCTAATATCCATATCCAGCTTTCCTGTGACCAGAACAGTCAGGAGACTGTTGTAGTTGACTAGCTGTATACAGGCAGGGTCTAATATCCAGCTTTCCTGTGACCAGAACAGTCAGGAGACTGTTGTAGTTGACTAGCTGTATACAGGCAGGGTCTAATATCCATATCCAGCTTTCCTGTGACCAGAACAGTCAGGAGACTGTTGTAGCTGACTAGCTGTATACAGGCAGGGTCTAATATCCATATCCAGCTTTCCTGTGACCAGAACAGTCAGGAGACTGTTGTAGTTGACTAGCTCTATACAGGCAGGGTCTAATATCCAGCTTTCCTGTGACCAGAACAGTCAGGAGACTGTTGTAGTTGACTAGCTGTATACAGGCAGGGTCTAAGATCCAGCTTTCCTGTGACCAGAACAGTCAGGAGACTGTTGTAGTTGAATAGCTGTATACAGGCAAGGTCTAATATCCATATCCAGCTTTCCTGTGACCAGAACAGTCAGGAGACTGTTGTAGCTGACTAGCTGTATACAGGCAGGGTCTAATATCCATATCCAGCTTTCCTGTGACCAGAACAGTCAGGAGACTGTTGTAGTTGACTAGCTCTATACAGGCAGGGTCTAATATCCAGCTTTCCTGTGACCAGAACAGTCAGGAGACTGTTGTAGCTGACTAGCTGTATACAGACAGGGTCTAATATCCATATCCAGCTTTCCTGTGACCAGAACAGTCAGGAGACTGTTGTAGTTGACTAGCTGTATACAGGCAGAGTCTAATATCCATATCCAGCTTTCCTGTGACCAGAACAGTCAGGAGACTGTTGTAGTTGACTAGTTCTATATAGGCAGGGTCTAATATCCAGCTTTCCTGTGACCAGAACAGTCAGGAGACTGTTGTAGTTGTCTAGCTCTATACAGGCAGGGTCTAATATCCAGCTTTCCTGTGACCAGAACAGTCAGGAGACTGTTGTAGTTGACTAGCTCTATACAGGCATGGTCTAATATCCAGCTTTCCTGTGACCAGAACAGTCGAGGAGACTGTTGTAGTTGACTAGCTGTATACCGGCAGGGTCTAATATCCATATCCATCTTTTCTGTGACCAGAACAGTCAGGAGACTGTTGTAGCTGACTAGCTGTATACAGGCAGGGTCTAATATCCAGCTTTCCTGTGACCAGAACAGTCAGGAGACTGTTGTAGTTGACTACCGTAGCTCTATACAGGAAGGGTCTAATATCCATCTTTCCTGTGACCAGAACAGTCAGGAGACTGTTGTAGCTGACTAGCTGTATACAGGCAGGGTCTAATATCCATATCCAGCTTTCCTGTGACCAGAACAGTCAGGAGACTGTTGTAGTTGACTAGCTGTATACAGGCAGTGTCTAATATCCATATCCAGCTTTCCTGTGACCAGAACAGTCAGGAGACTGTTGTAGTTGACTAGCTCTATACAGGCAGGGTCTAATATCCAGCTTTCCTGTGACCAGAACAGTCAGGAGACTGTTGTAGCTGTATACTGGCAAAATACACAAGGGCGTTGGCAAGGAACAAGGAAGTGGACGTGATGGTGGTGCAGGCAGAGGCCGAGGTCGTGTGCAAGCACTAATTTCGCAACAGCAAAGTGGCACATCTACTCGCTCGCACGTCCTGTCCCAAATTCTTGGGGCCCGCAGCAGTACACCGCTCTTGAACCAAGACCAGTGTCAACAGGTTGTTACTTGGATAGCGGATAATGCTTCAAGTCAGATTGGCACCTCCACAAACACCCTGTCTGCCACACGGTCAAGTGTCAGTAGCCGTGATACTGCACGGCACATTTCCCAACCTGATCCTCCTTCCCACCACCAGGCCGAGTACACATCCACGGACATTACTGATCCCACACTTAGACACTCAGAAGAGCTGTTCACGTATCCATTCGCACAATCTGGCCTCTCGCCAGCTCCTGTTGAAGTGGGTCATGAGGAGAGCGTATGGACAGATGCCCAAATATTTTAGCAGCCACGTTTTCACGAAGGGAACGCTGGCAACGTGTCTCAACAAGGGGTGGACGATGATGAGACACAATTGCCAGGAAGTCAGGAGGAGGATCAGGGTGCGGAAGAGGAAGACGACGTGGTGGATGATCCAGTAGCTGACCCAACCTGGCAGGAGGATATGCAGAGTGAGGACAGCAGTGCACAGGGGGAGGGAGGCGTAGCATCCCAACAGGCAGTAAGAAGCAGGGTGGTGTCCGCAGGCAGAAGGCAGGCAACCGTTCCCCGGAACAACAACACGACACAAGGTGCCTGTGCAAATGTTAAGTCTTCCCTAGTCTGGCAGTTTTTTAAGTTGGCTCCAGATGACTCTAAAAAGGCCATTTGTAACACCTGCCATGCCAGCATCAGCAGGGGTACGAAAACTAGCAGCCTGACCACCACCAGCATGATCAGGCACATGTCAGCCAAGCACCCAACTTTGTGGGAAGTACAACAGAGTCGAGGAGCGGTGCTTGCTGATGTCACTGTTACGTCTTCGCGTGTTGTGCGTGCGAGCCAATCCCCTGTCCATGCTGGCCGCGAATAAGCCTCCGGCCCTGCACCTGAAGTTGCCCACGCACAAATAACACCACCATCAAGCACGTCCTTGTCCCAGCACAGCATTCAATTATCCATTCAGCAAACCTTTGAACGCAGGCGCAAATACGCTGCCAACGCCCCACATGCCACAGTTCTAAATGCTCACATTTCGCGACTGCTTGCGCTAGAAATGTTACCTTTCCGGCTGGTGGAGATGGAAGCATTCCGCGACCTGATGGCGGCTGCTGTCCCACGTTACTTGGTCCCCAGCCGCCACTATTTCTCCAGATGTGCCGTCCCCGCATTGCATAACCACGTGTCACAAAGCATCACACGTGCCCTGAACAACCCTGTTTCAGCCAAAGTCCACCTAACCACAGACACATGGACAAGTGCTTGTGGGCAAGGCCGCTACATCTCCTTGACGGCACACTGGGTTAATATTGTGGAAGCTGGGACCCAGTCTGAGGGAGGGACGGAACACGTCCTTCCCACACCAAGGATTGCAAGCCCTACCTCAGTCAGGGTTTCACCCACACTCTACAGCTCCAGAATGTCATGCTCCTCAGCCTCCTCCTCCTCCTGTGCATCCTCATCCACTTTAGCCTCCACACCAGTCCCAAGCTGGAAGCACTGCAGCACTGCCTCTGCGAAGCGGCAACAGGCTGTGCTGAAGCTAATATGCATAGGTGACAAACCCCACAATGCAGAACCTGGTGGCAGCTTTGAGGCAAGGCCAGCTGATGCATGTTCCATGCGTGGCCCATGTGCTCAACCTGGTGGTTCAGCGGTTTATAAAGTCATACCCAGAGCTGTCTGATCTGATGGTAAAAGTTCGCCGCCTGTCTGCACATTTTCGCAGGTCACCTGGTGCTTCAGCCAGCCTTGCCGGCTTTCAGCGCCGTTTGCGTCTTCCGGCCCACAGACTGGTGTGTGATGTCCCCACGCGTTGGAATTCAACTCTGCACATGTTGGTCAGGATATGTGAGCAGAAGAGGGCAGTTGTTGACTACCTGCATCACCTAAGCCGTCGGGAAATGGGTCAAACTCCACACATAACACCTGAGGAGTGGAGATGGATGTCCAACCTATGTACCGTCCTCCAAAACTTTGAAGACTCCACCAAGATGGTGAGCGGCGATGAGGCCATTATTAGCGTCACCATACCGCTACTCTGCCTTCTAAAATGGTCTCTGCTCAACAACAAAGATGATGCATTGCAGGCGGAGCGCGATGAGTTGGAGCAAGAAACAGTAGTGGGTGTGGGTGATAACACACAGCCCAGCCTCATCTCATCACAACGTGCAGTGGAGGACAATGACGAGGAGGATGAAGAAATGGAGCAACTCTCTGGCCAAATTGAGGATATGACATGCACACCAGTCATACCCTCGCTTCAGCGTGGCTGGGCAGAGGACAGGGGAGATGAGGAGGAGGATAGCATGTTCAGTCATAGTGTTGGTCAGGATACTGAAGTGATGGCTGTTAAGAATCTGGTGCACATGGCTGACTTTATGGTAAGCTGCCTGCCTCGTGACCCTCGCGTTCAGAACATCTTGGCCTACAATCACTACTGGTTGGCAACACTCTTAGACCCACGCTACAAGGAGAACTTTATGTCTCTCATTCCTGAGGCGGAGAGGTCAGCCAAAATGCAGCAGTTCCAGAAGGCCATAGTCACGGAAGTAGGCAAAGCATTCCCCTCACAAAACGCTAGCGGCATAGGTCAGGAATCGGTGGACAACCAAAGCGTACGGCCGAGAGGGGCACAAGTCCTATCCGCCAGAGGTAGGGGAACAGTCTTTACGATGTGGGACAGTTTTCTCAGCCCCTCACGTACCACAGCCCCTGAGGTGCGGGGTAGTGCCACAAGAAATGCTAAGTTTGGCCAGATGCTGAAGGAGTACCTTGCAGATTGAACAACTGTACTCCGACATTCCTCTGTGCCTTACAATTATTGGGTCTCCAAGCTGGACACGTGACATGAATTGGCTCTCTACGCCTTGGAAATCCTGGCCTGCCCTGCCGCTAGCGTTTTGTCAGAGCGTGTTTTCAGTACCGCAGGTGGAATCATTACTGATAAACGCACCTGCCTGTCAACTGAAAATGCTTACAGGCTTACTCTGATCAAGATGAACAAGGATTGGATTGGGCCAGACTTCACCACACCACCAGCAAATGACAGCGGAATTTAAATTTTGTTATGGGAATTTGCCATGTACCTCCACTCACCCATGGGTACACACTTCTGGACTTTGGCTAATCGCTGGACTGCTCCTCCTTCTCCTCATGTGCCACCATGATGACCGTTACAATAGTTAGGTTGTTGTTTCAGGTATACCCCCAGTGGTAAATTTTTTCACCCATTCTTTTACAATGGGCATTACAACGACAGGAGACCCGCTCCTTTTCAATGGGAAAAATGTTTTGAGGTCCTCATGCACGTCTCTATCCAGGGACAATGTGGAGCCTCCCAAGTTTTGGCTGCCCTGCCAAAGGGCTATACTACAATACACCCACAGGTTTACAGGCCCTCATGCATGTCTGTATGCATGGGTCATTGTTGAACCTCCCAATTTTTGGCTACCCTGCCAAAGGGCTATACTACAATACACCCACTTCAGGTTTACAGGCCCTCCTGCACGTCTGTATCCAGGGGCATTGTTGAACCTCCCAATTTTTAGCTGCCCTTCCAGAGGGCTATACTACAATACACCCACTTCAGGTTTACAGGCCCTCCTGCACGTCTGTATCCAGGGGCATTGTTGAACCTCCCAATTTTTAGCTGCCCTGCCAAAGGGCAATACTACAATACACCCACTTCAGGTTTACAGGCCCTCATGCATGTCTGTATGCATGGGTTATTGGTGAACCTCACAATTTTGGACTGCCCTGGTAAAGGAAAATACTACAATACATCCACTTCCTCAAAATGGGCACATTATGTCAAGACAGGGCTTCATGTACGTCTCTTCTCAGGGACATCGGAGTGCCGCACAATGTTTTCACGTAAAATCTTTCATGCAATCACAAAAAGTAACATACACCAGCTGTATCTCACTATTGGGTATGTGCCCTTAACATTTCCACCCTGAATATTCATTTTGGTGTCATTTTGGAAGGTTTTCTGGTGACTCCGTAAAATTGGCGTGAAACTCGGACAACATTGTTCACAGCTGTGACTTTTGAGTGAGAAATGCTTACAGGGGTCTTCCCCATGGTGTTGTCATGTCATTTGAGCACTCTTTTGAGACTTTTGTGACATTTTTAGGGTTTCTACATGCTGCCGGCGGTCTTTTCATAAAAATACTCGGGTCTCCCATAGGATAACATTGGGGTCGGTGCTCGGGCCGAGTGCACGAGTATCTTGGGATGCTCGGCCCGAGCATCGAGCACCCGAGCATTTTGGTACTCGCTCATCACTACTCTCTAGCCATTTATTAAAATAAACTAAGTTGGCAGGGGGACTGGGGCTCCCCAATATTTATGAGTATTATTTAGCGACCCAGAATAATCAACTGAAATCATGGTGGAGGCAAGATACCCCGACGCAGTGGTCCCAGATAGAAGCCCACTTCGCACCCTCGGTAAACCTTAGAGCAGTTCTCTGGGATTCCACTATCAGATCCTTTAGCTGCTCAATATCTAACTGGCTACAGGTTCATCAATCAACCCCTGCCTCACAGCCATTACTCCACCTTTCAGTTCCTTTAGAACGCTTAGGAGTACTGACAAAAGATCTAGACCTACACCACTGGAAGATGTTAGGGGTCTCAATAATTAAAGACATCTTAAGAGACCAGTTACAAGATAGGGTTGAATTACCCAACTGTGAACAACTTTCTTATATTCAGGTCTCCCACATACGTAGTGCTCCAACTTTCACAAGCTCATACGAGAATTAATACCGAGGTTCTGAGAATTCTATCATCCCCTCCTCACCCCTAGCAGGGTTTGAAACCACCCTATGATTTGTTGGGTAATAAACATAAGTTCGTAAAGTCAATCCCCTTCCCTTCTTGGGAGAAAAGCCGATGAATAAATGTGGTATAATAATAGTAAGCGCTGAGAGCTAAAGCAGGATACACAATGCTCTTAAATATATTACCTTTGAGTTTTATTCATTCAACAAATAAAAGCCCTCCTGCCACAATGCGTTTCGACGCTGACTGCGTCTTCCTCAAGTGGTATCCTGCTTTAGCTCTCAGCGCTTACTATTATTATACCACATTTATTCATCGGCTTATCTACAATCTCCCTTCGGGGAGCGTGGTGTTGTGAGCTGCTCCGGAGCAGGACCTGGCTACATTTATCCATCCTTAAAATCGGCACATGATCCTTCATGCGAGCCAGCAAAGGAGAAGGCAGGAATCTTATATTAAAAACGTTGAAGGGGAACACCAAAGATCAGAAGATCAGTGAATATAAACCTTCACTCACCACATATCCACAATCTAGTTGTGCGGATACGGCACAACTAGTAAAGGTGAGTGAAAATCCTGAATATCGCTTAATCTAGATTCCCCAATGCAGCGTGGCGCAACCTTTGTTTTTTCTTTTGCATGCTTCTTGGGAGAAAGACCTCTGTAAATCTATTTCTGGACGGGAGTGGAAGAAACCAATCTTAGCAGCTTCATGCACCTTTAGAAGTGCATTCTACCCAGGGCCGGCTCCAGGTTTTTGTGGGCCCCGGGCGAAACAGTCTCAGTGGGCCCCTTTAGCACAAACCATGATACATTACTATAATATAGAAGCTGCAGGCTGTGTATGTATAATATAGAGGCTCGTGGGTGGGCTCTATATATAATATAGAGGCTGTTCAGGGCTGTATATATAATATGGAGACTGCCGGGCTGTATATATAATATAGAGACTGCGGGTTGTAAATTTATTTGGAGGCTGTGCTGGCCTGTATATAGTATTTGGAGGCTGTGCCAGGCTGTATATATTATTTGGAAGCTGTGGCAGCCCAGCAGCTGCCTCCAAATAATATATACAGCCCAGCACAGCCTCCATATTATATATACAGCACAGCCTCCAAATAATATATATATAGCCCATCGCAGCCTCCATATTATATATACAGGACAGCAGCAGCCTCCATATACCCCAGCACAGTCTCCACATACATCAGCAAAGCCTCCATATACCTCTGCAGCTGCCTCCATGTACCACAGCAGCAGCCTCCATGTACCCCAGCAGCAGCCTCCATATGCCACAATATACAGTCAGCACAGCCTCCATATACACCCAGGACAGCCTCTATATACCCCAGCACAGCCTCTATATACCCCAGCCTCTATATACCCCAGCACAGCCACTATTTACCCCAGCACAGCGCCTCTGTATACCCCAGCACTGCGCCTCTGTATACCCCAGCACAGCGCCTCTGTATACCCCAGCACAGCGCCTCTGTATACCCCAGCACAGCGCCTCTGTATACCCCAGCAGCACAGCCTCTGATATATCCCAGCACACAGCCTCTATATACCCCAGCACACAGCCTCTGTATACCCCAGCACACAGCCTCTGTATACCCCAGCACACAGCCTCTGTATACCCCAGGACACAGCCTCTGTATACCCCAGCACACAGCCTCTGTATACCCCAGCACACAGCCTCCATGGTACATAAAATCCCCATCCTGCTGCACACTGTAAAAAAAAACTGATCATTCTCCCCTTCTATCCGCTCCCTGGGGCTGTGTCCTCTTCAAATTCTTCCCCACCACATCCTTATAGCAGAAGGCTCCCGAGACTGTGGAGCTTCTTCCTTCCTGCTGGCTGCAGCAGTATGATGAGGGCACAGTGATGACTCATCATGCTGTAGTCAGAGGAGGAAGCTCCACAGTCCCGGGAGCCAGCACATGGCTAATTTGCATCGCATGCAAATTAGCCATGTGCACTGGCATCTCGGCGGAGCACTCAGCTGCATGCTGAGGCTGCTTGTTCTCATGGTTGTCTGTACCTAATGGGCCCCTGGCTGTCAGGGCTGCCTGTCCCTGATGGCCAGTGGGCCCCCCCAGCAGTTCAGGGCCCCGGCACTTGCCCAGGTATGCCTGGTGCTGATGCCGGCCCTGATTCTACCTTAAGGCCTACATGAAAGTACTTCTCCATTGGTATTACACCCTGACTAGATTGAACTCTCTATTTCCCAACATCTCATATTTATATTGGCGAGGCTGAAACTTCCCGGAGTCCCTTCTTCATGTATTCTAGTCATGCCCTCTGATTGTTCCATTTTGGACCCACACTTTCAATCTAATTTCTCTGCTGGTGGGGGAGAGAGTGGTGCCCAATCTGGAACTAGGTCTCTTTCTATTGAATCTTGAATCTTCAGATGATCCCCCCCCTGCAGGGTAGTTACAGCGCACATAGTGTCAGCAATGAGACTTTAATAAGCAAAACACTGGAAATCGTCTAATATTCTTTAAAAAAAAGACATTGTCCCATCTGTGAACTGAACTTTCATATTTGAAAAAATGTCTGCCCATAAAAGTAATTCTATGTGGAAGTTCGAACTCAACTGGCAGGCATGGATAGACCTCCCAGTCAAAAAGAAGCTGACCGGTGTTGGGCCACCCTTTCTGTACCAGAAAAGGGGCTCAAGGTGTTAACTGATGTAATGAACTATGTGAATGCATATTCTCATACTCTGTAACATTTCTTGTATTAACACATGTTGCGCATGTGTTTTCTTTCTTTTGTATTTTCTTGTTGTTCTCCTTATTTTCTCCAATGAAAAATAATTGAACTAAAATATGACAAAAAATGATTACCCCTGAAAAATAATTTTATTGTAAAATTCAGAAATATTCTCTAAGAGTAAAAAACAAAACAATGCACCCAGTGTGTATTGTCATAGAGCATTATACAAGAATAATAGAATATTGTAACAACATTCAAACATCAAGCATACAAAAGATGCAGAACATGAATAGTAAATATTGAATATATTGCTTTGTATATAATAATGCACAGTATGAAAATTATGAGTAGTGATGGGCGAACCCGAACTGTAAAATTCAGGGTCTGTACCAGACACCTAGTGCTCGTGCACATATCCTGAACACGTGTTTCTATGGGAAACCCATGTTACAGGGAGGGTCCTTGGGCTGTAAAATAAAGCATAACATTAATAAACATAATCATTATACTTACCAGGTCCCGCGGTGTGTGTCCTCCCATCCTGCTTTCACGGCCACAACTACTTCCGGGCCGCTCATTATCTTCCAGGATATTCACTTCACTGACTTCAACAGCTAATCATAGATGCCCTGGGCCCTGGGCACCTGTGATTGGCTGTTCGAGTAATCTACAATCAGCCCATACATTCTAGTATAGTAGAATGTATGGGCTGCATTCAGCTCCACACACAGCACACGATTGTGTCATTCTGTGCCTTTGCCTCTTTGCTCACAAAGCTCTCTTTGCTAGCAGACGGTGTTGGTCTGCTGGCAAAGATGTAGCAGAGGTGAAGTAAGAAGACCTGGATTATGTTGCAGTGAGTTTTTTTCTTATAAAAATAAAGTGGAGTCCCTAAATGTGTTTTGTGTTTTATTTCTAATAAAAAACATTTCCCTGTGTTGTGTCTTTTTTAACTATTTATTTGAGATACTTAATTGCCGGTTCTAACTTGGCCTGAACATTAAGAATCTTAGGGCTTAATACCAGCTGGCAATACAAAGCTGGTGTTAACCCTTTATTACCCAGCGTGCCACCCCCCACCAGGGCTGCTGGAAGAGCCCGGTAAAGTGCCTGGAAATGGTTCTATGATGAATGCGCCATTTTCAGGGCCTGCAGACTGTGGTTTTTAGCGTTGGGGCCCAACCCCCAGCTGCCTGGTTTTACCTGGCTGGTGATCAAAATATGGCGGGAGCCCATGTACTTTTTTTAATTGTTCATTTAAATAGTTGAAAAAAATGTGCTTCCCTGTATTTTCATTGTCAGTCAGGTAAAAGCAGGCAGCTAGAGGTGGTAGCCTGTAACTGTCTGCTTTATCATTGCTGAGAATCAAAAATACCATGGAGTTCTACGTCACTTTTTTAAAATTATTTATTTATTTTTTATTTGCTATATGTGTGACGGACCTAACAGCCAATCACACGTGTTGTCACAGGTAATGAGCATCTGTGATTGGCTGTTCGAGAAATCTGCAATCAGCCCATACATTCTGGTATGGTAGAATGTATGGGGTGGTTTCAGCTTACTCCTGCAGCCACTCACAGATGCCTATTCTCTGTGACAGTGTGTGTGATTGGCTGTTGGGTCCGTACCACATATAGTAGTATAAAAATAAATAATTAATAAAAAACAAAAATTACATACCACTCCATGGAATTTTTGATTGTCAGCACAGATAAAGCAGACAGCTACCGTCTGCCACCCCCTGCTGCCTGACTTTACCTTGGCTGGCAATCAAAATACAGGGAAGCCCAATTTTTTTAAAATTATTTAAATAAATCATTAAAAATTATGCGTGGACTTCTGCCATATTTTGATCATCAGCCAGGAAAACCCAGACAGCTGGGGGCTGGAATTCTCAGCGTGGTAGGGCCAAAGCGTTCTGAGACCCATACACTGAAAACCACAGCCCCCAGCTGCCCCTGAAAATGACACATTAGTCATAGCACCATTTCCAGGTGTTTTGCCTGGCTCTTTCAGCGGCCCTGGTGTGGTATGGGGTGGTATGCTGGGTAATAATAGGGTTAATACAAGCTTTGTATTCTCAGCTGATACTAAGCCCAAAATTCATGGCGTCACCCCAAATTAGACATGGCCACCATGAATGTCTAGTAAACAATAAAACACAACATGGAGAAAAATGTTTTTATTAGAAATACAACACAAAATACATTTAGGGACTCTATCTTTAATTACGAGAAAAAAAAACTTCCTATGGCGTAATCCAGGTCTTCCTATTTTCTCCTCTCAGTTCTGTTACATCTTTGATGACAGACAAAGACATCTGCTGGCAGAGGCAAACAGGCACAGAATGACAGCTGGGTGCTGTGTGAAAAGTTATCGGGTTCACATGAACTCGTATAACTCCAGCATCACCCAGCACCCGGAGCCCAGCCGTAAGTGAGTGGATCTGGCTGCAGGGAGATGCTGGGATAATCTGAGTTCATGTGAACTTAATAAACTTCCACACAACACCCAGAGCCCAGTCATAAGTGAGTGCTAGTCACTCACCTATCTGCGAAAAAAGAATGCGCATGTAGATTCTTATCTCAATTAAACACTTTCGCTTTGCGATGTGAAATTGCTCACCTTTGTCAGTTGTGATCACCCACAACTGGTAAAAAAGCGTTAGGGCAGCTGCTGCAGGGACCGCACTCCCACAGGAAACCGTGGTTGTGATGCAAAAATTCTTTGGACGAAGTGCCTTAATGTCCGCGCTGCTGCTACAGGGTCAAAGGAACCAAGACACAGGAATGTCTGGATCAGCTCAAACCTTTATTTTCCAACGTGTTTCGGAGCCACACACCGAGCTCCTTCCTCAGGGAGCATCCCTGAGGAAGGAGCTCGGTGTGTGGCTCCGAAACGCGTCAGAAAATAAAGGCCCAGGACACTTGGGCCTTACCATGCTGAGAATTCCACCCCCAGCTGCTTGGCTTTACCTGGCTAGCTGGTGATCAAAATATGTCGGGAGCTCATGCATTTTTTTTTTCATTATTTATTAAACTAATGAAAAAAAAAATATTGGGCTTCCCTGGATTTTGATTGGCAGCCAAGGTAAAGCCAGGCAGCAGTGAGTGGCAGCCCATAGCTGTCCGCTTTGTCTGTGCTGAGAATCAAAAATACCACACAGTGCTATGTCATTTTTTTTAATTATTTATTTTTACATTACTATGGTGTCAATCAGTCTGTGAAGGGCCTAACAGCTAATCATAGACGCTGTCACAGAGAGTGGGCATCTGTGATTGGCTGTTGGAGTAACCTGAAACCAGCCCATACATTCAAGCATCTAGAATGTATAGGCAGATTCCAGGTTACTCCAACAGCCAATCACTGACGCCCATTCTCTGTCACCGCGTCTGCAATTGGCTGTTGAGTCCTTCACACATATATTAGTACAAAAAGAAATAAATTTTAAAAAATGAAATAGCGCTCTGCGGTATTTTTGATTTTCAATGCAGATGAAATGGACAACTATGGGCTGCCACCCCCAACTGCCTGACTTTATTTTGGCTGGCAATCAAAATACAGGGAAGGCCAATATATTTTTCAATAATTTAAATAAATAATTAAAAAAATATGTGGGCTCCCGCCGTATTTTGATTGCAAGCCAGGTAAAACCAGACAGCTGTTGGCTGGGATTCTCAGCGTGGTAAGACCCAACTGTTCTGGGTTCCCAACGCTGAAAATCACAGTACACAGCCATCCCTGAAAATGGCTCATTCATTGTAGCACCATTTCCAGGTGCTTTAGTTGGCTCTTCCAGCGACCCTGGTGGGGGGTGGCACTCTAGGTAATAAGGGGTTAATACCAGCATTGTATTCTCAGCTGGTACTAAGCCTGAGATTTATGGTGTCATGCCAAATTAGACCTGGCCACCATTAATTTTCAATAAACAGTAAAAAAAAGAGAATTTTTTTTGTATTAAAAGTAAAACAGAAACACTTTTAGAACCTCTATCTTTATTCCAAAAGAAAACCCTCAGTCTGACATAGTCCATAGCCAGAGCGAAGTCAGCTATGCTTCATCGCTCTGAACAGACAAGTGTCTACTCAGAGCGACAAGCAGGTTGAGACTGACAGTGACAGTCAGAGGTCAGTCAAGTTCGTAGCTAAGCCATGAATTCGGGTGAATCCTGACATCACTGCGAACACAGACGAAAGCTGCCGAAAATTGCCAAGTTCTCAGCCGTGCAGTGAATATCCCGATAAATTAATGAGCGGCCCCATAAGTGGAAGCCACAGGGACAGTGGGACTACAGGACGCATGCCATATGACCCTGTAAGTATAATGATGATGTTTATTAACTATATGCTTTATTTTACAGTGATTTTTTCTATAGTGATGTCACGGCCAATGATTGAACAACATTATCATGTCATAGCAAAGCAAAAAAACAAGTAGCATTGTAATGTAAGTATAAAGCAAACAGTGATCTGTAAGTACACATATAATAACAGTGCTAGGACAAATAGTAACAACAAAGAATAGATTTAAAACACTTTAATAACACTAAAATAATCATATTATAGCTTGTCATAATTAAGGATTAATAAACAGTACTGACATGTTGCAGAGGAGAACATTAGTATTGGTACAGTATGACAGAGAGATCAATGGGCATAAAGACTAAAGATACCGTCACATGCAGCAATTTTGCTAGCAATTTCACTGGCAATTTGCTGGTCGCTATGAAATCATGGACACATTGTTCTATTTTGTTGCCATGTACAAATGGAACAATGTGTTCATGATTCCACTGCAACCAGCAAATTACCAGTGAAATAGCTAGCAAAATTGCCGCATGTAATGTTACCTTAAGAGTAAGAGCAACCACTGCTCCTCTTCTTTATCATTCAGCAAAAGTAGATACCTTCTAGTTGAATTCTTCAAGTTTAACAAAGAAAGTGTACATTTCTCACAATCCTTGAATCTCATCACAAGTAGTCCCTCATGAGTTTAGAAGAGATTCTGAACACTGCATACATTGTTTAAAGAGTCATAAGGCATGCCAAACCTTAAGGCTATACATATTATACAGATCACTTCCATACTGAAGTTATTGCCATGTGGCCTGACAATCCTAACATGGCCATTAGTGAAAGAACAATTGTGTTTTCAAGGAGATGGTTTGAATGCCAACCAACAATCTTAACCAAGTAATGAACACATTGGCATATTTAATTATAATCAGTGCAACTTTTCACGTACAAACTTTTGTTATAAACTTCTAAAACAATGAACCATTGTAATACCATAGACATATATACACAAAAGCTTCACTGTCAAACATTTCCTTTCTACTTCGTATGTAAATAAGCAACAAAGTGGCACATATAAATCCTTAGCACACTATAAAGTGATGACAAATCTAGATACACTTCTTGTATAATATGAATTATCTCAATTATTATCTCAAGTATGAAATGTAATATTTATTGATTGATGAGCTAATAAAAGTAAAATACACAATACTGTAAAGATCTCAGGTGTATAACCCTGATGCAGCTAGAAACACTCTAAGGCTGAAGGCACATCATCCGACATGATCCCAGTGCCTCGCACGAGTGCAATGCGAGAATAAACTCGCATTGCACAAGGACAAGTGATTTTCTATGATGTCGGGCACACTGGTGCGCATTTTAAGCATTGAACTCGCAAAGCGAGTTTCAGTCGCGGCATGCTGCGACTGCATGCCAGTTGCACGCATGAGCTACCAATAGAAATCAATGTTGTGATCCCGGCTGTGATCTCTGTGACAGCCGGGACCTGTGTGCGGCCTCCCCCGCCGCGCTGCTGGCGTTGGGGACGGATGCCCTCCCCCTCCTTCAGGCCTTCCCCTTCTCAAGATGGCCCCCACCTGTCACTGCCCCCCACGCCCGATGCCGGGACCTGATTGCGGCTTAACCCGCCGCGATGACCTACCCCTCCTCTGGCCTCCCCCTCCTCTGGCCTCCCCCTCCTCTGGATGGCCCCCACGATGTCGGGTCTGTTTGCGGCTTCAGCCGCCGCGCTGCTGGGGACAGTGGCAGGGGCAGGGGCGGGGGCGGATGCCGATGACCTCCCACTCCTCCCCCCCCGATCCCCGTGTTCGGTCTCACCGCTCCTCGATCCTCGTGTCCGATCCCGCCGGTGTAGCCGCCGCTCTGCCTCCTCTCCTCGCTGGAACGCCCGTCCTCCAGTGCTGCTCCGTCCCGAGGTAAGTACCGTATGAATGAATGAATCAATCAATGATTGAATGAGTGAGTGGTTTTGTGGGTGTGTGAATGCGTGGGTGTGTGGGTTAGTGGATGTGTGGGTTAGTGGATGTGTGGGTTAGTGGATGTGTGGGTTAGTGGATGTGTGGGTTAGTGGATGTGTGGGTTAGTGGATGTGTGGGTTAGTGGATGTGTGGGTTAGTGGATGTGTGGATGTGTGGGTGCGTGGGTTAGTGGATGCGTGGGTTAGTGGATGTGTGGGTGCGTGGATGTGTGGGTGTGTGGATGCGTGGGTTAGTGGATGTGTGGGTGTGTGGATGCGTGGGTTAGTGGATGTGTGGGTGTGTGGATGCGTGGGTTAGTGGATGTGTGGGTTAGTGGATGTGTGGGTGCGTGGTTAGTGGGTGCGTGGGTTAGTGGGTGCGTGGGTTAGTGGGTGTGTGGGTGCGTGGATGTGTGGGTGCGTGGGTTAGTGGATGCGTGGATGCGTGGGTGTGAGGATGCGTGGGTGTGTGGATGCGTGGGTGTGTGGATGCGTGGGTGTGTGGATGCGTGGGTGTGTGGATGCGTGGGTGTGTGGGTTAGTGGATGTGTGGGTTAGTGGATGCGTGGGTGCATGGGTTAGTGGGTGCGTGGGTTAGTGGATGTGTGGGTGTGTGGATGCGTGGGTTAGTGGGTGCGTGGGTGTGAGGATGCGTAGGTTAGTGGATGCATGGGTGTGTGGGTGTGTGGATGCGTGGGTGTGTGGATGCGTGGGTTAGTGGATGCGTGGGTGTGTGGGTGCGTGGGTTAGTGGGTGCATGGGTGTGAGGATGTGTGTGGATGCGTGGGTGTGTGGGTTAGTGGATGTGTGGGTGCATGGGTGTGTGGGTGCCTGGGTTAGTGGGTGCGTGGGTTAGTGGATGTGTGGATGCATGGGTGTGTGGATGCGTGGGTGTGTGGATGTGTGGGTGTGTGGATGCGTGGGTGTGTGGATGCGTGGGTGTGTGGATGCGTGGGTGTGTGGGTGTGTGGGTGCGTGGATGCATGGGTGTGTGGATGCATGGGTGTGTGGATGCGTGGTGTGTGGATGCGTGGGGTGTGGGTGTGTGGGTGTGTGGGTGCGTGGATGTGTGGGTGCGTGGGTTAGTGGGTGCGTGGGTGTGTGGATGTTGTGGGTTAGTGGATGTGTGGGTGCGTGGTTAGTGGGTGCGTGGGTTAGTGGGTGCGTGGGTTAGAGGGTGCGTGGTGTGTGGGATGCGTGGGTGTGTGGGTGCGTGGTTAGTGGGTTAGTGGGTGTGTGGATGCGTGGGTTAGTGGATGTGTGGGTGTGTGGATGTGTGGGTTAGTGGATGTGTGGGTGTGTGGATGCGTGGGTTAGTGGATGTGTGGGTTAGTGGATGTGTGGGTGCATGGTTAGTGGGTGCGTGGGTTAGTGGGTGCGTGGGTTAGTGGGTGTGTGGATGCGTGGGTGTGTGGGTGCGTGGATGTGTGGGTGCATGGGTGTGTGGATGCGTGGGTGGGTGGATGCGTGGGTGTGTGGATGCGTGGGTGTGTGGATGCGTGGGTGTGTGGATGTGTGGGTGCGTGGGTGTGTGGGTGCGTGGATGCGTGGGTGTGTGGATGCGTGGGTGTGTGGATGCGGTGGTGTGTGGGTGTGTGGATGCGTGGGTGTGTGGATGCGTGGGTGTGTGGGTGCGTGGGTGTGTGGATGCGTGGGTGTGTGGGTGCGTGGATGTGTGGGTGCGTGGGTTAGTGGATGCGTGTGTTAGTGGATGCGTGTGTTAGTGGATGCGTGGGTTAGTGGATGCCTGGGTGTGTGGATGCCTGGGTGTGTGGATGCGTAGGTTAGTGGATGCATGGGTGTGTGGGTGTGTGGATGCGTGGGTTAGTGGATGCGTGGGTCAGTGGATGCGTGGGTGTGTGGGTGCGTGGGTTAGTGGGTGTGTGGATGCGTGGGTTAGTGGATGCATGGGTGCGTGGGTTAGTGGATGTGTGGGTGTGGATGTGTGGGTGTATGGATGCGTGGATGTGTGGATGCATGGGTGTGTGGGTTAGTGGATGTGTGGGTGCATGGATTAGTGGGTTAGTGGATGCGTGGGTTAGTGGGTGCGTTGATGTGTGCGTTGGTGGGTGTGTGGATGCGTGGGTTAGTGGATGTGTGGGTGCGTGCGTGGATGCGTGCATGGATGGATGTGTGACTGCATGTGTGGGTGTGTGCACGAATGGATGTGTACATGCGTGGATGATGGGTGGATGGATGGATGCAACAAGGTATCAAGTGTCCTCTTTTAGTCTCAGGATCATAGTCATGGTGTACTGTATGACAGATCATTTTCATACAGTGCACCATAACTCTGACCCCAGAGGCTGTATGAAGAGGACACTTGATCCCTTGCTGCAATCTCTGGAGCAGAGGCGATCGAGCATCGTGGGACCTTCGTTGTGGACTACATCGGATCTTTCTAATAAAGATGGAGTCTGAATTTTGTTTGTTTTTTTTTCCAAATAAAAAGATTTTTCTCTGTGTGTATTTATTGACTACTTACAAGAGATTCCTAATGGCGGGTCTAACATTGGCCCAATATTATGAATCTCGGGCTTAGTGCCAGCTGCCAATAAAAAGCTGGCATTAACCCCTTTATTACCCAGTTTGCCACCGGCACCAGGGCAACTGGAAGAGCATGGGTACAGCGCCAGAAAATGGCGCTTCAATGAATGCGCCATTTTCTGGGGCGGCTGCGGGCTTCAATTCGCAGCATGGGGGGCCCAGAATGCTTGGGCCTCTCCATGCTGCGGATTCCAGCCCCCGGCTGTCTAGTTGTACCTGGCTGGACCAAAAATGTGGCGGAGCCCCACGTAATTTTTTTTCTAGAATTTGTTCTAGAAATAAAAAAATGGGCTTCGCTGTATTTTTGGTTGCCAGCCAGGTACAACGAGGCAGCTGGGGGTTGGTGGCAGTCCGTAGCTGCCAAGTTGTACCTGGCTGGACCAAAAATATGGCGAAGCCCCACGTCATTTTTTTTATTACTTCTACCAATAAACTGACATGGAGCTTTGCCATATTCTTGGTTGCCAGCCAGGTACAACTTGGCAGTTGGGGGCTGCAATCCTCATCGTGGAGAGATCCAAATGTTGTGGGCCCCCCCACGCTGCAAATTGCAACCCACAGCCACCCCAGAAAATAGCGCATTCATTGGAGGTGCCATTTTCTGGTGCTGTACCCCAACTCTTCCAGTTGCCCTTGCGCTGGTGGCAATGCTGGTGGCACACAGGGGCTCTCCATACGCAACATGGTGTCCGTTAACAATTGTTAGCGGACACCATGTTGCGTATGGAGAGCCCCTGTGTGCCTAAACATTGAAGCTCCCCCAGAAGTGACCCCATTGACAAATGAGTGGCAGCATCTGGATTTGTTCCTTGGGGGAGTCTAGTTTCCAAAATGGGGTCACTTGTGGGGGACCTCCAATGTTGAGGCACACAGGGGCTCTCCATACGCGACATGGTGTCCGCCAACAATTGGAATTGTTAGCGGACACCATGTCGCGTATGGAGAGCCACTGTGTGCCTCAGCATTGGAGCTCCCCACAAGTGACCCCATTTTGGAAACTAGACCCCCCAAGGAACAAATCTAGATGCATAATGAGCACTTTGAAGCCCCAGGTGCTTCACAATTTGATCCGTAAAAATAAAAAAATAAGATTTTTGTGGAAGAAAAATATTTTTTTCATTTTTACGGATCAATTTGTGAAGCACCTGGGGCTTCAAAGTGCTCATTATGCATCTAGATTTGTTCCGTGGGGGGTCTAGTTTCCAAAATGGGGTCACTTGTGGGGGAGCTCCAATGCTGAGGTACACATGGGCTCTCCAAACGTGACATGGTGTCCGCTAACAATTTGAATGGAAATCAGCTCAAATTGTTAGCTGACACCATGTCGCGTTTGGTGAGCCCCTGTGTGCCTCAACATTGGAGCTCCCCCACAAGTGACCCCATTGACAAATGAGTGGCAGCAAATCAGTGCAGTTTTGACACCAGGAGAAGGGTGCTAGTTTGTCGGATCGCAGTAGGAATGAAAAAATCTCAAACGCACCACACTAGCACCACACTAGCACCGCACTAGCACCGCACTAGCACCCCACTAGCACTCCACTAGCACTCCACTAGCACCGCACTAGCACTATTACACGCATCAAACTCGCATCAATATCGCGCTTCAAAAACGCGCCGTTTTTGAGGGATCAGTGTGCCTTCAGCCTAAAAGAGACAAGGAAAAAATGAAAGGTACAATACCTTCAACATAAAGTCAGTAGAACTCGTACAATTGCTAGACATAGATAGAGACAGACAAGGCCGCCATTAGGGGGGGTACAGCTGTGCCTGGAGTCAGGGGCCCGGGTGTAATTGTAGGGGGCGTGGCCATTAGATCAGGGGCAGGGTGCCCGGCTGTGACTGCGGAAGGCATGGCTGTTTAGACAGGGAGGCTCGCTGATTCTGTGCTTTCCTTTTAGCCAGGCAAGGCAGACACTTTATAATGGAAACTGAAAGTGGCTGCTCACTGCCTGAAAGATGACTTGGGGGGTGGGTCAAAAGGCCTCTGCACTGAGTGATTCCCGGGCATCTCTGATTCCTGTGACTTACTGTTTCTATCTCTCCCAGGCTCTAGTCAACTTGCTTGAAGAAGGTACATACTTGGCTGTGTATGTGTTTGTAAGTATGTATGTATGAGACCAGACTGTGTGTGTGTCTGCTGCTTGTTTATGTACATGGGCTGCATATGTGTACATGGGCTGCACGTTTGTGTGCCTGCATGTGTGTACATGGGCTGCATGTTTGTGTGCCTGCATTTGTGGGCAGCACGGTGGCTCAAGTGGTTAGCACTGTAGCCTTTGCAGCACTGGGGTCCTGACATCCTGGGTTCAATTCCCACCAAGGACACTAAGGACAACATCTGCAAGGAGTTTGTATGTTCTCCCCGTGTTTGCATGGGTTTCCTCCGGGCACTCCGGTTTCCTCCCACATTGTAAAGACATACTGATAGGATATTTAGATTGTGAGCTCCAAGAGAGACAGCATTACTGATGTATGTAAAGTACCATGGAATTAATAGCGCTATATAAATGAATAAATATTATGATATTATATTTGTGACATGAGCTGCATGTGTATGTGTTTGCATGTGTGTGTATATGGCCTGCATGTGTGTACATAGGCTGCATGTGTGTGTGACTGTATATGTGTCTCCATGGGCTGCATGTGTGTGTAAATGGGCTGCGTGTGTGTGCTTGCATGTGTGTACATGGGCTGCATGTTTTCCGCCATGTGTATGTTCATGGGCTGCATGTGTGCCTTCATGTTTATGTACATGGGCTGCATATGTGTGACTGCATATGTGTGCCTGCATGTATGTGTGCATGGGCTGCCTGTATGTGTGCCTCCATGTGAGTGTCCATAGGCTGCCTGTGTGTGTGCCTGCATCTGTGTGTGCCTGCATGTGTGTGTATGTGGTTGCATGTGTGTACATGGCTGCATGTGTGTATGCCTGCATGTGTACATGGTTGCATATGTGTGTGCCTACATGTGTGCCTGCATGTGTATGTGTCCATTGGCTACATGTGTGTGCCTGCAAGTGTGTGTACATGGGCTGAATGTATGTGTGCTTGTTTGTGTGTTTACATAGGCTGCATGTATGTGTAGATTGGCTCCATGTGTGTGCCTCCATGTGAGTGTACATGGGCTGTATGTGTGTGTCTGCATATGTGTGTACATAGGCTGCATGCGTGTGCCTGCGTGTGTGTATGTGGCTTCATGTGTGTACATGGCTGCATGTGTGTATGCCTGCATGTGTACATGGCCACATATGTGTGTACATAGCTGCGTGTGTATGTGCATGCCTGCTTATGTGTGCATGGCTGATGTGTGCATACCTACATGTGTGTGTACATGGCTATGTCTGTGTTCATGGCTGAGTGTGTGTATGTACATATCTGCATGAATGTATGTGAATGTATGTGTGTAAGTGCATGCCTGCATGTGTGTGCATTCCTACGTGTGGGCATGTGCATACCTGCATGTGTACATGGCTGCACATGTGTATGTGTCCTTGTCTGTGCCTTTGTAGCTCACGATCCCCACATCATCAGCGATCTACCTCCGTAATTTACAGTAGGAATGGTGTTCCTTTCATCATTGGCCTTGTTGAATCCTCTCCAAATGTAACATTGTAGCTAAAAAATTCCATTTTGGTCTCATCACTATAATAATAATAATATAATATTTATTCATTTATATAGCGCTATTAATTCCATAGTGCTTTACATACATTTACAACACTGTCCCGTTGGACAATAAAGTCCATTTTTTCAATTTTTTTTGTGCTGTTTTTAATTTTTTTACTCTATTGTAAGGAACCATCTGGATTGCTGGTTGGGAAAGCTTTGCATATAAATTGAGGTAATTTTGGTGCTGTTCCCATTTTTCACTATATATAATGTATGTTTGGGTGGAAGTTGAGCTAGGGTTGAGGCGGAGCCAGGGTGTAGGCTGGGCAGAGTCTCGGGGGGGCCCCAAAATTTTGGCAGTCAGGGGCCCCGAAATTCCTAGTGGCAGCCCTGGAGACAGACAAACATATAGAAGCTTAAAGTAATGCATTTGTAAGACAGACAAATGTATACAAGTTATTAGTAATACAAATTTAAGAAATAAAGAAACTAATAATACAATAGCAATTAACTAAATGAGATTTCCACATGAGAAATAATGGAAAACAAAGATAGGCAATTTTTTTTGCCTAAACTACCAGTTCAGAGTATATCTAAAGCAAAGAGAGACACAAAGAGGAGCAAATGGATCTTATCGTTTCAACAAGGTTGTTACACCGTGTTTGTGCTCCCTGGTTCAGTGGTGATGACCCACAACTAGTATGCTTGCATGGACAGCTGCTGCTGGATCTGCACTTCCACGTGCACAGTGGTGGTGTATCCAGAAATCCAGAAGGAGTAGTGCTTTGTATGATCCGCGCTGCCGTCGGGATGAAAGACTAGGAAGACAAGGCTTCTTCTAAATTGCTCCTTTATTACCTACACGTTTTGGTGCCATCCCTGCACCTTCCTCAGGGTGCATTGTTCCTCATTGGTAGATTGGTAGAAATGCAGTCCTCACGCAACTCAAATACCAGCACTTTGCTTCTGATGAAGCCAGATTTTGCAGTTTCACATGTATTAAACTAGATGTCACACCAAAAAGCAACAATCCAAATGGAACATGATGACATGACATGGTTAAAAGTAGAGCGAGGTGTGAAACACAGCTGCGTCCTGTCTCTATTTCTCTTTAAGTTATATGCAGCAGCTATTTTCAGGAAGGCTGGACTTGCCTAACAAACAGAAGGAATCAAAATTACTGAATTAATCATCAACAATCTTAAATACAAAGATGACACAACATTGACAGCAACAGCGTAGAAGAAATGGAAGACTTATTACGCACTGTCATATGAAGCTTGAACATGAGACTGATACTCAACACAAACAATACAAAGATATGGACTACTGACACGTATGATTGGAGAATATTTCATATGTTTGGCGATGAACTGGAAGGTGTAAAAGACTTCAACTACTAGATCGATTGACAAAGAAAGTAATATTGTTGCGCCACTCTGTATTGTCATCGGAAGCAGGTTATTTGAATGGGAACCTCACCTGTGCTTGTTGTGCTGTCTGCACAACAAGAATTATGCATGATGTTTATCTCCTGTGTCCTCGGCTAATAGTGGTTGTGGATGATGGGAGTTTGCGGCATCCTTAATCCAGCACCTACATGTGGTCGTCACGTGGTGGGTCGTGGGCGTGTTCAGGACGTCATCCAAGGTGCTATTGCCCGGAGCTGCTCCATACTCACTCTGCATGGCGGAGGAAGAATGTATTTCAAAGAGTAATAGGTATTTGTGTGAGCGCTGGGAATCAACTGGCACCAAGGCTATTATGAATAATTACCTCTCGGCTTTATTGTACAATAAAAAGGCAGGTCCTTTAGGCACAACACGTTTCTACGCTCTCCAAGCGTCTTCCACTTGAGGAAGACGCTTGGAGAGCGTAGAAAGCGTTGTGGCCTAAAGGGCCCTGCCTTTTTATTGTACAAATAAAGCGAGAGGTAATTATTCATAATAGCCTTGGTGCCAGTGATTCCCAGTGCTCACACAAATACCTATTACTCTTTTGAAATACTTAGATCGATTGGCAGTCAAAATGCAGCAATAACACCAGACGTCAATAGAATAGCTATGGGCAACTCAACAATGAATTCACTGGACAAAGTCTTCAAATCAAGGAACATTTCACTGGCAAGGAATAGCTCATACATATATGAAATGCATGGAGATAGTGTAAACAGACGATTCAAGGGATAAAATTTGGTGGAAAATTTTGTTAGCGCAACATTGAAATAGATAAGTAAGGTGACTCAATAGGCCAGTCTAAAGAAATGCGCTTTTTGGGCATGTTTAAAACTGTAAGTATTGGGAATTAATCGAGTTGTTCGGTGTAGTACATTACAAAGATGGGTGCAGCTCATGAGAAGTCTTGGAGACGAGAGTGGGATGTTCAGGTTACTGAGGATGGTAGTCTTAGGTCATTAGCGGAATGGAGGGCATGGGTAGATTGATAGAGAGAAATGAGGTAAGGCTAGGGTCACACATAGCAATCCATTTTTGGAAGTGTTTTCCATACCAAATCCGTTTTTCCTAGGCTGCTTTTTGTGCCTCCTGTGCCCCTGAACGTTTTTGGGACTTTGCCATTTTTTACATAAAATGTATCCTTTTTTGGGGGCATAATCAATGCTCTAAAAATGGATCCGTTTTTCCATAGGGCCCCATGTTAAAAAAACTGATCATTTTTTTACTGCACCCAAAAACATTCCTACCAACGTTTTTGGGTTTAAAAAACCACCTAGGAACGTTTTTGGGTGCAGAAAAAAACAGATAGGGTATTTATTACGTATCATCCGTTTTTGCACCAGTTTTTGGACTTAGACAAGAAAAATGCAAAAACTGATGCCAAAAACGGACCATATGTCCGGCTTATGTGTGACCCTAGTCTAAGAGAAGTAAAGCGGTGCAGAACTGTGGAAGGTTTTGTAGGTGACAGTGATATGTTTATATTGGACTCTGTAGCGGATGGGAACCAGTGCAATGACTGGCAAAGGATAGAGGCATCAATGTAGTGGTTGGAAAGAAGTATGATCCTGGCTGCTACATTCAGGATTGATTGGAGCAGGGAGGGTTTAGCAACAGGGAGACTGATTACAAGAGAGTTGCAATAGTCCAGACGAGAATGAATAAGAACAACAGTAAGAATATTGAAAATCAACGGTAAATTAGTCGACGTCTAGAGATTATTTTTAGGTGTAGGTGATATAAGTGAGTAAGTGATTGGTATGAATGAAAAATATATGTCAAATATAACACCAAGATAACAAGCATGCTGCTGTGAAATAGTGGTAGAGCCACACATGAAAATGACAATATTGGGATTAGGAAGGTTAGTACAGGGAGGAAACATGAGAAGTTCAGTTTTTGACAGACTACGTTTTAAATACAGAGAGGATATGATTTTAGAGATAGCCAATCATTGGTATTTTGTACTAATGCAGAGGTGATGTCAGGAGATGATGTGTATAGATGGATGTTGTCAGCATATATATGGCACAGAAGACCAAATCTACTGATGATTTGTCTAATAAGGGCAGTGTATACAGCGAAAAGGAGGGGGCCTAGCACTAAGCTCTGAGGAATCCAGTCAGTAAGTGGAGGAGACAAGGAAGAAGAGTCAGCAAAAGATATAAAACAAGATATACTGAAGGAGTGGTCAGAGACGTAGGAGAAGAGCTAGGAGAGAGATTTCCTTAAGTCTGATAAAGCAGACCATAATGAGGTCATGTTGGTGATTCACAGTGTCGAATACTACAGAGAGATCCAAGAGAATCAACATGGATTAGTGACCATTAGATTTAACAGTTAGTAGATCATTAGAAACTTTAGTAAGGGCAGTTTTCGTAGCGTGTAAGATGCAAAAACTGGATTGTAAAGGGTCAAGAATAGAGTTATTCTGCAAGATAGTGGATTCCAGATGTTTAGAGATAAAGGGTAGATTAGAGACAGGTCTGTAGCTAGCAGCACAGTTCTGGCTGAGGGATGTCTATTTAAGTTTTGGGTATATGCTGAAGAGTTTGAAGGAGGAGGGAAAGATACCAGATGAGAGAGAGAGGTTAAGGGTTTTAGGTGACTGATGACAGTCAGAGAAGGGGACTGAAGGAAATGTGAGGGAACAGGCTCACTGGTGCAGGTTGTAGGCCAAGAAGAATCAATGAACTTGATAACTACTTCTTCTGTAATAGCCTTGAAGGTCAAAAGTGAGCTTGAGGTGCAAGAGGGAAGGGGATCAAGGCTCTGAGGGATTGCACAAAAATATCCTGACAGACACGAAAAACGTAGCCAGATCATTCAAGCTGAGGTTTGTGACCGGGGTCTGTACCTTTTGGATCATGAGAATCATTTTGGATTGTTGGCTAGTGATGCGAGGAGGTTAGTGAAGGATTCTTGTTTGGCCAGATGGAGAGAGATGTCTGTTTTGAACACTGAACTTATAGTCAATGAAATCTTCTGCTGAAAGTTATTTTCTTCACTGAGGCTGGGGTCACAGTACCATTTTTCACATGCATTTTTGGAGACCTGCGTTTTCAAAAACGCATGTAAAAAACGCACCCATAGGCCCCCATGTTAAAAAACGCATGCCCTAATAGCCAAAAAGCATGTGTGACTGTCCCATGCGTTTTTGGAGCATATACAAAAACGCATGCGTTTTTGTAGAAAACGCATGCGTTTTTGTAGAAAACGCATGCGTTTTTATAACATGGGTTCCTATGGAAAACGCATGCAAAAACGCATGTACAGTTAGCACCTTTTAGTGCCATTCAAAAACGCATGCGTTTCCCATAGGAGCCCATGTTAAAAAAACGCATGCGTTTTTCCGGAAACGCATGCGTTTTTCCGGAAACGCATGCGGTTTTTTTTAACATGGGCTCCTATGGGAAACGCATGCGTTTTTGAATGGCACTAAAAGGTGCTAACTGTACATGCGTTTTTGCATGCGTTTTCCATAGGAACCCATGTTATAAAAACGCATGCGTTTTCTACAAAAACGCATGCGTTTTTCAAAACGCTCAAAAAAATACTACAAGCACTATTTTTATGTGCAGATTCAAAAACGCAGCCAAAAACGCAGGGAGCCATCACACACCTTACAAAACTCATGCTGACATGAAAAACGCATGTAAAAATGCATGCGTTTTTAAAAGGCACTAAAAAAACTGTGACCACAGCCTGACACTCGGCACACCTTGAGCAACACCTTGAGCAACACTGGAGAAAACATGTTTGCAGGTAGGGTGAGAAGATATAAGGAGCCTGATAACTTCTGTGACTGGTTCAAAGATAGAAATTAGCTAGATTTCACCAGGTTCACCTCTTTACAGTGAAACGCTTTTTTTGCGCTGCCGCTGCTATGGTGACGCGTCTCATGCAAGCGGCGATATGGAAGCGGTTGCAGTTGCTCCCTCATCTCCTGGGTAATGCTACGCTCCTCCGCTGCGTGTTTACATATACATGTCAGCGGGATGTGATGCGAAGACGTTCCCAGTATTCTTATGTGCAGGTAATACTTTTTAGGACCTATTTGATTATATGAGACTCTGGGGCTGTGCAATTGTTACGTTCTTGTCTGTGTTTATCCTGTTGTGAGTCAATTTATTACTAAATAAATATTTATATGCATTAGAATCCTCTTTTCCTTGGTTTGATTCTGCCTATAGCAACCAATCACAGCTCAGCTTCTGTTTTCCTACAGGTCATTAATATGACATGTTCAATTCTATAGCTAACAGCAGTTATTTATTAACCCGGGCGTAGCCGGGTACTGCAGCTAGTAGTATATAAAAATAACAAAAGTCCCACAGTGATTAGTAGCAGCACACAGACTGTTAAATTGCTGCAAAAGGCCATGAAGGGCAGAGTCGCTTAAGTTTTTTCACTTCGACCCTAAAGGCTGCATGCATGCCAAGTAGGGGCAAGTGCAAACGGTGCAAAATTTTGGAAGGAGAAATATAACTTTAGCAAAAACACCGACCTTGGTAAAGGAAGAACTGGGAAAAAAAAATACTCCAAGTCCTTCTTTAGCCAAAATGCCAAATAAGGGATTGGTCACTGTCACACTGACCCACCAACATGCCTTTAGGAAGGTCCACTGAAATTGTCCCTCACCATTTTCAGCCATGCCCTGGATTGTTGTCGCAGTGTTTCCTCATACTCTTCTGCTGTATGGTATTGGGGGGTCACAGAAGCTACTCCTCTAGAGGCATTCTCTGCCAACACCTGACCCTCAGAATACTTCATCATGGCCACCACTAGGAAGGGCAATGGAGGTACTAGGAGATGACCATGCCCTATAGGAAAGACAGGACTAGCTTGGGGAACATCAACAGGTCCTCGGGGTTTTGGTGCATTTGGCTGGCCAACCAAGAGACACTTGGGATGCACACAAAGCCAACTTCTGTCCAGGTCAGCCTCCCACTGCCACATCTCATATTCGTTAGAGCTGGTAATCTGACATACGCCAACAGCAAACCACCTCTTGCTGCCCCACAACTTCATGAAAGTGACCTCCTCCCCGACAAAGATGGTACATAGTCTTTGGAGACAATTTGCATGCAGCAGGGTGAAGTGATTCACATAGTTCCAATGCTTAGTGCCATGTTCCACTATGAACCCTTGTCCCTTATCCTCCATCTTGCCTTGAATGCATTGATCCAGGAAGTCATTAGCCATACGCCCATGCAACCGGTCCCAGGCGATGACATCTGCATGCCGAATCTTCTCAACAACGGACACAGGATGGGGTGGTTGATGCCTTGTTGGATAGTTACTTGTAGGGGTCCCCACATGACATTGCTCCAGTCAAAGACGTTTGGGAAACAGTTTTGGGAAACACACGGCTGGGACACAGTGCATTCTAGCTTCTCCTATTCATCGGCCTCCTATTAATGGTCCTGGTCCTGCTTTTATTGGGGAGTGGAATCCAGTATCTGAGACACCGACTGGAGGTGGAATCCAGCCAGGCATGCTGCAAGATCATGTCCCGGAAAAGTGTCTCCTGACTAGGTTTGAGGGAGTACTGAAGTAATCAGACTCGCTATACTCGCAACGAGTAGGTCCTGGTACTCAGTACTCATTGCGAGTATTGCGAGTCTGATTGAAATGCGAGTACTTTTGCGGTGTATCTATATATACACTGTGAAAGTACACTAAAAGTGAAGAAACGTTGTTAAAAAATAAAACCCATCATACTCATCTTCAGACTTCTGCAGCGGGACCCGAAAAACTCACCTCCGATGTGCGGCAAGGACCTGCCAGTCTGATAGCCAATCAGATGGCTGGGAGCGATCTGGCCAATCAGATGGCTGCACGTCACAAACCACATGATCACTACCAGCCACCTGATGGCCAGATTGCCAGGTCATTGATGCACGTTCAAGACCTGGCAATCTGGCAAATCCGGTGACTGATAGCAATCACATGGTTTGTTACGTCCGGCCATCTGATTGGCTATCAGACTGGCAGGTCCTTGCTGCACATCGGAGGTGAGGTTTTCGGGTCCCAGTGCAGGCGTCGGAAGGTGAGTGTTTTTTAACAACTTGCGAAAGTAAAAGGACTACTCCCGAGTAATCACAAGAGACTCGGTGAGTAGCCGAATATCGTTAGTATTCACCGAGTACCGAATAGTAACGATTATACTCGCTCATCCCTACTCCTGACTGCTTTTACTCACTACTCAGGTTTGCGTCTGGTATCGGAGCCAAGGAATAGATCCATACCTCATTGCAGATAAGGCCCAAAGAGGGTAGTGCAGTGGAGCTCCAGCTCACATATGTCTCCATCCCCTCTGCATTATGCTGCTCTTGGTCTGGTTCTGCTGACCCATCTTCTGCCCCTGGAATGGTTAGGAAGAGGACATCCTATGGGTTCAGATCAGCCATGCCTTGCAGGTGATCCATCTCTAAAGTAATGTGTAATGCTATTACAGTACGAAGTTGAACTGTAGTAGCAGATAGTGTACCTGTGTGACACTGGAAATGCACAGGTAAGATGACGGGAAGATGCTGACACAGTTCTGTGGGTTTGTGTGTGTTTGCTTTCCCTAAAGGAACACCTCTTCCATTAAGTCAAGTTGTAGGGAAAAAAATGGTGCATCACAATCCGCGCTGCCAGAATCATCCGCTCCAAAAGTAATGCACATGAAGATGGAACTTCAACATAACTCCTTTATTTCCTCCTACGCGTTTCGGTGCCCTCCTGGCACCTTCCTCAGGGATCCCTGAGGAAGGTGCCAGGAGGGCACCGAAACGCGTAGGAGGAAATAAAGGAGTTATGTTGAAGTTCCATCTTCATGTGCATTACTTTTGGAGCGGATGATTCTGGCAGCGCGGATTGTGATGCACCATTTTTTTCCCTACAACTTGATGTGTTTCCACACTTGTGTGGACGGTGGAAATCCTGCAGCAGCCATCTGGTAATAAGCATTGAATACGCCTTTAAGCCAGTTGTGGGTGACACAACTGCCTCAGGTGAGTGAACCCCCTTTTTCACCACTTTGTACTCAGTGCCATAGTGATAGGGCACTATTGCGCCTCTTGTTCCCCCTCCTTCTTTTATTTGACATCTTCCATTAAGTGACAGCATTCAGACCTGAGCAATCAATACCGGATTTTAATGTTTGCACACTTTTGTTGCCTAATTTCTAGCTCCTTATTAACCCCTGTATGTGATGCTCTACAGAACTAACGTAACTGTCAGAAATACACTTCCCCAGGCCATAAGTCAATAACAACTGGGTTGCGGTTACTTAGGTGCAGTCATTATTGAGGTGTGACATCTTTGTAGGGCTGGGGTCACACACACAGATATCTGGGCAGATATTGTTCACAGATCTCTGGTTGCAGTGAAATCATGGACACATGGTTCCATTTTGTGGCTGTGTACAAATGGAGCAATCTGTCCATGATTTCACTGCAACCAGAGATCTGTGAACAATATCTGCCCAGATATCTGTGTGTGTGACCCCAGCCTAGGAGACATAATAATGAAAACAAATTAGTTTATTCAGGTCACCATTCACCATCAATTCATCTGGAATGCTAAACAAGGCTAATGGGCACTGGGCACTGCAGGAATACAAGGACAACTGGAATATGAATTATACATATAACACATATAACACATAAAGGCACCCAGAGAGGAAATCCCGGAGCCCTCCCAGGATTTAATGTTTAGGGAAGGAATATGGATATGCAAAGCTGAAAGAGGAACCTCACTAGGAGGAAACCTCGTTCAACCAGGTGCCAGTCCCCTCCAGTAAGAAAGTAAGGTTTGCATCGTGTCTATGGGGGAGACCAGCTGACTGGACCCAGAGGTTCAGCGGCTAAAAGCCCCTCAAGGATCCCCCAGGCAAAAAATTAGTTTCCAACTGGATCCATCTAAGCTACTCCAGTGTGCACCACCAGGACTTAGCCTCCTCCAAAATAATTGCTCTGTGATAATCGGCAAGCTTGGGCACCCCCATACCCCCCTGGTGGAGAGGTAGGTACATTACGCTGCGAGCAACTCGAGGTTTCTTGTTGGGCCAAATATATTTGTTTACTAGTGATTGCATTTTAAATAAGACAGTTTTGAGACCCTTAAAGGTACACATCTAAAATAATAAATTATTTTTGGAAGGATAATCATTTTTAGAGCCTGCATTTTGGCTATCCAAGACAATTTATGGAGAGGGTGGGACGTCACATCGCTAGAGAGTTTAGAGAGGAGGTCACAATAATCAGTGTGGGAAAGTTGGCGAGAAGGGCATAGTGTGATGCCAAGGTAGGGGATCCCCTTCTGCATCCACTTAAAGGGAAATGCACCAGCTAACTCAGTTATTAAACCTTCTGGGACGATAATGGGGAGGATGACCGACTTATTAGCATTCAATTTGTAAAAGGAAACTTCCGAGAACATATTCAAAATATTAACAATTGCATGGAGAGAATGGGGCAGGTTCATGCACACAATAATAACGTCGTCGGCATACAATCCGACAATGTGCCGTTGGAAGACCCACCTGGATCCCACAAATAGCTGGATCCATGTGAATTTTAGCAGCGAGGGGCTCAATAGCCAGGGTGAAGCGGACATTTCTGGCGGGTGCTGTTTGTGAGCTGGAAGGCAGGCGAAAGGAACCCGGATGACAAGACCTTGGCATTGGTCCGGGAGTATAGGGACAGCACCGCAGAGAGGATCGGGCCCACAAGGACGAACCTCCTCAGGACCGCTTCTAGGTACCCCCAGTCAAATGCCTTTTCTGCACCCAGGGACAGGAACACACTGGGGCCCCATCTCCACTATTTTGACAAGATCAATCATGCTCCTGGCCCCGTCCTTCGCCTGCCTGCCAGCCACAAACCCCACCTGGTCCAGACTCACCAGACTCGGCACAACCTCCATCAATCTATTGGCCAGTAATTTAGCGAAAATCATAAGATCGCAATTAAGAAGAGAGATGGGCCGGTAATTTTCGGGGAACTCAGAGGGTTTACCTGGCTTTGGGATGGTCACTATAGTTGCTTGTAAATTTAAAGAAGGAACTGAGCCCAACTTCTGCCAATGAGTAAACATTCTTGTGAGGAATAGGGCCAAATTGTGCCGAAAAGCGCGATAATATTCGTTGGGAAGTCCATCCGGGCCAGGGGCCGAATGGACCTTAGAAGTACTTATTACAGCTTCCACTTCCAGTGCCGTGAAAGGTAAATTCAACTTCTCCAACTGCGCCTTCAAAACTGATGGCAGACTCAAGTCCTCCAAAAAGGCCTCAATAAGCTCTGGGGTGGGCTGAGGTGTACTTGGGTCATCCTGCAAATTGTACAGTTTAGAATAAAATTGTGCAAATATGGAAGCTATGTCAATTGGATTTTTAACCATATGCCCTCCAATGTCAGTCATTTTATCTACAATGCTTTTTGCCTGCCTCTTTTTTACCCTCCTCGTCAACATGGCCCCCGCCTTATCTCCGGTCTCATAAAAAGCCAACTTGGAGCGCCTAAGATACTTTTCATGTTGCAGGAGAAGAAAAGACTGCAGTTGAGTTCTGGCCTCTATCAAAAGGGCAGAGCCCTTGGGTGAAGGGGTGGATTTATTCGCATCCTCGAGTTGCTGCAAACGTAGTAGGAGGGCCGCCCTCTGTTCACCTCGTGCCCTCTTTATCTGGGAAGCTTTCTGGACAAAACTCCCCCTAAAATACGCCTTGTGAGAAGCCCATAATGTGTCGTCCGAGACAGCCCCGTTGTCATTAAGGCAGAAAAACTCGGACAAGAGGCCCCCCACCGATTCAAGAATGCCCCCCTCCGACAACAACCCCATACCCAACCTTCAGGAAAAAGGAGGGGGAGGACGGTCACCAAGGGATAGCTCCAAGGATACTAGGGCATGGTCAAACCACGTGATCAGTCCTACCCCCGCACAGGCACAGGCCGGCAGAGATCTGTCATCTACCAGAAAGTAATCCAACCGAGAGTATGACCTGTGCCTGTGCGAGAAGAAGGAGTAATCTCTTTCCAACGCATGAAGATATCGCCAAATGTCGTAAAGATGGAACTCCCGACACAAAGGGCCCAGTTCATGTCCTCCCTCCCCGTCCCAGGCGAGCAATCCACGGCTCGATCGTACACGAGGTTAAAATCTCTGCAGACTATTTTCATTCCCTGAGCCAACTCCTCCAACTTCTCAAAAATTGGCTGGAAAAATTTGAGTTGCGCCTCATTTAGAGCATATACAGTGGCAAGAGTAATAAGGTCCACGAGAAAGTACATGTTAGGATAATATATCTACCAGATGGGTCGGAGAACAGATTCACCAGGCGGAAGGGAACCAAATCTCTCACCAGACTACAGACTCCTGCCTTCTTTTTCTGATGGTCACCAAAAAATACATTTGAGAATAGCCGGTGAGTAAGCCTAAAGTTATCCTCCTCAAGGAGGTGTGTCTCTTGGACACATACTACATCTGCCCTGGACTTTAAGACCTCTCTCCAAAGGAGAGACATCTTAATTGGGGAATTAAATACCTGT